>CM018697.1:94189214-94789214 GCA_009363875.1 Mikania micrantha | reverse complement strand
TGACCGATGATATGATAAAATTAGTTTTCTTTCCGATAATTCAAATGAAAACTATTTAAATCAACAAATTCAAGATTTAACTAAGTTTTATTTTGAAAAACCGTTCCATATTACCTAAATATATATAAAGCATACACAAATCAACTAAGTTTCTAATCATGCTAACAGGTTTCAATTATTCAAATTGTACAATAATCACTTAATCAATAAATTTTGGTGTATACAAGTTAGGGACTGTTCTAGTTTATTTTCTGAGAGGAACCAAACATAAATTATGATAGTTAAATTCAATCACTTAATATATAAATTGGGTCTTATTACTTTTTTAAGTTGGGCTATGAGTGATTAGGAATTGAGTTGAATTATAAATTGCTAAATGTGTTTAATCATAGATTCATAGATAATGCATATTACGTTATTTGAGTACTGTTTTATAAGTTTTGGTTTTAAAATGGTTTAAGAATGGGTTTTATCGGGGCCGTCAAATTTTTATGGGGGTCGGGGAAAATTTTTCTTGGGGGTCGGTTGAGATCGGATCTTATATATAACATTAAAAATAAAAAGTTCATGGGGGTCGGTCGACCCCCATCTTCATATGTTGGGTACGCCAATGCTCACATTAGAGAATTCGTGAACCCATAACCGAGCCTCTCTTCTCATTCCATCCTCACCATACACCCTAAACGGGAACCCGGTCAAGATCATCATCTCAGGAATCATCTCAGGAATCATGTCTGGAATCAACAACGCATTCACTGGATTCACAGGTTTCATCTAATCTCTATTTCATTCATGTTTTCGTATTCATGTTTAAATCTAAACCAAAGGAATCGATCCAACAGGATGAACACAAACCTTACCCCTACCTCAGTTGGGATAGAGAGGCTGCTCCGAATGAGTCCCTGGCTCAAAGTTTTCGTTTGAAGTTAGTCATCACAACACTACGTTATTTTCACAAAATAAGTAAACTAACGTTAAAATTAACGCAATTTTACTTTGGCACTTAAGGGCCTACACATGTATATAAATTATATGTGTGCGTCGCAAATGGGGCACAACCATCCAAAACAACCTTATTCTTATTATTATTGTTGTTATTAATTATTATCAAATCTTAACAAATGCAATCCCCAACAATCCTTTAACGGTATATTCCATGTTTTGTTAATTTCATGCATAATTATGAAAAACAAAATTTGCTTATTAACAAAAATTTTGCGTTTAAAATAATTTACATCCCTATATATTCGTTATGTTTCCTTTCCTCTTGTATGAACTGGAATATTCGAGCAGCTGATTCCGATGCCAACTTGGGATTACGCGGGACAACTTTGATGACTTTTGTCCGTTCATCGGATCGCTTTTCTTCTGTACATTGGTCGGAATCTTGAACCGTCGGTGTCGTCGGAAAAAGAGGAAGTTCATCTCCTTTTTTTCTGTCATTAGAGCTGCTTCCACTACTTCCCTGCAAATCGCTTTCTATATTACCAGCAATTTTAACATTCTTGTTATAATTCACACTTTCGTCCATCCCCGTAGAACATATATGTTTAGTTATAGTCGGAAATCCGTAAGATGTTAGAAGTGAAGTGCTAGGATATATACTGACTCCTGGCGGGTAAGATGTTGGAATATTATAACTGCTGGTGTGGAAGTCTGGATTTGAAGGTGTTAGCAGGCTCATACCATAGACTGGTGGCATGAGGCCCACAGGTGGCGGAGATGGTCCCGTGAGGGGCTTGTAAACCAGCCCCTCGGACGGTGACCTTACTGGCACCAACCATTGGTTTCCTGGTGGAGGTGGTGGAAGGAAGCACCATGGTGGTTGTTTGCCACCATTACCGGTGGGTGGTGGTGGTGGTAGTGGGAGGTCTGCTAAATTCGGGTTGTGTATTCTTTTGGGTTCATTGTTTTCCTTATGAGGTTCAAGATGTGGGAACATGTCTTCAGATGGAGCCTTGTTTAGTTTGTAGATGATTTCATCTTCTTCTATCAAAAGATCAGGTGATTCTGCTAGTATTTTTTGCACCTGTTAATAAATATATTTAAACCATATGTATGAGAAAACGATTCGATTTAAGTGTATATTTACATAAACTCCATGTAACATACCTTGATTAATCGATGCAACTCGAAGAGTTGTGACTTGAAAATTCTTTGTTGTCTGAAACATCATGCATGGCAAGTGAAAACAATATTCATATATAAGCACTTGTAACTTTGATTATATATTTTGACCCAAAATCAGTTCCGTTAAAACTGATTAGGGGTATATGATCTTTTAGATAATCAGATGCAATAATGTTGCATCTGATTAGTCATGAAACGACTGATCGTTTCATCTTGCTTTAAAATTAAATACATAACACATACACACACAAATTACAGATACTTACTGAATGATTGTTTTTCTTGCTATGCAATATTGTTCTGGACCAATGACCTGTGACACTTCCCCAGGGTTTATATCAAATCCTGAAAGAAAATCTGCCTCTGATTTTTCACTAATTTTCCCAGCATTTCCTAAATGTAAATACCCATGATCTTCTTCACTTTTATGAACATGAACATGAGCCAGCTGAGTTCCTCTGTCGATATTCTTATTATCTCCAAACAAAGTCCATGTCTTTTTTGTTCCATCTTTGTATGTCATGTTTTCTTGAAAACCTTTTCTCTTAAGTGGCAACCCAATATTGGTATCATGGATCATTTGATGTTCATCTATCAACATACTTCTCTTTATCGATGGAGAAACGTCTTCGTTCAACAATTCCGAAAACCGACCTCTATCAGAGTTATAAGATGCCACGGGTTCTCTAGCAATGTCGTAATTAGTCATCATAGTGTCCGGGTTAATTTCATGGGTTGTTTCTTTATCTGTTAGTTTCAACTGCTTTTGATAGACATTTGTGCTTAATGTTGGGAAAGTCCCTTTTTTGGTATTTTGTTGACCATTCCCAAATGTAAAACTTGGAACCATGTAATTATCATCCTCAAATTCAAGCTTCTTGGCTATAGTATTGTTCCTTGTAGCTCTAAAATCTTGAGGTTTTGGATGTCCCGTGTTGCATAAAGTTTGACAGTTAGTCGTTTCTATCGTTTGTTTAACGGTTGTTAATGAGATATTCAAATTGATACCACTCGAGTGATAAGAGTCGAGTCTTGTAGCCAGTCTTGTTGATCCACATGAGCGCCCATAAGTCGAAAACATACTTCTTTTGTAGCTTGCATCCTATATATACGATCAGACCATATATCATGCATATATAGACGTGTTAAACAAAACACAATCATTAATCAAGAATTCAATCATTCTTAATTAATTACATTTATCAACTATGCAGCTATGCTAATGCTTATATATGTTTTTAGTCATAATGTACACAACCTATACATGATATACACAGATTAGCTAGTAATGCAAAACAAAAGTTAAAAAACACTCACATGACAAGAAGATGGTGATGCAGGAACCAAACGAAGACTAGCGTTGGTGGTCGTTTGAGATCCGGAAACAGACCTTTGTTGAGAAATTCCCATTTTGTTTCTTGGAGGTGTTCTTGGACCTCCTCCTTTATCTGCATCAGTGATATGAAGCCTTGGGAACAAAGGATCCATCTTCTTCCCGTCATCTTTTAGGTTTCCCATTCAGGTACTATATGTTTTCTGGATAGCAATTAAGTGATCTGTATTTACTATTTACTAATTAATGATGATTGGATTTAACAACAGATGGAATTGAATGAATGATTTGATGAATGAAGAAGAAACGTCGTCAGTGAGATGTAGCATGGAACACGGCACAGATTGATGAAAACATGAAATTATGATCCGTAGAGAGTAATTAGAAATGGAGAAATTTGAGGGTGATATGGATCACAATCAGAGCGATTACATGTACGTGTTTGAGGTACGTATAACGTAATTCTATATATATATATATATATATAGGGATTGAGTAGGACTGAGTCTTAATTATCACAAGTGATTGCTACCAATTCCATTCGTACATTCACCGGAAAACATGGAACATAAAATAAAGAGCCAATCTTTTCCCGGCAAATCTGCATCGGAGATATTTATATATGTATGTAATGTACGTACATATATCAACCAATCACTACTTTTACGTTCAACTGTAACAACTGCCATTAATCATCCTTCCACTATCTTTCCACTTACACAAATCACCCACATACTTTACACTTTAATCCATCTAAACTAATCCCTTGCTACCTGTTTAATTAATTATAGCTAGGATTAAACAAAAACAATGATTAATGATAATCGCTCTTGTAAAGCTAGCTAATTCATTTTTAGAGCTAATTAATCATTTTAATTATTAAGGGTTTTAATTATAAAAAAAATATGAAATATCTTAAGTTTTCAAAAAATAAATTTTGGTTATAGTATGGTATGTTTTTATTATTGCGTTTTAGGTTTAAGCTTATTTTGTGTTATTTTGTTATAGTCTCTTATATTTAAAAATATTTGTTTTTTTTAATGTTCTATATATTACAAGTAAACAATCGAGTCATGTGATAATGTGATATATATTTTAACTTTTTAAATTAAAGAATATATTTAATTTGATCATTATGCATGTTTTACAATTCAGATCCTTATAATATGCATTTATCATTGTATTTTACGTTTAGGTCACTGTATTTTACCTTCAGTCTATTGTGTAATATCTATCATCATTGTATTTACATTTTATCATTGTTTTCTATATATTATATAGATTTTTTTTTATGTTATACAAACAAATGTTTTATTTTATAATTTTTTTTAAATTCTTCATTTTAGGTTTTTTTTTTGAACGATTAAGCTTACTCTTTACCTAAATTACAACATAATTACACCTTTAATGAGATTAAACCCATAACCTCTAATTAATTCTAAAAAACAAGCCTATGTCAAGTGAGCTAGTCCCACATTGGTCTTCATTTTAGTTAACACATATTTATGGTTATTGTGTTATATGTTTTAGATCATTTGATGTTATTTTTGTCATATTTATGTATTATATAATTTTTGTGTTATTTTAACATTTTATTATACATATTAAAAGTATACAATTGTGTTTTTTTTCAATATAATGCTTTTCAAAACTCATTTATAAAAAGGGACTTTTATATATTTCCCCTCCTAACTTATAAAATTGCATATTTTCTCAAATCATGCTTTAAGAACATTATACATTATGCATTGAAAATTTATACCTTGTGAAAATATGTAATTTTTCAAGTTAGAAAGGGGAAATATATAATTCTTCCTTATAAAGACATTAAGACATAATGACAAAAAAAAAAAGCATAATAGTGAACAAAGAGACATAATGACACGTTAAAATTTACAAGACGTTGGAAAACATAATTTTTTAACATTTTTATATAGCAATACTATACTTATTTTAAAATAAAAAACGTTCGTTTTTATGGCATAAGTTTTTTAAAAAATAGTCTCACATAAAAGTTATGGTCATTTAAAAATAGTGAAGAAACATTATAGTCAATAAAAGTGATCATGACAAAAATATCTTGTAACAATTTTTCTCTACAACTTGATATCAATTATTAATTATTAGATATAATAATGTATAAATTCTTTCTACATTTTTTACATTAAGTATTTTTTATTATCATATAACTGATAATAGTTATTTATGATAGACATTTATTTTTGAACTTAAAAAGTAACATTAGAAATTATAATATTTCATAACTAATATAAAATTTAATATATATTTATATCTAAGTTGATATTAAAAAAAAATAATATATTATTTTAACATCAACACAATTAAATATGAATAACTAATAGAATATAGGAGTGAAAAAAGTAATTTTGAATTCCATATTTTCTTGTTTAATATATATATATATAAAAGAGAAAAATAATTTTGAAAACCCTGCATATATAGCGTGAAAACTATGAAAACAATTGTAAATATATGTAAAAAATATTTTTTCATTGAATTTTTTTACAGGTATATAACATTATTTGCCACATTTTTATAAAATAAAAGATAAAAAAAGGCACTAAGTGGATAGTTAAAAATTTTTTTTTGTAAAGACACGTAATACATACGTAACGTTGTCCCAGATGTTACGTATGTTTTACATGGTTTTATAAAAATATTTCTTAAAAATATCCCCTAGGCACTTTTTTATTTTTTATTTTATAAATTTGTGCCAAATAATATTACAAACCTATCGAAAAAATTAAAAAAAAAAACGTTTTTTAATTTACATAATTTTTACATGGTTTCATAGTTTTCCCGCTAGATAGGGATTTTCGAATTATCTATACTATACTCTCTCTCTCTCTATATATATATATATATGTGTGTGTGTATGTGTGTGTATATGTATGTATGTACATATATGAGGGTGAGGTCCATGATGAGTACGTACATCAATTTTGATCGATTAATTAAGATCGAAGAGATGTTCAAATACGTGTGTAGTATTCATTAAGTTTAGAGTTTGTCTTGTTGTTTTAAACGTACGTCGACCTTCAATTCGATGGTTCTGGATGATGGCGACTTTCACATTATCTCTGAAAATCTCATCTTGATATTATGCCGACAAAGTGCTCGACAATATTCCCCAGAGACAACTCCTTAGAAGTTGGGGACTTGCCCACTTGCATGTGGCATATGCCATATGCCATGGCCCCTTCTTATTAACAAACATGTACGTACTAGCTCCTCAAATAGATTCATAAAATTTATAAATTTGCCTTACATTTCATTTATGGGTGTACCAAATTAAGCTTTTCTTGTTATATGTCGTTTGTGTGTGTACATATAGGGATTGTAACATGCGAAAGCTTGATCTTAGAGAGAATATCCTTAAATCATACATGTACGTGTCGTCTATTTAAAATCTTGAAAGTAAATATGTGATCCGTGTTAAAGTTTTTCTTGTTTATGGACCACATATTTATTTTTAAAATTCCAAATAAATGACTCATATAGGTTTTAAAAGTTTTATATTTAAGATCGAGTTTTCTATTAGTAATGAAAATCCATGTATTACATTGACTGAATAAATAAATTAATTAATTAAAGAATGATTCGTAATCACTTAGTTAGAAAATACAATAATTATTATAAATAAATTTATCTAAGAGTCAATTACATAAAAAGTCCATGTGGTTTAGCCCTATTTCACAAAATGTCCCAACCTTTATGAAATTACAAAAAAGGCCTAATACTCGGGACGCGAGTAACAAAAAAGATCCATACTTTAACAAAAAAAACTTATAATTTCTCAAAATAAGGACCTTTAAGGATCTTTTTTTTTCAAAGTAGAAACATTTTTTGTTACCTGCGTTTAGAGTATTAGACTTTTCTTGTAATTAACTCTTTATTTAAATATTTAAAATATATTATTTTAATATTATTGTTATTTAATAAGAGAAATAAATAAGGAAATATAAAAACACCATATAAAGGCATGTGTCTCATTAAATATAAAAGAGACAGAAAAACAAAGCTAAAAATACGTCAAATGTGTGTACTTAGTTTTTATTTTTATTGTTGTAGATATTTTCATAATACTAAAATAAAATAAAACGATGCGATTTCATATGCACCTATTTAGCTCTAATTTGGTCACCGCGGAAGCAGTTTATCAGGATGAGGCCTTGGGCTTGTATGAAACAAATGTTGCCTTCCCAAGCTTGAAATGAGCAACAACATGAGAAAACCTACAAGAAGGCTGCCAAAGTATCCTTTCAAGTATACTCATGTATTTCTTTTTAACAAATAAAGCCTAGTTAATATTATAATTATATATCATTTTAAAATATGATATATTTACTATCTACATGTATATATATTGTATTAAAAATATGCCTGTTTTTTTTTTAAAAAAATATATTTGAGTGTTTTAGTGACTTGTATATCATTTTTTTTTTACTTTAACTCATTGTGATTGTGGATATTAGATATAATAACAATAAAAATATGTAATGTTTAATTTAAGCAAATTACATGTATATATACATTTTTTACACTTTTAATTTTTGCTTCTTCTATAAAATATTTAGCTTTTATAATTTTTACTAAACAAAATTTTTTTGTTATAATTCTTTTATGTTAAATTTTATAAATTATTTAATTTGGTATAAAAAACAGTTTATTTTTGTAAAGCTTAATGTAAAATTCAGGGATAATTGGAAAATATAAGAATTTTTGCAAGAATTCTTGTCGGATTATAAATAAAACGAGTTCTTTGGAGATTGTATTAAAATCTAATACAACAACCATACACATGTAACATGACTATTTACAAGTCTAAAGATAATAAGATGTATGTAAATCTTATCTTTATAAGTAATTAAAAAGAGATTGTTTCTCGTATTCATAAACAAACACACAAACATAAACATATATAATTAAACAAAATAACAAATTATGAAGATAAAAAGCTATTTATATAAATTAAATTAATGTTGAAGATGGTCTAAATGTACTTAAATTTATTATTCTTGATTTTTTTTTTATAAATAATGTATGTATCAATGTATGGGAACGATGAAGAGGATGTCTGATTGTTTGGTCCCCGGGTTCATCCGCAAAAAACGGTAATGTCTAGATAAAGAAGAGTGATATGCCACATAGATCTTGTGTGGAGATTGAACCACTACTATGATGCCATGTGTCAATTTAAACATGCGGTTCACGTGTAAGGAGGGACATACCATATGGACGGACACAACTCCATCGTGATTCGTGAGGGATTGTGTACAACCTAGCAAAGCACGGTTAAATAAAAATAAAAAAAAATAAAAAAAGGCCTTATAGTTATAAATACTACATTTATTTAAGATTTTGATATCCTGATTACGAGGGCAGGTATACATGTGGACGATGGACATATTGGTCCTTTTCTTGGTTAATAAGGACATTTAGGGAATTTTCTCTCTATATATATATATAGGGTTTTTTATCATGTGAAAACCAATGTTAGAGAGATAACCCTTAAACAAATCGAGGCTGTCTATTTGGAATTTTGAAAAAAAACATATGATTTGCATTAAACTATATTAAAATTGATTTGTTTTATTCGTACCCTAATTTATATACCGATAAAAGAGGGTTGACAGTGAAAGTGAAATTTTCACATCAAGAAAATTGCAAATGGGGACCCATTAGTTGTCTATCGAGCTGTCGTGATGGGCAGCCTCTATGTCTCGTTCAAAGCCCAGATAACTATGCACCAAACCTTAACCAATTCATATTTTGATGGATCATTTAACTATTCTTACGAAAGTGTCAGGTGTTGCTTTTAAAGTGGTTAAAATTTCAAATTCTTATGATAAATTAATGAATAATATATAACATTAAGATCGAGTAGGTTTTGAGATTTTTTTTGAAAAATATGATATTTCATAACCATTCTATACGCATCTAAACAAGCCAAGAATAAAACAAGAATGGATAGTCAAATTTTCGTTCATTGTTCCATCAACATCTCAATCAAAACTTAACAACCCACCTCTAGCAACTCAAGATGCAAAGAATTTTGATACAATGGTGCAACTGACAGACCCAAGATCACACAAGTTTGTTTCCCCAATATCTGAAACTAACTCAAAACAATTTCATTATCGAAGAAAAATGTAAATAGATCGATGACAGCGATTGTTCCAAGCCCATGACATGCAATTGCTCATACTACAATAATAGATCTGGTGCTTTTGGAAACGAATCAAACGATGCAAAAGTTATGTTTTACTTAGCTAATTCATTTGTAATTTATTAGCAACAATGTAGCAATACTTGTTTATCTGTGTGTTTCCCTTGGCTTATTCATTTATAATTACTAATTAGGTGGTGCCTAGCTAATTTATATGAGCAATGTGTTAGTCATATATATAATGAATTATGTTATAAATTCGTGCATTACATGGTATTAGATATTTTTTTTGAACGGCGAAGGTCTCAATCGTGTGAACCCACTGTTTTCAGGCCATGTCACCAAGGTCTAATTACCTGGACCTCACATGAGCCAGCACAACCACCCCAGGAGGAAAACCCCACTGGGAAAACCCCCTGACCCCCTCCCTCAGACCCGTATTTCGCTGCGAGAGGGATTTGAACCCAAGACTTATCATTTGAAAGAATCATGGCCGGGGTACCATTGAGGCAATGCCTCATTGGTATTACATGGTATTAGATAAATAAAATATTAAACATTTAGCTAGCATAAGTATAAAATAAAGGATATATACTTGTAAATAAATATTAAATAACTGAAATATCTATAAAATATATAATAACAAAGACAATAATAAATTATTACTTAATTTTTAAAACTTTTAAAATCATTATTATTTTATAAGAGAGAAGAATGAAATTATTATTTAATATGAGAAAATTAAAACAAAAAAATAAAAGTAAGAAATTGTTGTTACAAATGACACGTGTCCAACCTTACTTTTATTTATTAGCATAATTAAAGATATATGTTTCATTGTTAGTATGATCATTTACAAGTTTTAAATATGTTTATTTTATAGAAGATTTAAAAATACTGGACAACATATGTTACAAAAGCATAGTTCACATGTCAGGGTCAACTAATATATATACAAGTAGCTTGGCTCGAAATCTTTATGGAGTTGAAAACTTGAATATGATTTGTTAATCGTAATTAAAGCCTTCCTTCCTGAATGGACGGAAATGAAATGGGAACATGAGGTGGTCAAACTTAAAGGATTATTGGACCATCTACGGTGTGAGATGGAGAGTGGCCCCGTCGTACTTAATTAATCTATCTATACTAATAAATTAAAATAAAATGTGACACATGTTACTTTTTTAGATCATTCTTACAAAAATTTTACCGTCTCTCTCTCCTATTAAATGCATCCATATTCTTTTTTTTTAATATTAAATATACTTTTATACATTTTTAAATTAAAAAAGGTTTTTAAAACATAAAAATATATATTAATTTTAAAAGAGTACATTTCTTTAAAATCCAAATTATTATGAAATATAAAATATTCAATAATTGTTTTCCAAAAATAAATATTCAAAAAAAAAAGATAAACTTAGTGTTTAAATAAATAATATTATTGTTTTATTGCTTATGTATTAAACTATATAAACTATTAATCATATTATTATTTACTATTTATTATTTTTTTTATTTAACCCGTGTAATACACGGGGTATTGACCTAGTTTATTTAATATAAAAATTATTGGAGTTAGAGCGAACTCTAGAGTAAATTCTGTTTAAAATTCATCGGACCAAACTTTACCCGACCCAAAAATTATAATACAAGCTGACAATGACTGATTTTTTTTTACCTATAAATAACTATATGCTCAAGTAATTAACCTGGCATTATAACAATCTTATTTAAAAAAAAATATAAAAATCACCTATGCTGTATACTTTATTTGGGACAATATTATGCCTTACAAAATGAGTGGGTTCGGTTGGATTGAGTAACACTTTAAAATGAATGTGGGCTAGATGTTTTTAAATTACATCAATTTAATTTTAAGTTAAAATAAGTTGTAATAAACAAACAGTTTATTTGAGTAATTTTTTAAAATTTCTCATAAGATATATTATTGATCATTTTTATTTGTTTGAATCTATTATATTCATATAATTTTTAAGTTAATTATCTTGACTCGCATTATTTTTAAGGTGTTACTCTTATTAACTCATTTTATGTCATAGTATTATCTATTTCAACAAAAAATACAATTGATTTTACTTAAATTTACCCATATATCTTGTTATGTATCAAGATTGTCAGGTTTAGTTAGTATATACGTAATATTGGTACCCTCGTGCTATGCACTACGAGAACACAGGTAGCTGAATACTTTTTGCCGTAAAATCCCAATACCATGATCTCTTTTTATTGTGGTTTGATGCTTGATTTTGATTAATGGAGATGATATATATTAGTTTTGATTGATTGATAGATTAAAAAAAAGTAAGAGGTCGAAAACGAAAAAGTAACGTACTATTATTACATATCTATCCAACAAAGTTAGCTTTGTGGTTAAGGCTTGGCTCTTTTCTCTTTAGAGGCCAGGGTTCAAGTCTCACTGGTGATATTTTAATGGATATCAGGTGAGGAAGGAATCTTTAGCTTAATCTCGGATTTTGAATCAATGGGGCGAGGGTTTACATATTCCACGGGGTTCCCGCGCATTAGGAGGTACGGTCTCACGATTGACGATCGATAAATCGATATTTGTCACCAACCGCTAGGATAACTAAAGGTAGCACGACGAGACTACCTTCAAAATAGAAACTATTACATAGCTTTAAAACATTTTGTTTTGGAAGTAAGCGTTTTTTCGTTTTTGTACTTCCAAGTTGTTCCAATTGCGCTCTCTCGATCTGTTTATATATGTACATACAAAACCTACATAATCAATGAGTATCCATGCTAAAACATAAAGTCTCCTTCACTCATTGTTTTCTTCATTATATATACATATAATCTTCTTCTTCCTCTTCAACTTTCATAAATCTTTAATTATCGATCATTGTTCCAATATACACTTCGGACTATAATTATCCTTAAGTTAATTCATTTGGATAATCAAACGATTGTTTGATCCAATCTATCGACAAAATCTTCGATTTCACTGTTCCATTGATTGGTGTTCAGTATTTGATTTAATTCCTTTCCATTTAGTTCAAATACTCGATCAGGAAGCTAGTATTTGTGGATAGTTATGGAAGATTTGGGTTGGGAAAGAAACATGTGGCTCCCATGGAGTAACATCAATCATCATCTGTACCAGCAAGATACCCAAGAAAGCTTCATTTTTGGTTCACAAGATATCTTCTTGAACCCGATTCAAGATATAACTTTGAATCCGATAACAGCCGCCGGCAACACCGGCAGTCAAATGGGCTCTCAGCAATTAGCTCCGGCGAAGATGAATTCTAATAACAACGTAGCTTCGAACTTCGGTCCTGCGAGTCAGTATTGGCCTCAAACCTCAAATGGGATCTCATCAGCCGCCACCGACGCATCACTGGAATCACTTGATTGCTTACTTTCCGGCACAAATAGCAACGCCGACACGTCATCGGATCACGATGATGGCATTTCCGTAATATTCCCAGATTACAAGAATTTATGTAACACTATTAATAATCTCACGGGTGTTTCACGCGGAGATTCCGTCACAAAGGAAATAATCGACGACGGCATTGTTTCCCAATGCTCATCAGGGAAAAAACCAAATCACAATTCCGGGTTTTCCGAAGACTACCAACCAAGATCCAAGAAACCCAAATCGGATCCGGGTCGATCCACTTCATCCAATATAAATTTCCGGCAAGGGACAATGGAATTCGACGAGACGGACTCCGAGGCGATCGCACAGATGAAGGAGATGATATACAGAGCGGCCGCTTTCCGGCCGGTGAGTTTCGCCGACGAGGAGGTGATGGAGAAGCCAAAAAGGAAGAACGTGCGGATATCAAGCGATCCGCAGACGGTGGCAGCACGGCAGCGCCGAGAGAAGATTAGTGAAAGAATTAGGGTTTTGCAGAAACTGGTGCCAGGTGGCAATAAAATGGATACAGCTTCCATGCTGGATGAAGCTGCTAATTATTTGAAGTTCTTGAGATCACAAGTGAAAGCATTGGAGCAGTTTGGTGAGAAGTTTGATTATTTGAGCTGTGGTACAACTACCAATGCACAAAGTACAAGTCAAATAATTCAGAACATTGGCCATAGTAGTGTTACCATTGGGGTTCCATTTCCCATGCAGACTCGTTTTTTACTGCCCCATCAACAGCTCTACCTTACTCCACATCATGCATGAAATACTTGTACTTAGTGCATCAGAAAGTGTAGGAGGTCTGGTAGGAAAAAGTTTTAAATTCAAGAAAGCTATGAAGCCCATAATGATATGGTTATGATCAAATCATCATGGATGGATGGAGATTATATTCATACCCGAATTTTATTTGTTTAAAGATTAATATGATTTGATCATAACTTTGTTATCATTATTGTATTGTATTTCATTTCGTTTGAAGTTTACTGCATTTTGGATCTATTTTGTACGTGTGTTCTTCCCCCCATACCTTACCGAAGAGTGCGAATATACTGGATAAGGTTGTTGTTGTTGTATGTGTGTTCTTATGTATGTTAGTGATCATGTCAAAACATGATAATTTTGTATATTAGGAGAGTAACTTGTGTATTAACTTGTACAATATGATAATGATAATAAACATCTTATCCAACATAATATAAAACTTTTTTCTGTCTTTTTTTTTTTTTTGACGAAGAATAAAATATTTTTGATATAATTAATGAGAACCTAGCAATATCCAATATATATATATATGACATAATTTTTTTTATTATTCTTACATGATGAATAAAATTTTATTAATGAGAAACTTGCAGAATGGGAAGATAAAAACACTTAATGTTGTAAATGGGCGGGTCGCCCATAGTTGGATCCGATTACGGGCGGGACGCCCATGATTTAAGCCAATAGAAACCATTTGGACATTTTGGTCCTTTTTTGGGTCAAAATGGACAAATTGAGAATTTACTCTTATTTATATCTAGGGTACATGTACGTTGATTTAAGTAGAAGTAGGTGACCGATGAAAGTGCAGGGGGACATTCTGTGTTGATCGAAAACATATAAATGGGACCGTGAGCCTCTGGTCGGTGCCAGTGATCCTGTCCACATATATCGTGTTCCAACCCACGTACGGCTAGGCGTGCCACTCGGTCAGCATCTCCTTTTCAACTTCTATTTATATATTGCTTAATTACCACATGTATATGCCTTCTTTCATCTTAATTTACTTAATGTTTTCCTACATTTTTTTTTAACTTAACAATCTAGATCACTGACGGGTTATAAACCAACATAATCATATACATACTTAATATGAAGAAACCTAACATAGGTGAAAGAAAACCTCCTAACCCAGCATGAAACCCTTATTTTTGTTCATGTCAGGACTTGAACTCGTAAACTTTCCGAAATTGAAGTCACAGGTTACCTTCCTTCAACTACTTGAGCTGAGGATCATTGGTTAATGTTTTCTTACATGAAAGTTTTGTTTATATATAAGTTTTCGATCACTTAACCTATATTATATATATATTATATGCTGAGTACGTGAAAGTTTTGTTTATATATAAGTGGCAGGTGCTTGAGTTGGGTTTTCCCCGGGAATTGGTGACTGGTGAGCTAGGGGCTCCGTCCGTCTAGACTAGTGGCCAGCTTGGGTATCCTTTAGCCATTGGGGCATGTGTACGGAGTACCCGGCAGTTGATTAGTTGGTCGTTCAAAAAAAAGTTAACCTATATTATATTATATGTTGAGTACGTGGTTTAAACCTAGCTAGCTAGCTACATTATACTTTTGTAAAGGGAAGACCGGCCATATATAGGCATGCAATAAGATATGAGGATGTTTGTATGTATGAGATTATATTAGCAAGTAGCAAGATCTATTTAACAAAAAAAATGCATGAAACAAGTATACGTATCTTGTTTATCTTAACCTCTTATATTTTCATTTAAGATATATACACACATATACATATAATACATATATATTGTTGTTGGATGACATACGATAAACTTTTGTATACGTATCTAGCTAACTCATATTTTAAAAAATGGAGTGGACATACGATAAATTTTTTACACGTAATTATAAAAATAGTGAGTTTGTCAACTACATACAAATTGCGCGATAAACACACTTACATACATAGGTAAAAGCTTAACTTGATCATAAACTCTCGCATAGAAATATACCTAAAAATAATTGCTTTTGTAAATTTGTAAGCAGTAAAACAGATCGAATAATAATAGCATTATTTATATAATTAATAACATGATTTCGTATATTCCGTGATGATCACGTAATGATCTCATTTTTAATGATTGATATTGATAACGAAATTTGACATTCATTCCCACTCGATTTCAAGATGGGATCAAAATAGATACAGTTTGCGAGGTTGCATCCTTTGCTATTTTGAGAAACTTCTGTTATGCAATTATTTTATAACCGTACCCTAACATATTTATAAAAATCGTTCCAAATAGTTGCTATAGTTTTATATTTGAAGCAAGTATATATATAGCTTATTAAAAACATGATTTTGCGTGAAATTATACTTAATCATTACCTATGTTAAAGAAATATCAACGTACTGTGAATATAAGCAATTGAATTGGAGGCTCTTAATTAGCGAATTTGATTTTTACCATAATCAAATTTTATTTTATGCTACTTTTTTAACAACATTTCAATTTTTTATTTTGTTTTTATAACTACAGACACTCATATCTCCAAACTTACTCTTAAATTTACATCATGTCTGCTGTAAGTAACATTTGAACCCAACCATATGTCATTTTTTTAATTATATATTATCGAATAAAAGTCTAAAAAAGGAAATTTCGTGAACCAATGTTATTGCTATTAATAGTTCATAACATTTATTAAAACGGTTGAAAAACGAAACAACAAATTAAATCTATCATTTAAATTATGTATTTATTTATTACATGAGAGAGTGTTTTAGCCTTTTTTTCGAACGACGACGATCCTACATGTCACGTATGTTGTCTTAACAGGGCCCATCGGACATAGTTAAGAAGCGGCCACACCAGATGCACGGGAACCCCCTGGAATGGGTAAACCCTCGCCCCCATTGGTACAGAATCCGAGATTAAGATCAAGATTCCTTTCCTCACCTTGATGTCCTTTAAATTCCCTCTAACATGGCTAGAACCCCTGACCTCTCGGTCACAAGATAAAGCTTCAACCAGTAGGCTAAATTCGCAAGACGAGTGTTTTAGCTAGGATGCACAAGTAGATAACAACATAAAGATAAGGTTGATTCAATCATGATGATAACGTTGTTGGATGGATGTTTAATTTAGTTGTCGCATATGGAGTGTGAACAGTATTATTGTTGACCCATTGCTGCTTTCTAGTAGCCCTTGGATGCTTTCAATTCACATATTACACCAAGCCCTAAGCAAGGTATTTTGTTCTGCCTTGTTAGGTTGAATGAACATCAGCCCATTAAGCATCTTCTTCGACAAAAATAAAAAGCATCCAGCCCAACCCAAATCGCACAATAAGAAACCTCAGCCTGCTGCATGCAAAAATTGCATATAATTATGGAAAATAAAGGTGCACAAACCGTTTTTTAAACCATTTCCGGTTTTAGTCAACAAATCAAGAACCGGTTCCGGTTTGATTTGGATTTTTGACCGGTTTTGGCCAATTTCGGTTCCAGTTTTGACCAGGTAAAGCCGTAAACAGTGCCGGAGCTTGGAAAAAAAACTCCGAGGGGGCCGAAGGATTTTTAAGAAGAAAACGGAGGGGGCCGAAGAATTTTCAAAGAAAACGAAGAGAACCAAAGGGTTTTTCGACAAAATACTATTATATTGACCTTTTGAGCTAAAAAACAGGAGCGGCCGGTGTGACATCCGGTATTTTTACGAAAGATGATCCGTAATGGTTAGTGTACTAAACTTGATTTATTTAATGCGTTAATAATTTAATATTCATTATTAAATTAATCTTGAGTAAAAAGTCTAGCACATAGTGTTGTTTAAATGCATGGATTTGCATTTGGTGAATTTTTGAGATTTCGGTACCGTTCGACGGTGTTTAAACGAACGTTGGTGATGACTCGATTAACGAATTTAGTAGATATGTTTGGTTTAGCATAAAATGATAAATCATAAATGAACAAATTAAGTTAACGATGAAAATCGTGAATTTTGATGTTAACTGTTGATTTTACTGACAACCGACTTTATCTGTGTTTTTGCCAGATAAAATGGATTAAATTATTCAGATAATATGTAAGGTCATTATTTTTGATTAAATTTTGATCATTTTAGTACGATTAAATATTCTATTAATTTTAGAATAAAAATCGGATTTTTATTAAATATCCGGTACAAGGTTTATACACTGTAGGACTCAGAATATATATGTTTTTTTTCTGGGTTGTGTATGAGTTGGACAAGTGGATTACACATGTCATGCATGTGTGTAAGAGAAGATGTTTTTGAAATCTTACAAAAAGGCCTTAAAACCCTCAACAATCATTAAGATCCTCACCACACTCCATCTTCTTCACTCTCTCTCTATCACCTACGTTTTCCTCCCTCTCTCTACCAAATCCATCATTTTTTTTTCTTTCTATCTCCATCCTTCTTTAATTTAAAGATTCTTGGTGATATTTGGTGTTTTGGAAATAGCTTTGATCAAAGAAACAACATATTCTACCATCACAATTAAGGTAATATACTTCTATTTATATGGGTTTTTTATACAAGTTGTTCACCCAAAGAAAGAGCTTGAGTCAAATGGATTTTTAGTGTGAAGATGATAATGGGTGTACATGCTTGTATGAGTGCATGTGTGTGTCGAGTATGTGTGTAAATATGTGTATGTTTATGTGTTGTAATGCATGTATATATGGGTGTATATGCTTTTTTCAAAATATACATACACACATACATGGATGATTTTTACTTCGATGATGATTTTGGTTACATGCATGTATCTATACATGCATATACATGTATGTATATTTGATACAAGTTACATGCATGAACACATATGTATGTATAGGTGAAATGGTTACATTCATGAATGAATATGTATGTATGTGTATGTATTTATGGGTTAGTTACATGCATGCATAAATATATACATATATATGGGTGTTCATATGTATGGGTATGTATATATGGGTTAGTTACTTTCATGCATGAATATATATAAGTATTTTCAAGTAAAAATTGAGTTTTGAGAATAATGAAAAAGTGGTTATTTTGAAATAAATAAATCTGATTTTTAAATTTTTAATATACTTAAAAACATAATCATTTTATTATAAAATTTACAAAGGAAGGTTAGAAAAATAACCATAAATTTAACAAGCTAAAAATTAGTGTTTTTAGTAACTTAAAAACGATAAAAATAGAGATTTTCTATAAAAATAATTAGGAACAGATTATTAACTGTAAATTTTGTAAATATATAAAATATTAAAAGTATAAAATTTAGTGGTTTTAGAAATGTAATAATACGACGGTTATTAAGGACCGAAAATACACGTTTTCGACTATTTTTAACGTATAAAAAGGGTCATTCTATGAATCTGATTTTGATCAGAAAATTTATAAGTTTCTATGATAAAAATTTGTAAATTTTAATGTACAAGTGTTGCAAGAAAAGTATAAAATGAAATACTTGAAAACTATTGCTAAAAATAACGTAAAAACGTCGTTTTAATGCAAAAATTCGACAAAATTAGGTAACTGATTTTAATCAGCAAATTTGATATGAAAATAAGTATAAAATACTTATTTTGAAATATTAGAAGTGACTTAGGTCATAATGCATGTGAATGTGCTTATATGTTGCGTTTCGGTTTTGTCAGTAAAATACGATGAAATTGTCATTTTTGACAAGTTGTTATAAATAATTAAGTTTGGAGTTAAAATAGATTTTTAACAAAGATAGCTTAATTATTTGGATATAATATGACTTAAAAACGTTAACTTATGATTTATGATAAATAACTAAATTCGAGTCACCAACGGGTCGTTTGTGTGAAATTTGTTTTCCCTTAGTGGAATGTGTTTAAGTCTAGTTAAGTTGGGTGAACAACTTACATGATGGACTTTTATATAGACTGTTAATGTGTCCCTTGGGTTTTAGGGTGCTAGTGAGAACAGTCGGGTTATCTGGAAATCTTTGTTGCTAGCAGGAACGCATTGAGGTGAGTTTCACAGCCCCTTTTAATAATGTTTTTGGTTTTTGATAAACCGGGGGAGAAACATACCGGGAAAAGGTATTTTAAATTGTAATGTATGGTTTGGAGTGATATGTGACTTTGATAGCTCTTGAGTAAGTGCAGCCATTTGTATATGTGTTCTCTGTGTATTCGCTCCAGAGGGGATTCGCTCCCGCAGTCATAATCATTAGTCTCGGGGGAGGGACCGCAGGATATATTGGTAGATCTATCGGGTTTGACAACCCACTCCCCGACCAGCTGTCATGGTCCGTGTGTAACGGGAGCAATATATGTTGAGAGGTGTTCGCACCTTGGTTTTGGTTTGATTATGGGCTCATGGTGTCTATCGTATCGTAGTACCTAGCTAGTCTACGATGAGTTCTCTATCACGATGTTTTTGTACATTACGTTCTTTTCCCTTGCTTAAATGTTTTTATATGAAAACCTGTGAACTCACCAACCCGTTTGGTTGACACTTGTTTTAAATTTGGTATGTTTCTCATGTAAGTAGCATGATGATGGGAAAGGAAAGGAAACCGGTTCTAGTTAGCGAACGCGCTTTGGGATATTTATCTGGGACCGGTTATCTAGATGTTAAAACTGACGTTTGTTAAACTTGTAATGTTTTAACAATTATCGATAACTTTTAATATAAATATCCATGTTTTATTTAAATCGTTCGCTTAACTCATGCTTGAGTTATTTACTGTTGACACCAAGACTCTGTTAAGTCTTCCGCTGCGAGTCGGGGTGTGACAGCCGGGCACCCCCGGGCCCCTTATAAGCTTCGTCCCTGGCCGTAACGGTGAAACCGGTTCCAATAATTTGCTTGAATTTGAAACTAATACCCTTTGTTAAAAGACAATATATATATCAAATTATCAAGTAAACGAGTCTCACATTGACAAAAAAATTATTATTTAATAAAGGAGAGACAAAAAAATATAGTGAGAAATAATGTTTATTTATTAATATATAAATTTTCTCAATAGTTTGACTTAACTTTGGTATTATTAAACTCTCATATTAATCATGAAGCCAAAAACGAAAAATATTGTAAACTAATTTCAATGGGCGGTTTCTAAATTCATTTTTTTAATCGGCTCTAAGCTAAACGACTAATTTAAGCTTAAACGAGCATACAATCAAGGTCAGGCCCAATCGCCACCTTTCCATCCACTAGATAAGCGGGAACCGGATAAATCCATAATCTCTCCCCTGTTTAGATTTGAACCACTGATATTAGTGAGGTATAACTTCTCCTCTTCATTGCAATACAGCTATGATAGAAGCCGTTTGGTTTCTAAATTCTAAATTCTAATCTCTATCCTAATTACATGACAAAATAATATAAATAAATAAACAATACATGATAATCCTAAATTTAACCAAGTATACTAGTCAACACCTACCATCACACGCAAAATTCCCTCCACATCTCCACTTAATTCCTAATCAGATTCCAAATTTGACCTTTTTTCCGTCAAATAATTAAATTATCATATCAGCTTAATTATTAACAAAAAATAATCTCTCTGTAATTAATTTAAATTAAATGGAGACAACAACAACCACATCATAATAGCACCTGAAAATATGAAAGAAATAATTGAAGTTAAAAGTAGCAGGGAAAAAATAAAAAGCATATAAACATGAATTTAAGAACTATTAGTTTTAAAAGTCACCAGACTAGACAGGACAATGAATCGCCTGGTTTTAAGCAAACCAGTCATAAAAGCAATGGAAAACCTTACGCTTAGCTCTTCCCGTTTGCGGGTTGACCGGTTTTTTGAGATGCTGCCAACTGGTTGAACCGGTAAACCATTTGAACAGTCAAATTTTTTAAAAAAAAATATTGTATACTTGTACAAACTAAGGTGAACATACCATGTCTACTGGGACTGATTTAAAAATTACAAGTAAGCTAGTGGTATGAAATATTTCAGGAGATTTCCAACAGTTTACTGATTTAAAAATTAGAGGGTAACCACACTTACTATTATCAAAAAATGACAGATAATCTTGATTAATTATGGTCCAGTCCAGCCCAACACAACACAACACAACACAACACAGAGCTATATAGAATTCAACAGGTTAAGCTACCCAAACTTGTGGAATTATATGATTTTTTTTATTTTTAAATACACATTTTTAAGCCAATAATCATTCAGGCATGTTTAAAGTCAATGAGGATTCCATGAAGAACTTCCCAGCCTCCAGCTCAAATATTAGCTGCATCTTAGCTAGGTATTACAATACAAAATTATTCAACACACACAATAAATCAAGAACATATGTAAACAATAATATATAATACATAATAAATACTAAATAAACAAAGTAAGAATCTTTTAATCATGTATAAGATGAGCCCATATCTAGAGAATTCAAATGAAGGTGTCTGGAGAAATGAAGTTGTTCCAAGGTTTTCTTCCAATGTTTATTGTTCTTTTTGGTTTAATTATTACATCAATATTGGTTCATGCCCAAAATGATCAATCAGGTACTAAATCATAATTTCTTTAAATATAGATACATAATCACCGATTATTTCATTCTAATCTCATTCCTCGTTTGTTTGTTAGGCTTCATAAGCATAGATTGTGGGATTGACAAAGGGTCAACCTACACGGACAATGTAACAAACATAAACTATGCATCTGATGCTGAATTCACAGACAGTGGTGAAATCCATAATATATTGCCCATATACAATTCATTCGACATCGATACACAGATTACCACCCTCAGAAGTTTTCCTCAAAACACCAGAAACTGCTACACACTAAAACCAACCCAAGGAAAGGGCAACAGGTATCTAATAAGACTAAGGTTTATGTATGGGAATTATGACTTCAAGGAACAACTTCCAGAATTTGACGTCTATCTTGGACCTGATTACTGGGATACCATTAAATTTAATTCATCATCAAAACCAGTAAACATGGAGATTATACATGTTTTGTCATCAGATTACATACATGTTTGTCTAGTAAATACAGGCCGTGGGACACCTTTAATATCAGCCATAGAATTACGACTTCTGGCAGGTAACATGTATGAAGAAACTCATTTTGGATCGTTATACCTTTTTGCACGTGTGAATTTTGGTTCTGCATTTGGAACAGTCAGGTAAATATTTCCAGTAGGATGTTTAATTAGTTGATTATCTTAAAGAAAACAAAAATACTGACATTGTTGTTCTTGATTCTTGACATAGATACGAAGCTGACAAGTATGATCGACTATGGAGTCCAATTAGTTGGCCTAATAGTACTTATTTGTACACTCTAGATAAAGTTTATAGTGGCCTTTTTACAACCATTGACCCTCCTTCAGAGGTCATGAGTGATGCCATCACTCCAAAATACCCAAAGGAATCATTTAAAATAAATTGGAGTCCTGATAATACAAGTGATAAATTTTTCATGTACATGCATTTTGCCGAAATTGAAATACTGAAAATAAACCAGAAAAGAGAATTCAACATTTACCTAAATGGAAATCTCTCTTATGGACCTTTCTCTCCACTAAATCACACAACCACAACTATATATAGCGGAAAACCGGAGATCACCGCACCCACATATACACTCACAATAAATAAAACCAAAATTCAACCCTTCCTCCAATCATCAACGCTCTGGAGCTTTACACTTTAAAGAAGCTCCCACAAAATCAAACATATGATCAAGATGGTAAGTGTAGAATCTGTTCTTTGAATTTTTTTAACAGCCTGGTTTAGATAGAACTAATTTCTTTTGTCTTTGTAACTGATACTAGCCACTGCACTGTGGAGCATTAAGTCAAATTACAAGATAAATATAAAAAGCTGGCAAGGAGATCCATGTACTACACAAGAATTTGTTTGGGAAGGCATTGGATGTAGCTACAGTGATAGTGAGTTCCCTAGGATCGTGTCGATGTAAGCATACAATTTCAAAAACCCTACAACGAAAAGTTAAAATTTATGTTCTGCATACAACATGAACTAATTAACTAAGACTTGGTCTGAATATCAGGAACTTGTCTAGCAGCGGACTGAATGGTGGCATAGATCCTGGAATAGCTAATCTCACAATGCTACATACCTTGTAAGTACACATTTATATGGATATATATATATATATATATATATATATATATATATATATATATATATATATATATATATAATATACAAAAGGTTACTCCAATGCCCACGGTCTTATTTTTTCCATTCCAATTTCAGGGATTTGTCAAACAATAATTTGACAGGTTATGTGCCTGATTTTCTCTCCGGACTTAACTTCCTAACAACCCTGTAAGATTTTGTCCCTTGAACAAGCATCATAAGTCAAGTTAAGTGGTAAAAACTATTCTTACTTGCTACTTGTTACAGATTTCTAAAAGGAAATAACTTCGTCGGGCCTATTCCAGCAGAGCTCCAAGCAAAGGCAAATAAAGGATCATTGTCATTAAGGTTTGGTTCCCATTTTATAACATGATGACTCAATCTATTACCAACCATTACTTTTGCATCTAATATTTACTCCTCAAAATCAGTTTTGGCAGCGAGAATACAGGAAATCCTGCAAGTTCATGCAACATGAATGCTTGTAAAAACAAGAAGGGTAATAAAATCATTGTTCCGGTAATATCATCAGTTGCATCAATCTTTGTGATTATGATTGCACTCATAGCTATATGGATGATTAAAAAACAGAAAGAACATGGTATGATAACACATTCTCTTTAATTAGACAGTCTAGTAAAATAATTGTTAATCAATAATCATACACACATAATAACAGGTAGAGGGCTGGACATAAGAAAACAACAGTACACATACTCAGAGGTACAAAGCATTACCGACAACTTTAGTGTTGTTCTTGGGAAAGGAGGATTTGGAACAGTTTACCATGGGATTATAGGTGATACCCAAGTTGCTGTCAAGATGCTTTCTGGATCATCTCTCCAAGGGGACAAGGAATTTCAGGCTGAGGTAATTATCTAATTAGCATCTCATGGATTGAACCATTTAACACATGCATGAGATGAGAATAAAAACAAGAAAATGTTTGCCATGAATATTACATTGAAAGCTAAATTGTTTATCTCATCTACAGGCTTATCTTCTTTTGGGTATTCATCATAAAAACCTAATTTCGCTTGTTGGGTACTGCAATGATGAAAACCACAAAGGAATCATTTATGAATTCATGGCTAATGGGAACTTAGAAAGCCATCTATTTGGTATTTTCTATTCTTGGCATTTCATCTTTTCTTTTTTCATTTGTTAAAAGTGAATTAAATGCTAATATTCTAAACTATTTGAGCAGATACGACTTCAAGTTTCTTAAATTGGGAAGAAAGGTTGCAAATAGTATGTGATGCAGCACATGGTCCGTAAGCAAATTATTCCCAATCTACTTGGTTTTTTTCCTTTTTTTATTTTTATTTTTGTTTCAATGATTGTGAATATTTCTAACCAAATGGGATTCTGTTTTAGGTCTTGAGTACCTGCATCATGGTTGCAAGCCACCAATAGTCCATAGAGATATTAAGGGTACCAACATCTTACTAAACGAATCATTTCAGGCAAAACTAGCAGACTTTGGGTTGTCCAAAGCTTTTCCAACAGAAGGTGGTACACATATTTCAACAGCAGTTGCCGGCACTCCGGGTTACCTTGACCCTGAGTAAGCTTTCCTAATGTTCTATCTAAAATTTATGTTTACTGGAGATTGTGCATCAACTACATCAATCTTAATATACAACAGAAAGATGTGGACAAACCTTACTTATTCTTCTCATTTTTATGTCAACCATGGATCTTTTGGTTAAATTTAGAAACAATTCTTGCTTGCAGGTATTACACATCAACCAGGTTGACTGAGAAAAGTGATGTTTATAGCTTTGGGGTTGTTCTTCTAGTGGTAATTACAGGCCAACCAGCAATAACCATGTATGATAATAACAACATACACATACATAGATTGGTTAATTTAAAGCTAGCAGAGGGGGACATTAATAACATTGTCGATCCAAGGCTACAAGGGGATTTTGACATCAATTCAGCATGGAAGGCAGTTGAATTGGCAATGGCCTGTGTTGCACACACACCCAGCAGAAGACCAACAATGACTGAGGTGGTGATGGAGTTAAATGACTGTTTGGTGGTGGAAAGAGCTCGTCAAGAGACCAAACCGAAGAAGTTAACTGGACTCTTGTCTCTTAATTTAGAGAGTGCATATGATCCAACTCCTATATAGTAAACCAAAAACACATTTTAATTTGACAATTGTGTAATGGTTTGTTGTGTGTATACATTGTTGTGATTTCTGAATTTCGTATAAGCCTAGATGGTTTCCTGAATCGAGTTTGAATCTCTTTTAGATTAGACAAAAACCTTCAATCGAATTACACAAAAAGTTTCACTTCAAGAACGCAAAGTATTTTTTTCTAGTGAAAAGTGTATGTGAAAATATATTAGTGTAAACATAGCAAATGAACCATTTATAAAGGGATTGATTGATTGGCAGATATTTATCGTCTGTTGGTAGTTATAAGTTATAACCGCCATAACTACCATTGGTAATTATAAATTGCGATAACTACCATATTGGTAGTTATACTTTTTATACTTTTTTAATATTACTACCCTACTCAACCTAATTTATAAATTACACTAATCCACCGTAGGCGACTAGGCAGCGCTCGATCCATTGACTCTAGTGTTATTAAGATCAGACTGGGTGGTCGATTAATCGGCACCTAGGCGAGATGATCGTCCACCGCTTTAATTTTGGCTAATTGGCCAATTAATCAGTTGGACTAAAAATCGGGCCTATGAGGTCAAATAGGTTGGAATCCGGCGAAAATTCTGACTACTTTCAAATCACGACGACTATTCAAATGATTTCAAATCTAGGTGAAATTCCGGTACTCACTGGAGAATTTTTAGAATCCAACGAAAATTCTAGCTTGTTATATATATATAACTGTCTAACTGAACATTTTTATAAAAATATATAATTTGGTTATATATACACACACAATTTCAAAAAATTACATATAAAAATTTCTATCCGATTAATTATAATTAATCTTGATTAATCATGTGTTCTTATCCTAACACTCGACTAGTACCTGGTGATTTCTACAACACTGCCTAACTCCAAGGGAGCATCATCACTCTAATTCTAATGGTACGGTATTGATATTTGAACCCAACCCCTGTAATTTTTGAGCGTATGAAGATTTGTTGGATTCTTTGATAATCATGTAGAATTCTCTTTCTAATTTAATTACTTCTTAGATTCAATGTTCGAGAGACAAGAATCAGAGATTCAATAACAAAAACAAAATCTGCTAGAAAATCAATGCATGTGTTTTGACCAAAGATTGTTTTTAGGGAAAATTCCCAATATAGACACTTTGACCAACTTCTGTCCCATTTTGTCCATTTGACTTCCACATTCCAATTTTGTCCATGTTCTGAGTGAGCGCCGGCGCCCGTAATTAACAAGCGTCCGGGCGTAATTTGCAGGGCTTTAAAAAAATTTTTAACAAGCGTCCGCCCGCTAAAAAAATTTCTAATTTTTTGAGCGGGATGTTTACAGACGCCTGTTAAAAGAATTTTTTAAGTACGGTCGGCCGCTCGTGACAAATGTGTCAGTGTGAGCCCGACGCCCGTGACAAAAATTTGAAATTACAGGCGTGCGTCAGAGTTCACGGGTGCCCACACCCGTATAATCCAAATGTCAAGTTTTAAGTGGATCCTATATAGGCGCCGACGCCCGTTAAAGAGATGGACAAATCTAGAATCAGAAAGTCAGATAGAGAAAATGGGGCATTTTTGGGTCAAATTGGATATTTTGGGAATTTTCCCTTGTTTTTATATAGCACGAGATCTGATAACAACAACCTTTGGCATTTATGCATTAATACTTCTGAAGTAAACATCATACTTTTCGAAAGCTTGCTTCCGAAGTATAGGAATCAAGTGACTTAATTTTGCAAACCAACTTTACTTCTAAAGAGCAATATACTTCCGAATACCAATGTGCTTATGAAGAGCAAACTTATTTCCGGAGAGCAATTTTACTTTCGAGAAACTACAGGTTCCAAATCGTAGTTTTACTTTTGCAACTTGCAACTTTCGAAGCACGGTTTTGTAGGAAGTGGGTTCACGCTTTTATTATAAAACAATAATAAAATATAAATAATAATGATACTATAGTTATTTGTAGGAAATAATCTAATATAATAATTGATACATAGAGTGAACATGTTGATGATTGTGATGGGTACTGCCTCTTCTATAGCGCATGTGTGTTGTAAACCATGAATTGTTCGTTTTCATCTATCCTCAAACAAAGCATCAAATGTCTTGTATTTATATTACATGAAGGTGATGCCAAGAGTTATGATTTAATATGTGTAATCAAAACATGTAATGTGGAGATTCTTGATTCAATTCATAGTCACAGGGGCGGACCTAGCCATTTTTATGGGGGTCGACCGACCCCCATGAACTTATATTTTAAATTGTTTTTTATATACGATCTGATCTTAACTGACCCCATGAAATTTTGATGACAATATTGAAGCCCAATTTAAAACCATTTGAAAAGCAAAATTAATAAAATTAATACTCAAATACCCAATAAGCATTTTCAGTGACTTAAAAAGATCGAATATTTGACTTAAATAGGAGTAACAACTCTAATGGTATTTGATTTACATTAGTTTTTTTTCTTTTTTTATGATAACTTGACCCGACCCAATTCAAATTAATCCAAAAAATGAAATATTTAACAACATACAAACCCTCAATAAACTAGTTTTATACCCGCCCGGTGGTCGGGTACTTTAATACAACAGCAGAAGATTACCTTTTATCATGGAAAAGCCAGCATGTTAATTACCTTTTATAATTTCTCAAAAAATTCAGCTCTAAAGTGAATATTACGTTAATAGAATCGAGCTTGATGAGCAAATCCAAACGTGAGAAATGTTGTAATTATTTTACTGCCTTTGAGTTCTCTATACAAGTAATTTTACATAAAAATAAGATAAACAATATATGCATCAGTTGACCCGTTTTGATAGGATGAACTAAGATCAAATAATTCTCATTGTGCTATGCTGCAAAAATGAATATATTTCACCAACAAATTACCTATAACTATAAATTGTAAAGATATTGTATCAAGATGCGTAATAATATGAATCAACCTATGATTAACATAATTTGTTGAGTAGTAGTTGGATTACCCACATGCGACATTGTAATCGCTGGCCTGGATAAGGGTCTTCATTCACTTCAAGAACTGTATATCTTTTGATACTGTAATTTATGAATAACTTTTAAGAATCCATATAATTAGTGCAGATGAAATAATTATACATTGTAGTAAAGAAAAACATATGAACACATTACCTATAAAATATGAAGAAACTTATGATTAGATGGTACCATTTAAAAAACATTCAGACAAAAATTGATTCATTGACATTTTTTTTTACTATAACCGATAGAAAGAATCACTATGTCACTACTAATATTTCCATTTGCAACATCCTTCAATGTCAGCCTGCAAGAATGAAATCCACATAATATATAACTTGTAAAACAGAAACTTGATTCAGCATCTATGCATTTTAACATACCTATTGGTGACATGGAAGAGAGCATTTACACTTTTTTTTTTTGTGATGAAAATCAGTTTGTTCATCAACACCAAAGAGCAATTGAGATGAATTCAAAATCACTCCTTGACCATATTAAAAAAAAAAGTAACCAAATATTGTCAGGATGAAATGGAAATAAAGTACAAATTCGATCTAGAAAGCCCATACATACACATACCGTGATATCCATCCTTATGCTTATAAACTTTGTATTTGAATTGATGATATTCCAGTATTTACAACTACAATATATAGTGATACAATGATGAATACAATAATTACAAGAGCTTAATTCTAGGGAGATAATTATGCAAAGGTATCAATCCTTGATTGAGTAATTAAATGGAGAATATTATTCAATTAATGGTGACTTGATTTGTGGTGTTGATACGCCCCCGCAAGATGGAGGATCCGTTTGAGACTCCAATCTTGGAACGAAAAGACAGAAAAGGTACTCGTGAAAGTGGTTTAGTGAGTACATCCGCAAGTTGGTCCTTTGAGCTGACGTGAAGAACTTTAAGTTGACCAGAGTTAACTTGTTCCCGTACAAAGTGATAGTCCAACGCAATGTGTTTCATGCGTGAGTGGTAAACGGGATTGGCACATACATATGTAGCCCCTGTGTTGTCACAGTAAAGTGATGGAGTAGTCGCAGTCGATAAACCCAGTTCGCCGAGTAAATTTTTAACCCATAAAAGTTCAGCAGCGGCGTTAGCAAGAGCTTTGTACTCAGCTTCGGTAGACGATCTTGAGACTGTCTTTTGTTTTGCAGATTTCCAAGAGATTATATTGGACCCAAGATATAAGATGTATGCTGTTGTTGACCGTCCTGCATCATTGATTCCGCCCCAGTCCGAATCCGAGAAAGCTTGTAAGGTAAGGTTGGTGTTACGGTTCAAGAACAATCCATGATGAATTGTTCCTTTTAGATATCTGAGTACCCGTTTGAGAGCTTGCCAGTGTGATTGTTTAGGTGAATGCATGAATTGAGATAATTTATTAAAGGAGTGAGAACTTCTTTCGCACCATCCATTTTAAAAGTGGTGAGAACATCTTGAATATGGCGATGTTGTGAAAGAAATAGGCCATGAGACTTAGGAATGACTTCGATTCCTAGGAAGTGATGAAGAGGGCCTAAGTCTTTGATAGAGAACTTTTTGCTTAAGGCTTGAACAAAGGAGTCCATAAATAAGTTTTGGTTTCCTGTAAGAACAAGGTCGTCAATGTACACAAGGAGATAGCAAGTGATATCATTGGAGTTGTATACAAATAGGGAGGCATCTGAAAGACATTTTTTAAAACCAAAATTAATGAGAAAGTTGGTTAGTTCGATGTACCAAGCACGCGGTGCTTGTTTAAGGCCATATAGAGATTTTTTGAGTTTGCAAATGTGACGAGGAAATTTCGAATTTGTGAACCCCGGAGGTTGTATCATGAAGACATCTTCATGGAGGGTCCCATGAAGAAAAGCATTGTTTACATCAAGTTGACGTAAAGACCATCCTTTCGAGAGAGCAATAGAGAGAACGGTTCTGATGGTGACAGGTTTAGTGACGGGACTAAAGGTTTCATGGTAGTCTTTCCCGTGTTGTTGGTGAAACCCTTTAGCAACAAGACGTGCTTTGTATTTGTCAATGGTGCCATCAGGTTTGCGTTTGATTCGGAAAACCCATTTGCAACCAATAGGAGTTTGGGCGGTGTGAGGTACAAGTTCCCATGTGTTATTTTGTATGAGAGCATTATACTCTAGATCCATGGCGTGACGCCAATTCGAATCTTTTAAGGCTTGAGTATAGGTGGATGGTTCAAGAGAGACGGGTAATGGATGGATAGTGGTAGAGTTAACAAAATTTGAATTGTAGTATTTGGAGTTGGGTTTGGGTTGTCTGCGAGTTGGTTGAGGATGGTTGTTGGAAGGGTCTGTAATGGAATCAGGTGGGTTGTTTTGAGAGTTGGGTGAGGGAATTGTGATAGATGGGTTGGAACCTGTTGGTGGGGTGGGCGGTTCATTTGGTTGGATCATTGAGGCAATGTGTAGAGGGGTGGTGGAGGTATAGGATGGATCAGTAGAAGACACAATGGAAGGAGATGATGGTGTATTGGGCTGCATAGGTGGGCCAGTAGTAGTGGATGGAGAAGTTGGGTTATTGGGTTGAATAGTAGGAGGTTGGTGAGGGATGTGAATTGTCACACCCCCAATTTCAACTAACGGAATCATACCGTTTGGGAACGTGACAAACCAGGATCTCAGATCATTAGACATAGCGAAGACCTCTATATGAATTTCAAAAACATACATTGGTCTTTAAAACAAACATAATAACCAGAGTTTACAAAAAGTGCGGAAGCGTTTAAAAATCATAAACAGTTGTAAATCAAACATTACAATTCAAAGTACTAAGTATTCAGATTTAAATAATCAAAATGAAAGAAATGCATGAGACTCTATCTTCCTAGTCCATGCCAGCTGTTACGCGCGCCTTAGCGTCCTGAGAAAACATGCAAATCAAGTCAACACAAAGGTTGGTGCATAACACAGGTTTTAAGTAATCATAGTGTTCAAATCATCAGTTTGAATAACAAGTTGTAGATAACATAATCACAATTGCACAGTCATGATAGCTAGTCATATAACTATTTACATACGTGTTCGACACCGAAGCTGACTAGTTGCCATGCTATAGCATGTTTTCGCCTTGCCACTATTGTCTATCACAACAATAGTAAAAGAATGTGTTTGGTCAGTCAAACACCTGCGTAGATCCCATCTACCAGGTGAGGTTTGTCAAACCTAATAGATCTATTTCTAACTACCACGCTTTGCATTACAGCAAACTAAACGGTTCGAGGTGTGTAAGGACTTTCAAGTTGATATGTTTTCACATAATGTAAACAGATAACTCATGCAAGTGTTATGTATCTAAAAATCAGTTTGTTGCACATGTTTTCTCCCCCAAAACAGTTTGAAATAAGAAAGGGGCCGTGTACGCACCTTTGATAAGAGTAGAATGATCAAGTATGTGTGAACTCGCGTAGAAATCCTCTACGAAGAATCTGTGATTTAAACAATAACCTATTGTTATTCGAATAATCGTTTTGTGCTTAAAATCACATACGTATCAACATACGTACGTTAAAGTGTGAGAATTAGGCATACGGAAGTACGCGTGTTTTTGAAATCGTTTAAATAAAATCACATTTGATTTTATTTAATTAAACGTAATTATACGCGATTTCGTATTCGGACTAAAATATGAATTTTATCATTCTAATGCGTTCGTATTCTCGTTACGGTTCCAACGCAACTTGAACGGGCAGAAACGGACTTGAAATGAACAAGATATCATTGAAATACTAAATTGGCATAAAAACCAAAAAATGGTCGGGGCCGGGACTCGAACCCGCGACCCTCGACACCAACCCACATGCATTTAACCACTACGCCCGCTAGGGTATCGCGAACACCTTCTGGAATTAATTCTTTTACATCATTATCCAACCTAGTTTCTATTCCATATCATAGCCGAAGCATCATACCCCAAATTGGTCCTTAATTCGAATTCGATCCAGTCTAAAACCATTTGGTTTTCATTAACATAACCATTTCGATCCTACCTACACGATTAATTCGATTATTATAACCATTATAAGTAAAATCCCAAATTCATTTTCCTCTTATGAACCCTAGAATCGAAACCTCCTAATTCGTTGAACTTTGATACAATTAACATAGGATTAACCTCAATCGGATCCTTCTGGAACTAACTGAACCATTTAATTTTATTCTAATTCCCGTTTACTACGAATCCCCCAATTATGTTTCTAAGTATGAACCCTAGATTTGAAATCCATCAAATCATTGTAACCTACTGAAATTGGGACTTGATTTAGTTACATCGCACCCTTCTGAAACTTTTGATATAGTTTAATTCCATTTTAAAGCTTATTTGATCTAAAACCCCCAAACCCGATTCAAGTATGAACCCTAGTTCTTGAACTTGATCAATTCGATGCTTTTACCCCGAATTAACATATGGTTAAGCTTAATCGGTTGTTTTAGAAAGTATAGGAACGAATTCTAACCTGTTTTGATGTAGAATTGATATAGTTCCCTTTGTGTGTGGGTGTTCGGCCGGCTCTAGATCAAAATCCCTTATTTCCTGCTTGATTCTTCGAATTGCTGTGTGCCCAAGGTTCTAATGGAGCCGATATTGAGTTATGTAGTCTCAATTAGAGTGATCTAGATCGAATTGTATAACTTGTATACATAATATGGACGGTTACACTTGAATTCATAATGGGAGTTTTAATTCTAGACCTTTAGCCTCCAATAACTGACAATATCGTTTAATCATCATCATTGACTATTAATTTGATGATTTAATTACTTGCTTGTAACCGATTTGAGGTGAAATTTCGAATTCCCAAACATTTTGGCTAAATTTTGACTTTCAAAAGTCAAAATTCCCAATTTTATGTAATCACCATTGTGATACTTATGTTTAATATTTCTAAACCCACTTCGTTTAATTCTAAACCTTTAAAGTTTAGTCTCCTATGTTTTCCTTAATTTTTCGGCTACCAAAACTAAACCAAATTCCCAAATTTTACACGAATTGAGCCAATTGGGACCTTATTGGGCTAGGTTAACCCAATTAGGCCTTATAATTACCATTGGGCCTAATTTAAACTCATTGGGCCTCCCTGGGCCTTATTGGGCCTTACTGGGCCTTCCCTTTTGCCTATTAGGCCTACATTGGCTCTGTTGAGCCTAAGTGATCTTGTTGGGCCTCCATTGACCCTTATTGGGCCTTCATGGACCTTGTGGGCCTTGTTAGGCCTGTTGGACCTTCGTTGGTCTTATTGGGCCTTGGTTGTCTTTGTTGGGCCTGTGATAGCACCCACTCCCGTTAACAAGGTTAGTGTGAAAAGTCGGATTGTCACATCATCCCCTTGTTGAAAGAATTTTCGTCCCGAAAATTAGCAAGTGTTAAGAGTAGTTAGGAAACTACTTATGAGTTTAAATCGTACGTGTTAGTGTGATTTGATCATTCTGTGTGTTTGTGTGTACTCACACACAAAGTCTAATGTTTGCAACATCACAACTCAATTGTGATCGTTCAATGTAACTGTTTTGCGTGTACACTAGTTAGTTCACCTAACTGTGACTGTTTGTGTGTGATCATACTGTGTTGTGTAACCTCTCACATAGTGAGTGCCTGAAACTGTTTGTACTATGCAACCCCGCACATAGCAAAGTGTATGTAACCAATGTACTATGCAACCCCGCACATAGCAAAATGTATATAACCAATGTACTATGCAACCCCGCACATAGCAAAATGTATGTAATCAATCGTGTATGTACTACCATAACATGTAACATATGAAATGTAGCACATAAAACATATAAAATGTAATGTAGCACAAATATCTGTAACAAAATCAATTGAATAAATAAAACGTTTGTGCTTACAGTTTGAAATTTGCAGTGTTGATGATGTGTGAAAGCATCACGTCATCCCCTTGTTGAAGGAAATTTCGTCCCGAAATTTAACGTGCGCTCTCAGTGTTAGCAGTAGATGTCTTGAATAGATGAGGATATTTCTTCATCATTTGATCTTCTCGTTCCCATGTGAATTCAGGACCCCGTCTTGAATTCCATCGGACTTTGACTATTGGAATCTTGCTTTGCTTCAATTGTTTGACCTCTCGGTCCATGATTTCTGCTGGTTCTTCAATGAATCGCAGTTGTTCATCTACTTGTATTTCTTCCAATGGTACAATCAATGTCTCATCAGAAAGACATTTCTTTAAGTTCGATACATGAAAGACATCATGAACTCCACTGAGTTCATCCGGTAGTTTGAGTTGGTACGCAACCGGACCAATCCTTTTCAGAATTTCAAAAGGTCCTACGTAACGTGGACTAAGCTTGCCGCGCTTGCCGAACCGTATCACACCTTTCCAAGGTGATACTTTTAGAAGAACTCTGTCTCCTATTTGAAATTCCAACGGCTTGCGACGTTTATCTGCATAACTCTTCTGTCGATCCCGAGCCGCTGCCATACGGTTCCGGATTTGAACTATCTTCTCTGTCGTTTCGTGCACCAGTTCAGGACCTGTTAACTGACTGTCACCAATTTCAGCCCAGCAAACTGGTGAACGACATTTGCGACCATACAAAGCTTCAAACGGTGCTGCTTGAATACTTGTATGATAACTATTATTGTAAGAGAATTCCACTAACGGTAAATGATTCTCCCAGCTATCACCAAAGTCAATTACACAAGCTCGTAACATATCCTCGAGCGTTTGAATCGTTCGTTCACTCTGACCGTCGGTCTGTGGATGATAAGCTGTACTCATATCCAAGCGAGTCCCCAATGACTTATGGAGAGATTTCCAAAAATTGGAAGTAAACCGGGCATCCCGATCTGATATGATAGATATTGGCACACCATGCCGTGCTACTACTTCCTTGATGTAAATGCGAGTCAACTTCTCCATCTTGTCAGTTTCTTTGATTGCTAAGAAATGTGCAGATTTCGTTAATCGATCGACAATTACCCATATCGTATCACAACCGCTCGGTGTACGGGGTAACTTAGTAATGAAATCCATCGAAATCTGTTCCCACTTCCACATCGGTATTTCTGGTTGTTGCAGTAAACCAGATGGTTTCTGATATTCAACTTTGACTTTCGAACAAGTCAAACATTTGCTAACGTACTTAGCAATATCAGCTTTCATGTGAGGCCACCAATACAGTGCCTTCAAGTCATGGTACATCTTGTCTGATCCCGGATGGACTGAATATCTGGACTTGTGCGCTTCGTCCATCACGAGTTCCCTTAAACCTCCATACAAAGGTATCCACATTCGATCAATGAAATAACGAATTCCATCAGGTTTAACATTCAATTGTTCTTCCATTCCTCGTAAAGATTCCGGTACTAAGTTTTCCGCTTTCAATGCCTCAATCTGAGCACTGTGTACCTTGTCAGGTAAATCAGTATGTATTGTCATCATAAGTGCACGAACCCGTCTTGTTCCCGTTGTATCTTTTCTGCTCAAAGCATCGGCTACGACATTAGCCTTTCCCGGGTGATACTTAATCGCACACTCATAATCGTTCAACAACTCTACCCATCGTCGTTGCCTCATATTAAGTTCCTTCTGATCAAAGATATGTTGCAAACTCTTATGATCAGTATAAATAGTACACTTAGTTCCATATAAGTAATGCCTCCAAATCTTCAAAGCAAAAACCACTGCTCCCAACTCCAAGTCGTGAGTAGTGTAATTCTTTTCGTGTGTTCTCAGTTGTCTGGAAGCATAAGCGATCACTTTATCCCGTTGCATCAACACACATCCCAAACCCTGTCCAGATGCGTCACAATACACCGCAAAGTCTTCCGTTCCTTCCGGTAAAGATAGAATCGGTGCACTGCAAAGTTTCTGTTTCAATAACTGGAATGCAGCTTCCTGTTTATCCGTCCAGTTATACTTTGTTCCCTTGTGCGTCAGAGCTGTAAGTGGTTGAGCAATCTTTGAGAAACCCTCAATGAATCGTCGATAATAACCCGCCAAACCAAGGAATTGTCGTACCTCGGTAGGGGTCTTTGGCGCTTCCCAATTCTTAATCGCTTCAATCTTCGCCGGATCAACATGTATACCCTTTTCATTAACTATATGCCCCAAGAACTGTACTTCTCGCATCCAGAAATCACATTTTGAGAACTTAGCGTACAGTTGTTCCTGTTTCAACAGCTCTAGTAGTAATCGAAGATGTTCAGCATGTTCCTCCTCAGACTTTGAATAAATGAGAATGTCATCGATGAAAACAATAACAAACTTATCTAGGTAAGGTTTACAAACACGATTCATGAGATCCATGAATACGGCTGGAGCGTTTGTCAACCCAAATGGCATGACCAAGAACTCATAATGGCCATAGCGCGTTCTGAATGCCGTCTTCGGAATATCCTCCTCCTGGACTCTTAATTGATGATAACCCGACCTGAGATCAATCTTCGAATAATAACTCGAACCTTGCAATTGATCGAACAAATCGTCAATCCTGGGTAACGGATACCGGTTCTTGATAGTAACCTTGTTCAATTCCCGGTAATCGATACACATACGAAAAGTTCCGTCCTTCTTCTTTACAAACAATACTGGAGCTCCCCATGGTGAAAAACTAGGTCGTATGAACCCCTTATCCAACAACTCTTGCAATTGTGTGGATAACTCTTGCATCTCTGACGGTGCAAGTCGATAAGGCGCCCTAGCTATCGGTGCTGCGTCTGGTGTAAGATCGATTCGGAATTCCACCTGTCTCACAGGCGGTAATCCCGGCAAGTCTTCTGGAAATACCTCCGGAAATTCACAAACTATAGGTATATCTTCAAGTTTCTTCTCAGCTACCGGCTTTTCAGTTATAAGTGCTATAACTGCCGTATGACCTTTCCGCAGACATTTGTGTGCTTTCATACAAGATATGAGACGCAGTGGTGTACTGCTCTTCTCTCCTTGTACATATAATGTCTCTCCCTGCGGAAGAGGTATACGAACAATCTTTTCATGGCATACAATTTCAGCCTGGTTTTTGGACAACCAGTCCATGCCAATAACTATATCAAAACTGCCTAAGGCAATAGGCATCAAATCAATCTCTAATGTCTGACCCATCAAATCAAGGATACATCCCTTATAAATGTTTTCTACTACAATCAATTTACCATCAGCTAACTCCACAGTATAGGGACTATCTAAGGCAGTGGGACTAACATCTAGTGACTTAGCAAGTGAACTAGATACAAAACTCCGGTCGGCACCAGTGTCAAATAACATAGAAGCATAGCGATTATTTAAGAGGAACGTACCCGTAACAATGTTGGGATCCTCCCGCGCTTGACGTCCTCCGATCACAAATGCCCTGCCTCTAGCACCGTTATTGTTGTTATTATTATTGTTGTTGTTGTTGGTGCCATTGCCATTACCGTTGCCACCTCCATTACCATTACCATTGTTGTCCCCGCCTTTCTTAAGTTGTGGGCAATCTTTCTTAAAATGGCCCATCTTGCCGCATTCAAAACAACCTTTCTGCGCGTTGTTTTGATTATTGTTCTGGTTGTTATTATTGTTCTGCAGCTCTCCGCGACAATCCTTAGCCGCATGTCCAACCTTGCCACACCTCTGGCACTTAGCTCTATCACATTGGTTACCTGCATGATGGTAACCACACTTGTTACACTTGGGGTGCTTACCAATATAGCCCCCTGACAATGATGATTGCTGACCACTGTTTGAATTATGATAGGACTTGTTCGAGTCCTGCTTCCTGTTCTGCTGTTGGTTATTACCCTTGTAGTTGTTGCTTTCCCACTTCCTCTTGTGATCTCCTACCTTAGTAGCAGATGTCCGCTTAGGCAGGGTTCCTTGTAACACTGCCTGATCAGTAAGCTGATGTGCTAGACGAACAGCTTGTTGGATGGTGGTGGGATTTGCTGAAGTCACCATCCCCTGAATCTGAGGCACTAGTCCTCCAATATACCGTTCAATCCACTTACTGGCTGGAGTAGCCATGTGTGGTAGCAGTCTGGCCAGTTCATGCGATCTGGTCGTGTATTCCTCAATGTTTGACCCCTCCATCTTGAGGTGCCAATACTCTTCTTCCAACTTCTGCATTTCACTACGAGGACAATACTCCTCTTGTAGTAAGGTTTTGAAGTTGTTCCAGGTCAATGCATTTGCTTCACCCAACCCCAGGGTCTGAACATTGGAGTTCCACCATGTCAGGGCTGGACCCTCCAAAGTTCCAGTAGCAAATTTTACTTTGCTGTCATCCGGGCAGTTGCACATCTCGAACACAGATTCAGCTTTTTCAATCCATCGGAGAAGTCCTATGGCTCCCTCCGACCCTTTGAAGTTGTGAGGTTTGCAGTCCAAGAACATCTTGAACGTGCAGACTTGTGGGTTAATCACTCCCCCAGCTGGACCCTGTGGTCCTGTGTTGTGTGTCTGAGCATACTGTGCAATAGCCTCTGCGACTCTGTTGTTAATTAGCTCGTTGAGCTCAGCAACAGTCATATGTACGTTTCCCTCAGCCATCAGTTTCCTATTTATAAGAAGTGTTAGCACGAAGTCAAAATCCAATGTAACATGTGTAAGTAAAACAACAAACATAACATGTAGTATAATCAACACAGTTGTTGAAAAATAAAAGATAACTCTTCCATAAATAGAAACTTTCTTTGAGTACAATACTTTTGAAATGAAATACAAAATTTCAAACTACTAATGTAGGAACACAACCCGTTCCTAATAAGTTTAAACAAAACAGAAATAAAAGAAAGAGAATCAATCGTCCTCAACAGTGGATTCAGGATCGGACTCAGCAACTGGTGCTGGTTCCTCCTCCTCATCCTCATCCTCATCCTGTTCCTCATTCTCAACTACCACTAAGTCCTCCAAAGCTTCAATCCTGCCCTCCAAGATCTCGGCTCGGTTCTCTGACTCCTCTAAACGACCAATCATGTTCCACATCTCATCTCGCATGTCATGAACCAGTTGGGCAAGTTCCTCTTGCCTCTCAATGGCATCCCATAACTCCTGAGATCTCTGATAGAGCTTCTCCTCTGCTGTATCCACGTCCTCGCGCAACTTGGCGATCTCCTCTGCGTCCGTCCTTTGCCTCTTAGGCTCAGGAGCGTCCAGTGCTGGTGGTGGATGTGTAGATGGTCCTGCAGCATAGAGTCCCTGGGTATTCACCCATGGTGCCTCCACCGGATCCTCATCCGGGTCCTCAACTGGTTCCTCGTCTGGATCCTCCTCTGGATCCTCATCAGGATCCTCGTCTGGATCCTCCTCCGGATCCTCCTCCGGGTCTTCCTCCGGATCCTCCTCTGGATCGGAGTCCTCCATCTCATATGGTGGTGGTGATGGAATGGGTGGTGGTGGTGATGATGGTGGTGCCGGAACCATCGGCTCCTCGTCCTCGGAATCATCAATGATAACATAAGGAACTGATGATGAAGCCATGCCTGTTACATAATATCATATGTAAGTGCAGTGCCATGGAATACGTAAGCAAATCAATTACATAATGTCATATGTAATTTCTAAGCAGTATGTGTAGACATGTGTGTCTAATGTCTAACAGTCATAGTCTAGGCCTACAAATGCAAACCTAGTTCGCTATAACCAATGGCTCTGATACCAATCTGTCACACCCCCAATTTCAACTAACGGAATCATACCGTTTGGGAACGTGACAAACCAGGATCTCAGATCATTAGACATAGCGAAGACCTCTATATGAATTTCAAAAACATACATTGGTCTTTAAAACAAACATAATAACCAGAGTTTACAAAAAGTGCGGAAGCGTTTAAAAATCATAAACAGTTGTAAATCAAACATTACAATTCAAAGTACTAAGTATTCAGATTTAAATAATCAAAATGAAAGAAATGCATGAGACTCTATCTTCCTAGTCCATGCCAGCTGTTACGCGCGCCTTAGCGTCCTGAGAAAACATGCAAATCAAGTCAACACAAAGGTTGGTGCATAACACAGGTTTTAAGTAATCATAGTGTTCAAATCATCAGTTTGAATAACAAGTTGTAGATAACATAATCACAATTGCACAGTCATGATAGCTAGTCATATAACTATTTACATACGTGTTCGACACCGAAGCTGACTAGTTGCCATGCTATAGCATGTTTTCGCCTTGCCACTATTGTCTATCACAACAATAGTAAAAGAATGTGTTTGGTCAGTCAAACACCTGCGTAGATCCCATCTACCAGGTGAGGTTTGTCAAACCTAATAGATCTATTTCTAACTACCACGCTTTGCATTACAGCAAACTAAACGGTTCGAGGTGTGTAAGGACTTTCAAGTTGATATGTTTTCACATAATGTAAACAGATAACTCATGCAAGTGTTATGTATCTAAAAATCAGTTTGTTGCACATGTTTTCTCCCCCAAAACAGTTTGAAATAAGAAAGGGGCCGTGTACGCACCTTTGATAAGAGTAGAATGATCAAGTATGTGTGAACTCGCGTAGAAATCCTCTACGAAGAATCTGTGATTTAAACAATAACCTATTGTTATTCGAATAATCGTTTTGTGCTTAAAATCACATACGTATCAACATACGTACGTTAAAGTGTGAGAATTAGGCATACGGAAGTACGCGTGTTTTTGAAATCGTTTAAATAAAATCACATTTGATTTTATTTAATTAAACGTAATTATACGCGATTTCGTATTCGGACTAAAATATGAATTTTATCATTCTAATGCGTTCGTATTCTCGTTACGGTTCCAACGCAACTTGAACGGGCAGAAACGGACTTGAAATGAACAAGATATCATTGAAATACTAAATTGGCATAAAAACCAAAAAATGGTCGGGGCCGGGACTCGAACCCGCGACCCTCGACACCAACCCACATGCATTTAACCACTACGCCCGCTAGGGTATCGCGAACACCTTCTGGAATTAATTCTTTTACATCATTATCCAACCTAGTTTCTATTCCATATCATAGCCGAAGCATCATACCCCAAATTGGTCCTTAATTCGAATTCGATCCAGTCTAAAACCATTTGGTTTTCATTAACATAACCATTTCGATCCTACCTACACGATTAATTCGATTATTATAACCATTATAAGTAAAATCCCAAATTCATTTTCCTCTTATGAACCCTAGAATCGAAACCTCCTAATTCGTTGAACTTTGATACAATTAACATAGGATTAACCTCAATCGGATCCTTCTGGAACTAACTGAACCATTTAATTTTATTCTAATTCCCGTTTACTACGAATCCCCCAATTATGTTTCTAAGTATGAACCCTAGATTTGAAATCCATCAAATCATTGTAACCTACTGAAATTGGGACTTGATTTAGTTACATCGCACCCTTCTGAAACTTTTGATATAGTTTAATTCCATTTTAAAGCTTATTTGATCTAAAACCCCCAAACCCGATTCAAGTATGAACCCTAGTTCTTGAACTTGATCAATTCGATGCTTTTACCCCGAATTAACATATGGTTAAGCTTAATCGGTTGTTTTAGAAAGTATAGGAACGAATTCTAACCTGTTTTGATGTAGAATTGATATAGTTCCCTTTGTGTGTGGGTGTTCGGCCGGCTCTAGATCAAAATCCCTTATTTCCTGCTTGATTCTTCGAATTGCTGTGTGCCCAAGGTTCTAATGGAGCCGATATTGAGTTATGTAGTCTCAATTAGAGTGATCTAGATCGAATTGTATAACTTGTATACATAATATGGACGGTTACACTTGAATTCATAATGGGAGTTTTAATTCTAGACCTTTAGCCTCCAATAACTGACAATATCGTTTAATCATCATCATTGACTATTAATTTGATGATTTAATTACTTGCTTGTAACCGATTTGAGGTGAAATTTCGAATTCCCAAACATTTTGGCTAAATTTTGACTTTCAAAAGTCAAAATTCCCAATTTTATGTAATCACCATTGTGATACTTATGTTTAATATTTCTAAACCCACTTCGTTTAATTCTAAACCTTTAAAGTTTAGTCTCCTATGTTTTCCTTAATTTTTCGGCTACCAAAACTAAACCAAATTCCCAAATTTTACACGAATTGAGCCAATTGGGACCTTATTGGGCTAGGTTAACCCAATTAGGCCTTATAATTACCATTGGGCCTAATTTAAACTCATTGGGCCTCCCTGGGCCTTATTGGGCCTTACTGGGCCTTCCCTTTTGCCTATTAGGCCTACATTGGCTCTGTTGAGCCTAAGTGATCTTGTTGGGCCTCCATTGACCCTTATTGGGCCTTCATGGACCTTGTCGGGCCTTGTTAGGCCTGTTGGACCTTCGTTGGTCTTATTGGGCCTTGGTTGTCTTTGTTGGGCCTGTGATAGCACCCACTCCCGTTAACAAGGTTAGTGTGAAAAGTCGGATTGTCACATGAATGTTGTTAGGAGAAGGAGACGCTAGTGGGTAAATAGGAGCCGAAGGTGATGAGTTGAAGAAAGTGTCAAAGGACACATGTGGAGGGTTTGAGTTTGTGTCTTGAGATGGAAAAATGTGTGAGATGAATTCAACATGACGAGAGTGATAGAGTTTATGATTAAGAGGGTCATAGCATTTGAATGCCGATTTAGAGGAGGAGTACCTAGAAAAATGCACACCTTTGAACGTGATTGCAATTTAGAAGTGGCATAGGGTCGTAACCATGGGTAGCAAAGACAACCAAACGGTTTAAGTTTGGAATAAGTAGGAGTGGTTTTAAATAACATATCATAGGGTGATTTGTTGTAGAGAATGGGTGTGGGCAAACGATTTATGAGATGAGTAGCGGTTTGAAAGGCATGGGACCAAAAATGTTGTGGTAAGTGAGCATAGTGAAGTAATGCAAGGCCGGTTTCAACAACGTGACGATGACGTCGTTCGGTAATACCGTTTTGTTCCGGTGTGTGGGGTGGTGTCGTGTAATGTGAGATGCCTTGAGAGGCAAGGTATGGTGAGAGGCCCACATACTCACCTCCATTATCAGTAATATTGGTATTGAAAAATTTTTCAACAAGAGATTTAAATTGTGGAAAAAGAGTTTTTACATCGGATTTGCGTTTGATTGGGTATAACCAAATATATTTGGAGAAGTAGTCAACAAAAATAACATAGTATTTAAAGCCATCGATGGAGGTTTTTACGGGACCCCATACATCCGAGTAGAGAAGTTGTAGTGGGTGATTTGCAACAAATGAATTTTTGCCAAAAGGTAATTTATGGCTTTTATTTAAGGAGCATGAATTACAATGAAAAGACTCATGGGTCACCTTATTACAACGAAGTCCTAATCTAGAAATTAAAGACTTAAACACTTGAAGCGATGGATGTCCAAGTATGTGGTGCCACATGAGAAGTGAGCTTGTTTGGGTGTTGTTAACTTGAGGAGATAATGAGATTGGTCCATAGTAGACATCATTGACATTCACTCCCCGCATTAGATGCGCCCCCGTGCGTAGATCCTTGACAAAAAAATGATGTGGAAAAAATTCAACCGAAACATGATTAGTACGACAAACTTTGGCAACAGAGATAAGATTATTTCGAAGATGAGGAGCAATTAAGATGTTATTTAAATGAAGAGGACGTGAGTTTGTAGGAATAGTTGTATGAGCAATATGAGTTATAGGAAGAGTTTTACCATCACCTAGCACGATCTCATCGGGTCCTCCATATTCAGAAAGAACATGAAACTGTTGATGGTTGTTTGCAGTGTTGTTGGAAGCACCGGTGTCCCACATCCAAGATGAGGTTGGGGCCGTGGGTTGAGGGGTAGTGTAGTTCACAACTGGAGCATTATTGCTTTGAGGAGAAACACTGTGTTCTTGTAAGAATCGACGTAGTTTTCGGCAATCTTTTGTGTCATGCCCGGGAATGTTACAGTAGTAACAATGAGTGTTGTTATTGCGGTTTGGGCGAGGGTTGTTATTGGTGTTGCGAGGTGGCCATGGATTGCGGTTGGTATTAGGATGTAGGTTGCGGTTGTTGCGGGTGTCATATGTAGGGGTTGAACGAGTTTGGTTGGGGCGATTATTACGGTGAGTGTAGTTCACGGTGGTGAGGAGAGGTTCTGTTAGGGTGTCTTTAAATGTTCGTTCATGGTCGAGTAGTTTTTCAAATAGATCGGCAAAGGAGATTGTGGTGTCACGGGTTCGAAAAGAGGCGACTAAGTTGGAGTAATCATCCCCTAGTTGGTTCATGATGTGAACAACAAGATCTTCTTCAGACATGGGACTTTGAGCAATGGCAAGCTCATCAAATAAAGATTTCATTTCATGTAGGTAGTCAGAAATAGAACGATTTCCTCGTGGGTTCTTGGCTAACCGGGATTTGAGAGAAATGATGCGGGAACGTGAGCGACTCGCATAGCTTGAGTTTAAGAGTTCCCAGGCTTTGCGGGCTGTTTTGGCGGTGGAAACAATAGGTTGTATTTGATCGGAACAACTACCAAGGAGGGCACTGATGATCATTTGATCTTGACGAAACCAGCGAAGATGTTCCGGGTTTGGTTTGGTGATTTGGCCGTCGGCAATAGTTTCAGCAGGAGTGTTTTCTGGACCAATGATATGATGATCGAGTTCAAGACCAATGAGAGTAGCTGTGACTTGGGTGCGCCATGAGGGAAAGTTTTGGGGAGTAAGTTTAATAGGGAAGTGTGTGGCAGCGGTTATGTGAAGGATTGTTTTAACCATGGTGGGTCAGAAGAGATGATCGGAGATTGTGTGCGGCTCAGAGGAGCTTTTAGGCTCTTGATACCATATAAACTTTGTATTTGAATTGATTATATTCCAGTATTTACAACTACAATATATAGTGATACAATGATGAATACAATAATTACAAGAGCTTAATTCTAGGGAGATAATTATGCAAAGGTATCAATCCTTGATTGAGTAATTAAATGGAGAATATTATTCAATTAATGGTGACTTGATTTGTGGTGTTGATAATGCTTTCCGTCTTCTCGTCTTGCCACCTGGTTCATCATTTTGATTTGATGTTTTGAGCCGGATTTTTGATCGGGAACAGAGGGATGAGAAATGAGAGGTTTCCGATTGGTGAAGGCATGCATCTTCGTTGATAATTGATAATTGATAACACTGTATTATTTGAGGCTAAAACCTAGAAAATAGGGAGTGGAATCGTGATGCAGTCGGAGAAAACCATCGGCAGTTAAAGAAAACGTGGAGGTTTTGAGAGGACCAGGTGGCACGTATCTATTCCGGTAGGTTCCACTAAACTGATAGAAACTGATGCATTACTGGTGTAACCGCCTATTTTATACGGCCGAGATCAAATCTTGGAGAATTTAAACGGCTCAGATCTGTTTTCAAGACAGTTAAAACAACCGGCGTCTATATATATATAATTTCCGACCCCCATTAAAAAAATTTATGGGTCTGCCATCATAGACAATCAATTCTCTTGAAGCAGTTGCCGACGACATGACCCGAACCACGTCACAAAGACGCGCACCACAATAGCACCATCAATCCACATAAATTGGAGTATCGATATCACCGTTAGTTAAAACGTAAATTTCACTAAATACATGTGTTGTCTCTTCCAAAAAAATTTGTGAAAATACATGCACGTGTTGTCTATTGGACCCCAGTAAGGGTTGTCGCAACCAAGACCCTAGCTTCTATGCTAACAAGTAGATTTTGTTGGAATTTTAATCCATTTAAGTTTGTTTTTATTTTTACCGAATGTTAGTAGTAGTATCAAATCGATACCAATTGATCACCATCAGTATTGATATTAGTACTTGTTTTTAAGTATTATATATTATTATGACACCGTTAAATTAACTAACTTTTTAGAATATCCTAGCCCTTTAAAGTCATCAGTTTTTAATCTCAGCCGTATAAACTCACTAAAAACCTTCTAGAAGCTGCGGTTGATGACGGTTTCACACTCTCTCTCCTTTGTTGTGACGGTTACCAGCGGTTTTACAGTATCTCCTGAAAAAACTGCCCATGTTGATCCATTCCAACTCCCAACTGCAGTTATAATAAAACTGAATGTGGGGTAGTGGGGAAGACATCCAAATATTCAGGGAAAATACAATATATATACATGTTTATTAGTCCTAATCCTCATTCGTGCGACTTTGCATCAAAACTATAAATGTACAGTTGTGAAATACAAATGCTGACCAACGCAATTAAAGGTGGCATTTTTTAACCATATCAAAGGAAATGGGTTGTTTTGGGTAAACAATTGTAGTATAATGGGTTGAAATCAGTAACATCATAATATTGAATAGGTTGAGATGGGTAGCACTTAAACACAATGCAGCTCAAGATAAGTAACCAAAAAAGTATGTAAATGCAATGTATTCAAATATTTAAGAATGATTAATAATATATTTAACGAGAAAATCATTAAAAATTATCTAAATAGGCTATATGTTTATTTATAACACAGCTTAAGTTAAACTAAATTGATGTTCTTTAAGAACAATCAATTTAGACCCGAACTGATTTTGCTTAAAACCCGTTCTGACCAACACGCATCCTGACCCGAACTCATTCTGACCCGTTACCCAATCCGACCCAACCCGTCCATTTTGCCAGGCATAGACGCAATTGAGCAATCCTCACAGGTACGATCCTTTATAATTTTTTGTCATGCCTATAATGTTCTTTGTTATGCAGAATCACACTCACTGGTCCATTGATGTCCATTGTCCCAAATTTTATCTCAAAATCATTTTCTTTACTTTCATTAAACCTGCAAAGCAACATACTGTTTTATACTAACATAAAAAATTAAGCATTTTGATGTTTTTCACTTCTTTGTTACGGAGGAACACTGTAACACCCCAACCTGATTAGAAATGACGTGTCACTTATACGGATATCAGAATTAATGCAATAATCCAAAATAGATTAAAATGTAATAAAAGTCTTACATAAGTCACCCAAAACATAAATCAAAGTCTTATGATAAAGTTTATTACATTATTTGTAAAATAAAGCCTTGATAATCTCTTGTCTCTCGTTCCTCAATTCCCAGCCTGATTTCCTAGATTACCTATACAATACATATAAACACCACAAAACAAATACAGCTGAGCTAAAGAATGCTCAGTAACGGATAAACGACAGTAATTAAGTCAGATGGTGGTGAAGGTAATGAAAATAATAATCAGAAACAAATACCGTAAACATAGCAGTAACACATACATAACAGTAAATAGTGGTCTGACTCGAATAAAATATAACTTTTTAGAAACAATAACATAGGTTATAATGTAAGTCAGAAATAAGGGGAAATCCCAGAATATACCACGAGCCGACTGTACATATAATAGTGTAAGGTTCACGGGTAGCTACTCCCACTTACCAGACACATGAGATACTTAGTGTTGGCATACACGTCACTATCCCCCAGAAATCAGAAAGTACAGTTTATAATTATCCTAGGACCAATCCATACGCCTCTCTAGAATTCAGTAGGTGCATAAGTGTACTATCAGAGTACTAAATAGAGACGCCGTGAACTCAACTAACCGCCACGGGTGGTTCCACATCATGGTTGCCGCCATGAAGGGCCTGTAGTCATCCTTACAGGTACGGGCATGCTCGGGTAATAGATCAGAAGTTCAGTAGGTTTAGTAGGTTCAGTAAGTTCAAAAGGTTCAGTAAGTTTAGAAGGTTCAGTAGGGTAGTTAAACTACCAAGTAGTGTCATAATCGGATCATGCAATAATGAGTACAATATCATCTATATCTATTGCATGATAAACGAAACAGAGAAACACGATATCATATCGTGGCAATAACAAATCAGAATACAATATAGAAACAGAAATTAAACAGTTACAGAAACAGAAATACTAAGATTTAAATAAACAGAACCCGTACAAAACGGTAGGCAAAACAGAAATATACTATAAGTAATGAAAAGAAAATTCGTACCTTAACCATGGCAATTAATCTGCAAATTTATTTCAGATAATAAATAAGCAATCCAATCATCTGACGATTCAGAAATCTGTGTTTTTATGTGATTTCATATTAGTTTAATCGAATTCTTGTTCATATACTTAATCGGTTTGTTTTTGATGACTTGGACTCTTTTAACATTTAACCGATCAGTTCGGTTTATTATTATTATTTTTAAATACGTATATTAACGTTTATAAATATATTTTTTTCATTTCGTAAATTAATGATTTAAACGTTTCTGGTCTGAGATGATGATTTATGTGATTTTAAGATAAAACAATCTAAAAAGTTGTTTTGAACATGGTTTGAACTCATGACCCCTCGACTCCATTCTCAAAACAAAGCAAGTTAAATCTAATTCACAATTGTTTATTAAAATCTTTCTAAACATTCTGAGTTTTAAAAATTGTTTAAAACGATTATAAAAAGTAGCTAAAACAGTTCTGGGAGGGATTCGAATCCAAAACATCCCAAATTCTGTCTCTACGATTAAACTGGTTGAACTATGTCTGATAATTGAAATATTGGTTTTTAATAGTTGTTTCATATATTACAGAATCTATTAAATCAATTTCCCATAGATAGCCAAAGAAATTATTTGTCGGATGGGACTTGAAACCCTCCCGTCACTTTACCAATTAGTCTAGAATTTTAATTGTTTCTTTTGCCAACTGTCAATTACTTAATCTTAACTTTTCTGGATCATCTTGTTCATTTAGATTTGAGAGTCAAGGTGTACTTTTACAACTTTCATGGCAGCCATAGTTTTACTTTATTTCAATCGTTTACTATTTAAATTTTGCCAACACCGTCTGTTTCTTTTTTTCACCCATTTCCGACCTCATCACCATGAAGTTCGATTTCACACTGGCAAATACCGACCTTATTTTCTACCAGCTCTTTGCCCTACTCAACTTAAGTTTAAGTGGTAATCTTTATCAAACCTTAGATTGCGCACGATCAATTAGACCTTGCCTTAAAATGTAGCGATTGTACCAAACATGGAACCGTAAATAATGGCCTTGCGGTCGATCTTGATTTTCGGTTGTAACCGGTGAGGTGGTGTTGACGGTGGCATGCGGCCTCGTTGCGAGCTACACTTAGTGGTTTCCCCTGAATACGATTCATGATTGATGAACTCTAGTCTTGGCAATTATTCCAACCGTAGTGGCTTCCGGTTCTTCCTTTCCGTGTAGTTTTGATTTCGTTTTTTTTTCTCTAACTATGAATAATTGTGTTATAATATTTTGATGGGTTATGCCCAGCTAATGCATTCAGTCGAAGAAATAAATAAGCAATTAAGATGAGAAATTGAACGCTCACGTCGATTAACTTCACGGCCAACTCTTCAACTTTCAGTTACATACACACTTTTAGCATTCAATTAATTTCGGTGGTTAATAATACAATTAAGACTAAATACTATCAAAATTATAAATTTACTTGTGATCATTGATCTTATAAATTGGTTTTCAATATGGTCAGACATTAATCGAACATTTTTCCTGATTAAAATTGTAGGTGAAATGGATAAATCGTTTTATTCCGGTTCGTTAAATAATAACCGAATCAACGTTTGTTTAATTAAATCGGTTATTTCTATAGTTCAAATGTTCAGTAAATAACTCATTTAATTTGTTGGAACTTCGAATAAATTAAATTATAAATTGTTAAATATTTATTTATTTTAAATCTTGTTATTTGCGTTTTTAAATTGTATATTTACATTTCTATTTATGTGATTATTTGGGGTATTATAAACACACTCACAAGTCCATTTATGCTTCTTTCTCACAGACTTAACAACCTGCAAACATAATCATGGTAGCAAACTTGTGTCAAAGCCATCCGTACAATTCGAAGCGTACAAATGATGCCTCCTGAAGGTAACTTAGTGTATATTCCTCTTTAATTTTTTAGATCCAACACACTTATTTTTTGTAAAAATATAGGAAGATGAAGACACTATAGAGATTATTGAGTTTAATCAAAACTTTAGCCATTTCTAATGATGTAATATCATAAACAGGTGGATGTTTACAGTTTTATTTAGAATTTTGTACAGAATTACTCAAGCTCATATGAAACAGCAGATCAAAGATAAAGAACGCATACCCTTTTTTGCTAAACTATGTCAGTAATAGACGCCAATAATATGTTGTTTTACTTTTAATGTTGTCTAATAATCATTTCTTTTGTTTAGTTTTCATTTATGATGAAGCGAAGCCACATTGCTATAAGACATGACATTAAACTAAAGGTTTTATTGTTTATCGAACTCCTTATTAATGTTTTTAATTTATTTATAATAAAGCTTTTGCTCGTAAAACACAAATCAACATTTTTCGTTGTTTAGCCTACATTTATGATGGAACAGAGCCATTTTGCTGAAACACATGACACATAATCGATCAAAGGTTTTATTATTTTCTATTCTTTTATTATTATTATTATTATTCTTCTGTGTTCACATGTATTATGCTTTGCAAATTTATATCATGATGACAATGTTGAGATATTAAAACATATTATTAATTAATATGTCATTTAGCTACTTTTTTTTTTAACGGCTTGGTACAACGACACCCAAGACATGATTTCAACCGTCCCCTCGGATTTGATGGGCGTATGCCCGAGCCCACCCCAGGAGGAACCCCACAACCAGGTAAACCCTATGACATTGCTTCAGGAAATATGCCTCAGCCCGGATTCGAACCCAAGACCTCCCATAGGGAAGTCAAGGGAGTAACCATTAGGCTAGAAGCCCTTGGTTTGTCATTTAGCTACTAAACAACACATTTTTGTTGTGTAGCTTGCATTAATGATGGATGGAACAATTACATGATGCTGGAACAAATGACAACAAAATGAAGATTTTATTGTTTTTCATTCTTTTGTTTTCATATTTTTTTGTGAACAGTTGAATAATGTTTTGCAAAATACAAGATCATGATGACAACATTGAGATATTAACATGCATTAGTATTGTAAGGGTTATGCTAACTAGGTAAAGTAATAAAAGCATCAGAATGATTTATCATTTCTACTTTCATTTGGTGCGTATCTTTCACTTCTTCTATAGTTTTGGTTGCAAACCAACAAAAAAAGACAAAAAAGTTTACTTGAAATGCATTGATAAATAAAAAGAATAGTTCCAGAGAAAAAAATTACTGAACAGGTTTTTTAATGGAGTAAAGGGCAGTTAAGAAATGATAATGTTTGCACCAATGGTGGACTTCTAATAATCTTTTATATATTCAGCATATCTCATTATTTGCAATACACAATACTTGTACAATGCATATGCATATACTAATATGTAGAAGAAAGGTACTTGATGTTAGCAGTACAGGGTGGAATTTTTAGGAAAGAATGACACTACAAAAGTATATAAATAAAAATAGAAATCATTTGAAAGAAAAAAACATATAATTACCTGCCCCAGTTTGTACTCTTGATAAACTCAACTCGATTTGGATGCAACAAATATCAAACTCTAATCGGACATGAACATACAAACACTAGACAACCCCAAATTAACATATTTAATGAAAACCAAAACAAAAGCAAAGACTAAATTTTAAGGATCAATATAGAGAAAGACTCAGATTCTTTAAAAAAAAAAGTAAAAGAAGTTGAAACCCTAATCGTATTGGTGAAGAAAATATCTTTAATAAAGAAAGAGATTGGTATTGGGGTTCAGATGGGTTAAAAACAGGGTCAAAGATCCGCGTGATCACCCGGGCTATTTACCAATTTTATTGGAAAACAACAATTTTAATTTGAAACATAATATAATTATGTTTTGTTAGTAGAGCTGTAAACAAACCAAACGAACACGAACGAGCCTTGTTCGTGTTCGTTCGTTTAACTTTTAACTTGTTCACGAACGGTTCACGAACGCTAACCGAACGAAAATTCTTGTTCGTGTTCGTTCATTAAGGAATTTAGCTTGTTCACAAACACTAACGAACACATATTATTTAAAAATAAAAATCAACATTCTTAATCTCAAGCATTAGAGATAATCATTTGTAAATATATAAATTAAAATATTATATTATTAAACTAAAAATAACTTAAATATTATGGTATTAAACTAAAAATTAAAAATATATAACACATTTAATGAATAAATATAATAAATAAACTTAACCGAACATAAACGAACGTAAACGGACATGTTACCGAACGTTCACGAACACGACCTCTGGTCATGTTCGTTCTTTAACTAAACGAACGGAATTTCTTGTTCGTGTTCGTTCTTTATTAAACGAACGAACATAAATGAACTTCCTGCCGAACAGTTCACGAACTGTTCGCTGAACGTTCGATTCGTTTGCAGCCCTATTTGTTAGGCAATAAAACTAACAAATGCCTTTTCATTTAAAATTGTATTTGTAAAAAAATTGAAGCGCATGGAACTTACACGCAAAGAACAAACAAGTCTAGAAAACCCACTCGTTTGGTGAAAAAGACCCAAATCGAACGTAGGCAATCGAGTGATAAGACAGACGGAAGGTTCCACCATATCAAATATATGCAAGGTATAGAAAATATACAAATTGTCTCGATTGGATGAGAAGTTGATTGTTTGGTAAGCTACACCACCGAGTGGGCAAATGGATCCTTGGGAAGGAGATCAATTGATACGAGAGATGGAACGGATAAGCAATTAAGTTGGGCTTATGGTCTCACGAATTTATATGCATGTTACCGATCTTTGTTTAGGCTTGTGTTGGGCCAAGCACATTACATGAATTTATAAGCCCAAATATATCACAAAATATAAAAATGGAAATTTCCATATAAGTATAAAACTATATCTATATTAGTCTAAGAATTGTGTGCACTTTTATATTGCCTTAATGTCTTTATTTTAATATGAAGTTAGGTGGCTAATTTTGATGATATTTTTCAATCTATGTGACTATTTACATTAACATTGATTTTTGCTTTTGTTAACTTACTTTGTCATTAATTGATTAATATTTAATCAACTTTGTACTTGGTTATTAATCAAAACATTTTCTTTTTGTTTAATATGCAATTTAGCATAGTGATGTAATTATGACACTAACGTACCCAGCCACCGGACGGGTATTTAGCTAGTTGATATGGATATTAGTATTTGTTTTTCATGTTTATGGTAACAATATACTTTGATTTCAATAGTACTGAAACTGGGCTAACAAAATCTGTACGCTAGACGTGTTAGACTTTCACTAGTATTTGGTCTCAGTATTTTTCATTATTGTAGGTATCGGTATGACCTATCTCATTTTAAACTCGCTTTAGAGTCATCAACTTCATCACATGTCCATGGGACCATAACTATTTTTATACCTACTTATTTTGTTGTTACAACAAATTTGCATTGTATCTTAGTAGAAAGCAAACATAGCTATGCGGTACGACAAAGTGATACGATTAAAACTCATGTGTTGTGACTTGTGACATAGCGGCATGATTTGAAAAATATGAACTCGTGACGAACCAACAAATAGAAAATATTACTATGACATGTATGTTGCGATATACAAAAATTTATAAAATATTTTATCAAAAATATAAGAATATTCAAAACCGACATCGCATGATTCGACAAGATTGTGAAATTTATTACACATGTTGCGTTGGTGATATTAAAGTGATTAAGCACATAAAATAAACGTAGAAAATTAATACAAGTCGGTTACGTAGACTGGTATATAGATAAAAGAAATCGTCACGTAACTATAATAGTGTTTCTTATAAGGAATATTAAATAATATTATTATTATTGAATAATCTCCATTATGTTTGTATTTGGTATGTATATTTGGTGATTGTATTCCACCTTTTCCTTAGCTAGGTCCGTAAGTTTAGCATTTAATTAGTCTCTTTCCATTGTGTAAATATTCTATATTAACTCTTGTATTCTTAGTTTTGAATATTCAATTACACAATTATTTAACCTTCACATGGTAATCAGAGTATCTTATCTCCTCTGAGTTTTTTTTCCGATCCAAAGCCACTTGCTGCCTTTTTCATTTTTTGTTCAACCTACCCAGACTCATCATGTCTTCCTCATCTGCCATTGTTGAGCTTTCCACCCATACCCATTTTCCAATCAAACTAACCGCCCACAACTTCCCATCATGGCGCAAACAAGGCTTGTCCACACTCATGGGTTTCGAACTCGAACAGTTCGTCGATGGCCGAACCGAACCACCGCTAAAAACACTTGAAGGAAAACCAAATTCCGCCTACCGTCTCTGGTTTCGCCAAGACCAAATCCTCCTCGGGGCGCTTCTTGGGAGCTGTTCAGATACGATTCAGCCACTCGTGTCTTCTGCTGAAACATCTAACCAGTTCTTCATACGTTTAACCGAGAGCTACGCTGGCGTCTCTCGTTCCCGGATCATCTCCCTCCGATCAAAACTTGCTACCAACAGCAAAGGCACCAAACCTGTTGCAGAATAACTCAACGAGATGAAAGCCATAGCTAATGAATTAGCCTTGGCTCAGAAGCCGATTGACGATGACGACCGCATCGTTCACATACTCACCCATTTGGGTGACGATTAAAAAGAAATTTCTTCCGCCTTGAAGATTCGAGACACACCGATTACTTTCTCTGATTTCTATGAGAAATTGGTTGACCACGAAAGAACACTTCAAACTTCACAACCTGCAAATCTAATTGCAACAATGAACAACACCCAAAGACAAGGGCCAAGACAATATTCACGGTCTTCTTTTGCTGCTCGAAACTCCAACAGGCCCAACTCCTTTGGGTCAAGGAATGCTCAATCTCAAAATCACAACAGTGGGCACTTGCCTCATTCACGTACTAACCGTAATAATTTATATTGTCATTTTCGTAGCATTCCAGGTCATGCCACTAAAGATTGTCGGAAGCTTTCACGTTTTCTACAAGACAACAATATCAATGTGTCTACAAACCCAACAGTGAACTCTTCGGTCTCAATCTCTTCATTTCCTACATCATCATTAATGTTTGATACTGGAGCATCTAATCATGTTACACACGACCGGCCTTATTTACACAACCTCTCAGAATATGGAGGGCCCGATGAGATCGTGCTTGGAAATGGTAAAACTCTATCCATTTCTCACATTGGTCATACATCCATCCCAACCTCTTCTCGCACATTATCCCTAAACAATGTTTTACTTGTTCCTCCTTTGCGTAATCATCTCGTTTCAGTTGCTAAACTTTGCAAAACTAATAATGTTTCGGTTGAATTTTTTCCTTTTCATTTTTTTGTTAAGGATATTCACACGGGGGCGCGACTCATGCGGGGAGTGAACATCAATGACGTCTATTATGCATTTTCTATTCACTATCCATCAATTCAACAACTCAACTCAAGCATCAAGACATCCGGATCACTTCTTTATTGGCATCAAATATACATGGCTTTACCCAATTAAACGAAAATCAGATGTCTCAATATTATTTCCCCAATTCAAAATGCTAGTTGAAAATTTTTTTAACACACCACTTGTGTCCCTCTTTTCCGACAATGGAGGCGAATACATTGGATTAATTCCTTATCTTCAAAAACACGGAATTTCCCATTTTACAACTCCTCCACACACTTCGGAACAAAATGGTATCGCCGAAAGACGCCACAGGCATATTGTTGAAACCGGGTTATCTCTGCTTCGTCATGCCAATTTGCCTCTCACTTTTTGGTCCCACGCCTTCCAAACAGCCGTGTATCTTATCAATCATCTACCCACACAAATTCTAGATTTTAAGTCACCTTATGAACGACTATACCAAATCCAACCAAAATATACCAAACTAAAACCTTTTGGTTGCTTGTGCTTTCCTTGGTTGCGTCCCTATGCCCCATCTAAACTACATCCCCGTTCCATCAAGTGCATTTTTCTTGGATACTCCTCCTCTAAATCAGCCTACAAATGTTATGACTCGTCATCTCGTCGCCTTTACCACTCACGTCATGTAGAATTTATTGATCATATATTTCCTTTCAAGACACATGGTATCCTTCCAATCTCTCTTCCTACACCGGAAGTGTTTATCCCTCCCATTACTGTCCAAAAACAATTAAATTCACATCCCATAACCCTTCCTAATTCACCATCTTCCACCACCCATGCATACGTACCCAATACCATGCACCAAACCTCCACCTCCACGTCATTACATGCTCACACTCCTACCAATGTTAATACCCCTTCCATGACAACCACCATGCACACATCTGCCCCACCCACTTCAACTACTTCCTCCCCATCAACGTTTTTAACAAATACATCACCATCCATATCCAATCCATTCACAGAAACTCCCACCCACACCACAACCTTTCCCTCTTCTACTACCATAACCGATAACACCACTGCCATCCCATCCCCTGCTCAACAACAACATCCATCTCGCCCACAACGAATCCGAAAGCCCAATCCTAATTACTACAATTCTAATACCGTGAATACCACACTCTACACCGACTCCCACATACTCTTGAACCCACCACTCATAACCAAGCTTCAAAAGACCCAAAATGGCGCAATGCTATGGACTCCGAGTTTAATGCGCTCATTCAAAATCAAACATGGGAGCTAGTACCTGCAAACTCCCATACACCGATTGGTTGCAAATGGATTTTTTTGAATTAAACGAAATCCTGATGGCACCATTGCAAAATATAAATGTAACATCAGTGCCGGAACCGGCACCGGAACAGTGATATCTACAGTAAAACGAACAGTAATCAGGTACGAACTATATGTGTTTCATTGTATATTATGTTCATTTCATGTTTCATTGTCATTTCATATCATTAACGAACAAATTCAAAACCAGTTTAGAAAACGAAGTTCAGAACAATGGTTCGTAAGTCAGATAATTATTTGGCGACACAGAACCATCAGGTGTTTAATTGTTAGGCTTTTATTATGTATAAACGTATGTGAGGCCTTACAGAACAAAACTACAACGGATGTCGTTATGTGAATGCTAAACTGACGGATTTTTCGTATAGGTGACGATCTGTACGAATACATCTGAAAGTTTAACGTTCTGAATGATGTCTAATAACTAGAAAACCATATTGAAAAGCATAGTTATTGTCGTGTTCGTACGGGTGACGATCTGAATGAACGCGCGCAACAACTACGCGATTCAATTTAAACTGTAACTTAATTATATTTGAAAATTTAAAATAAATAAAAGATATTTAGTTAATTTATTAGGAATCATAACCTAAAATAATTTTATAACCTTTATTTTTAAAACCGGATTGTTTCTTACGAAAACGGCGAAAAACCGACGCTTCTACGCGAAACCGAGCAAAACCGAACGAACCCGAACGTACCCGGATTATTTAAGGCTTTGATGAGGGCATTTAATACCCTCATCTTCCCCACCAACCAAGAAATTATCACCTCCACCGTCACTTTCTCTCTCTATACTCTCTCTCTCTCTAGAACCACCACCTCTAACTCTCTCATTTCTTCACCATTTCAAGCCATTTTAGTGTCAAAACGACCACCATCACTTGTAGATCACGAAAGTACAACGGATCTAAGGTTTTATCCAGCCAAATCGAGGTAAAGATCATGATTTTGTTGCGTTTTAGGGTTTTGAAAACCCCCTTGTTCGAACCTGCATTGAGCCGGTTAAACCCCCTTGTAACCCTTAGGATTTACACTATAACACCATAGAAAAGTGTAGGATCAAGTGGGATAGGCTTAGACTAGCTGGGCGATCAAAACCGAAGGGCTGTCTTGGGGGCCTTCGAACGACCAAATGACCAGAACCACCAGGCCGCCGAATGACTACAACAACCTCATTCGGCTGAATGGCATTACATAAACCATACACTCATTCGCCGAAAGGCCTTGGCCGAATCATCCCTCATTCGCCTTGTGTCTCCTCGTTCGACTATGCAGCCCTCATTCGGCTTAGCCATTCGACAACCCAACCGCCATTCGCTCGGATCAAGTTCACATTCAATCGGCACTTCCACTTTCGGCCAAAGGCCATGCGGCCCAAGTGATTCGGCCCTCCTATTCGGCCTTAGGCTCCATTCGACTGACCCAGGTCTATTCGGCCATGTTTATTCGGGTCTAATCCCATTCGGCAGCCTTCTGTCAGCTCAAGTCACATCCCATTCGATGAGCCCAAGCCATCTCCCTTGCGGCCATGCGGTCATTCGAGGGGCCTGAACTATACTCGAACCCACTGGTTCGGTCCAAGCCCGTATCAACTAGGTTAGGGTCAACTTATTTAATCAAGGATTGAAGTGATGAGTTGCATGGGAAGTTATCAAGTATGTGTATGTGCGCGCATGCACTTTATAGTGTGTGAGTGCATGGGCTTGGGTTACAACATGCATGCATAGGTTGATTGTGTGTGTGCATGCATGGAATTTTGTTTTGTGAGTCACAAGGGAAATTTCTAATAGGGTTTTCACTAACAAGAGTTTTCATAAACCACTTCATAACCTAAACATGGGTTGTAATATTATTGAGTTAAAAATAATGGGGAATGCATTAACAACTGAAGACATTAAGCTGAAAGTTATGGGGTTGACTTACGTGTCAACACCTAAACCATCAAAAATCTACAATAACATATGACTAACCTAGATGGTTTATCTAGACCATCAAGGATTAGTAAATTGAAAAGCTATTAAGGAAATCGTTTAAAGATCAAAGTCGAGTAATGGGCCGAGGATAGCCCAATGGGCTTAACTTAAGCTCATCATGTTATTTATATTCATCTTTTAAATAATTATATTTTAGTAAAGGAAACAATTATAAACTTTGTTAAACTACAAAAAGTTATGCTTTCTAAACCTTTAATATAAAATGGAATAACTTAAGGATGTTTTAATTAAGAACTTGTGATAATGAGTTAAGGGATTAGGGTTACTAATGGGTAATAGGTTAGACTAAGTTAGATGAAGTCTTAGAAGCACATTAGTAATCTAGGACACTTAGTTGTACACCGAGACCAAACCCTAGTTGCGTCTATTATAGATACTTATTGTATTCGAATCCTCTTAAAACAACTCAGGAACTGAAGATACATAGTCTACAAACAAGAGCGCGCATTTTGTGGTAGTACATTACACAGCAACACAGGTGAGTTCATTGCCCCTTTTTCTAAACATTTTTGTTTTAAAACGCGGGGCTGAGAAGCATGCGTAAACTGTTTTAATTAAATTGTTTACTTAAATGCTTTTAAATTGTATATGTTTAACATGTATAAATGTTTATTTTAGACTTTGTCTAGGTAAATTGTTTATTGGATTTAAAACAAGTTATCTATTCATCATGAGTAAATAACTTTGCGAATCAAAGAACTAATTTCAAAGAACTATTTTCAAATAATTAAAGAACTGATTTCAAAGAACTATTTTCAAAGAATTAAAGAACTAATTACAAAGAACTATTTTCAAAGAATTAAAGAACTAATTTCAAAGAACTAATTTCAAAGAATTAAAGAACTATTTTCAAAGAACTATTTTCAAAGAATTAAAGATCTATTTCAAAGAACTAACGGTCTATTTCAAAGAACTATTTCAACAGGGTGTTGTCAAAGAACTAAAGATCTAACGAACTATTTACAAAGAACTATTTTGAGGAAAATCTGAGAAATATTCAAAGATAGCATGTGAACGGTCAAGAACGATCAATAAAATCCTATATTTCAAAAGAAGTCCTAGCTAGACTGATTGAGTATAGGTCGCATGCTTGATGATATTTACGAATCTCCTTTACTTCCAAGTACCTGATTGTTATACTAGTCTACTCGAGTATGACCAAGGCCCAATCATTAGGACTTAGATTTTATTAAATGTTTATTTATTTATTTAATTAAGCATTTAATTCACTGTTTGTACAATTGTTGTGGCTAATCATAATTTGTGATGAACTTAAGGAATCAATAGAGATTTCAAATCGTTGTATTTACAGGAACAAAGAACTGAAGAACAAATGGATTAATGGTAGGGGTAAAATGCTTAATTATCATTAACAACAATGTCCTATGTGGATTAGTATGTGGTGGGACGGCGTCTGGGCGGGTTGTAGGCTCGACTCAGGGGTATGCCCTATATATAAGCATACCGATCTGGATGATACATGTGATGCTAATGAGATTAAGGTTGTTACCCAAGGGTTTAACAAATGTTTTGAGAGTACATTAGAACTATAGTGGAATGGAAGCGTAATGTAGGTAAAAATGCTTAATTATCATTAACAACAATGTCATATGCGCATTAGTATGTGGTGGGACGGCGTCTGGGTGGGTTGTAGGCTCGACTCAGGGGTATGCCCTACATATAAGCATACCGATGTGGATATCACATGTGGCGTTAATGAGGTTAGGGTCTTTACCGGAGAAGGTTTTCAAATCATTTTCAATCAATAAACTATATGAACTCACCAACCATGTGTTGACTTGGTCTTTTTGCATGACTTCTCAGGTGACAAACAGTAGGGGTGTTCAACGGTTCGGTTTACGGTTTAAACGATTTATTCGGTTCGGGTTAAAACGGTTTTTCAATTTTTTTACCCCAACCGAAAACCGAACTGAACCGTATTTGAGAATAGTCAAACCGAACCGAATTCAACCGAATTCAAATCGGTTCGGATTCGGTTATAACCGAACAACCCGAATTAAACCGCTTTAACCCGTATTTAGTGAAATGATACAAACTTTGCTCCTGATGTTACTTTAATAGTAATTTGCCCCACAATTTGCATAAAACACAAGCACCACCATTGCATCATAACAATTAATGTAAAGAATCTTTATATAATTGTAAAAAAAGCAAAACAAAACAAATATAGCAAGAGAGAGCGGTGGATGGACACATATGGTGGATGAACCAATCTGCTAGTCTTGTAAGCCGGCAGTTGGAGGATTTTAGAGAAGAGACGCGCGCAGACCGGAGGAGACGAGCGCAGATCGGAGGAGATGGGTACAGATTGGTAGAGTCGAGTGCAGCTCAGAGTGTTTTAGATCGGGTAGAAACCAGTGGTCGGAGGGTTTTAGATCTGTTCCTTCAAACAGCATAACATAACTTCTGGGCAGTGCGCCGGTGGCCGATGGGGGTGAGAGGTCGACTGAATTTGAATGGAACTAGGGTTGGACGCTCCAAGAACGAGGAATTCTTTTTGGGGGGTATTTTGGTTTTGGGGGTTTTATGCTTTTATTAGGATTTCAAGGTAAAAAAAATAAAATATTTAAATATTAATTCGGTTTAAACGGTTTAAACCGAATAACCGAATAAACTGAATTCTAAAATATGTTGGAACCGTAAACCGAACCGAAAACCGTATTTGTAATACGGATACGGTTTAAACCCGAACCGAAAACCGAATTCGCAATACGGTTCGGTTTATTTCAGTTACGGATATGGTTGGGATAACGGTTTTAAACGGTTTTCGGTTATTTTGAACACCCCTAGCGAACAGGTCAATTAAGAAGCTTATGCTTTTGGACTAGGACTTCAGATAGAAGACTTAGCATTTTTGGACCTGCATACTCTTGGAACATCATTATACAATTATTTTGTATATCTTGTATAGTTACAAGATAGAAACTTTATGATGTTTATGGTAGATTTACATTGTTAAATTATAAACGCTACTGATGTAATTTAACTTTGTAATTCTATTCTATTTAGCATTTTCTCATTTATATCATGTGCAATGTAAACAATCTGATCATCATGATTATCATTCACGATATCGCGCCCCGGGAACCTTCCGCCCGACGGGGAATCCGATCCAACCCCGCCGGCTCGGGGTGTGACAATAAAGCCTGTCTTGTAGCAAAAGGTTTTCTACAACAACACGGGAAGGACTATTTTGATACATTCAGTCCCGTTACTAAACCCATCACCATTCGCACCATTCTATCCATTGCACTATCTAAAAATTGGTCGTGGCGTCAACTTGTTGTTAACAACGCCTTCCTTCATGGAACCCTTCATGAAGATGTCTTCATGACTCAACCACCGGGTTACATAAATCCCCAGTAATGCCTCTCTTTTCATCTATCAACATCAAAAAGTCACATGCTATTTCATGGTTTATGTGGATGATATAGTCCTCACAGGGAATAATTCACACTTCCTTGATCACTTCATCAAAGCATTAGGCCAAAAATTCTCCATCAAAGACCTTGGTATGCTTCATCATTTCCTAGGTGTTGAAGTTATCCCTACACCAACATGTCTCTTTTTGTCTCAACATCGTTACATTCACGATATTCTTCAACAGTTTCAAATGGACGGCGCAAAAGATGTCACCACACCTCTTAGTGCCACGGAACCCTTGTCTCACACTAACTCATCTCCTTCGGTGGATGCCACTTCCTTCCGGAAACTCGTTGGGTCTCTTCAATATATGGCGTTCACTCGCCCGGACATTGCATACGCCATTAACAAGCTATCACAATTTATGCACAATCCACGTCAAAACCATTGGCAAGCTCTTAAACGAGTCCTTCGATATCTTAAAGGCACAATTCATCAAGGACTCTTCCTAAATCGAAATTCCTCTCTCAATCTCTCAGCCTTTTCAGATTCTGATTGGGGGGCGTTAATGACGCCGGTCGCTCAACAACTGCATACATTCTTTATCTTGGTACCAACATTATCTCATGGAAGTCCACTCGTCAAAAATCGGTTTCACGCTCATCTACAGAGGCGGAGTACAAGGCATTAGCTAATGCTTCTGCTGAACTCATATGGACCAAAAATTTACTACATGAATTGGGTTTTCCTACAACTCACACACCGACATTATTTTGTGACAATACGGGAGCAACATATCTTTGTGCCAATCCAGTCTACCATTCCCGCATGAAGCATATTGCCCTTGATTATCACTTTGTCCGAGAACAAGTTTCAGCCGGCCAATTACGCGTCCTCCACATCAGTTCCAAAGATCAATTGGCAGACATGCTCACTAAACCACTACCGAGAGCATCTTTTCTTCACAATCGGTCCAAGATAGGTGTATCTGACGGATCCTCCATCTTGCGGGGGCGTATAAGGACTATTAAATAATATTATTATTATTGAATAATCTCCGTTATGTTTATATTTGGTATGTATATTTGGTGATTGTATTCCACCTTTTCCTTAGCTAGGTCCGTAAGTTTAGCCTTTAATTAGTCTCTTTCCATTGTGTAAATATTTTATATTAACTCTTGTATTCTTAGTTTTGAATATTCAATTACACAATTATTTAACCTTCACATTTCTTAGTCGTTTTCGATTTCCTTCTAGCAGTACCATCATATTATTGTTGGTTGGTATATTCCATGATGATCATTATTTTTTAAATTAATATATGAAAATTGTCGAGGATAATCGCACTAAATATAATATAATGGATAAGCTTTAAAACTTAAAATTTTGAGGGAATTAAAGTGATATTTTAAAAGTTAATGAGTGAGTTTAAACTTATTTCAATATCGGGAGCTGATTTGATATGTTATATGTATTACGATGGCAACTCACACATGCAATTGAGTTTATATATATTCCAAACAAATATAAAATTTCTCCTGTTTTAGTGTTTTAGTATACTAAGATAGTGTTTTACTAGTATATTATACTAAATATTTATTAATAAAATAAAACAAATTACCATTGATGTTATCAAAACTCAAGTCTTGTCCCTTCTCTCGCAAAACTACACCCGTTATTGCAAGTCATCAAAGGCAACCACCAACACATCTACATCAAATCATCAATTGCTATTACATATTATTCAAAATGGAAAAGATTAAATAAAAAGTTTTTTTTGCTTAAGAAGACTAAAAAATATTTTTAAAACTTTCAAAACAAACCAAAACAGGCTCCGATTGAACTCGTTTCGACACCATTGAAACCATCTCATCGAATCCTACAATATTAGTTTTAAGTTTTAGCTTTAACAACTAGTGTTATAATTTAGGATTTCATTTTTAAACAGATTATGTGCATCTTTTCAAGGCGAACGCGTTTGTATCATATGAACTAACTCTTTTATAGTGTATGTGTGTTGTAAACCATGTATTATTCTTTTTCATTTATCCTCAAACAAAGCACCAAATGTATTGTATTTATACGACATGAAAGTGATGTCAAGAGTCATGATTTAATGTGTAATCAAAACATGTAATGTGAAGAGTCTTGATTTAATTCATTGATTAATATGAAAGTTACTAATCTAGAATTTGAATACACACTCAATTCTCTTGAACTAGTTGCAGGCGACATGATTCGAACCACGTCACACAAACGCACACCACAATAGCACCATCAATCCACATAAATTGGAGCATTGTTATCACATTCCTCTTAGCTCCGTTAGTGAAAACGTAAATTTCACTAAAATATCCAACATGTTTTACTTCTAAAATGCAGGCAAATTAATCACTGCCAAACAATTTGTGATGCATAACCACTTCCAAAATACATATGTTGTCTATAGTACCCCATTAAGCTAGGGTTGTCGCAACTAGGACCCTGCTAACAAGTGGAGTTGCCCCTATTCACCCCATTGACACTACAACAAACCAAAAAAAACCATAAATCATAAGATCATTAAACAAGTGTACACTACACACCGACTTGTGTTTCTAACATAATCTTTCTAGTAATCTTTTTTACTAGTCATTTATAAATAACATCTTTTAAAATATATTTTTGCAACTAGATGTAACCTGTAATCAAACATAGAGAGTAGAGGTGTTCATCGGGTCGGATAACGAGTTATTTGGGTTTTTTGAAGCGGGTTATTCGGATTTGAATTTTTTTGTCTATCCGAAACCCGACCCGAATCTCAAAATATATTATCCGATCCAAAAAACCCAAATTCTTACATCCGAATAACCCGAATTAACCTGTTTTATTCGAGTTATTCGGATATCCGACCCGAAAACTAGTTTTTGCATATCCGAAACCCGACCCTACCCGAATCTAAAATCATATTACTCGAGCCGAACAACCCGAAATAGATTTCGAATGAGGTTTTTTGGGGTTTCGGAGTTTCGGATTTTTTTAACACCCTTAATAAGACTGCACTGGTATAACAACTTTGAAAGCAGAATACTTGAATAAAATTTGGACCATTTTAAGTTGGCTAGTTTTTATAAGATTGAATCATTTTGATCCATGGTATAATCAAATCAATATTTGGTAAAGTTGAAAGAGAAGCAATAACAATATTAACACACACACACATATGCAATTACGAAAATATGAAAGTCAACTTAAATAATTTTAAGAATGACGGTGAACCACAATTAATAATCTTGACTTAAACAAGTCAACCCTGCATTGCATATTTTCAAACCGAATTGAAATAGACACATGCAGAAGTTTGACAATATGTCCCACCGTGTAGAATGAGCCAGAATCAAAGAAAATTGTCCCAGCGACTTGGTGGCCAAACGCAGACATTCACATGTATAAGATAGCATCATGAGCATACTTCTCAAAGTAGCAATAATAAATATGTTGAAAGGAATATTGGTTCTTTTTAATATGCTTCTTGCAACACTATATGTTGTAGCCCAGTATGATCAATCAGGTACTAAACTATATATGCATGCTTTTCAAAACAATCAGTAACCATTCCTGTCATATATATCTCTTGATTAAAGTTGTCTATTTTATATCATTTTACCGGGTCATGACTCAGATGCATGTTGGTTGGTTCGTTGGCTTTGTTTTATCTCAAACTGTTATACTTTTCTAATATTGCATAATGTATTATTGAACATTTGTCACTTTTTAGTGTGGTCCATAAAAATGTATGTGGGTTAAGTTAACCCAAACCAAGCAGGTTTAATTTGTTTTGAGGGACTAATTAATTATCTGCTTTGCAGGCTTCATAAGCATAGATTGTGGGATTGTCAAAGGCTCAAACTACACTGATAAAATAACAAGCATAAACTATGTATCGGATGCTGGCTTCATCGACAGTGGTGAAATCCATAGCATATTGCCGGTATACGAATCCCCAGACCCACAGCTTACCACCCTCACAAGTTTTCCTGGAAACAACAGAAGCTGTTATACTCTTAGACCATCCAAAGGAAAAGGATACAAGTATCTTATAAGGGCAAGGTTTATGTATGGAAATTATGACTTCCTCAATCGACTTCCAGAATTCGATGTCTATCTTGGACCCGATTACTGGGATACGTTGAAACTCAATTCATCAACTACACCTGTTAACATGGAAATCATACATGTGTCGACCTCAGATTACATACATGTTTGTCTTCTAAATACAGGTCGTGGAACGCCTTTCATATCAGCCATAGAACTACGGCTTCTGGGGAACAACATGTATACACAAACTGATTTTGGATCATTATATGTTTATAGATATGCAGATTTTGGAGCTGTCTTTGGAAAAATCAGGTAAGTTAACTTTTACATTGTTTCATCACAGCTAACTCAGTAGTTTGTTTTTTCAGCTAGCTCTTGGTTATAAATCTTTTGTTGATTCTCAAACTAATACATAGGTATAAACCCGACACGTATGATCGGCTATGGAGTCCAACTGAAGTGCCAAACACTAGTTTGTTATACAACTCAAACAAGATTTCCTCAGAGCTTTCTAGAATTACTCTTCCACCATCAAAGGTCATGAGTACTGCCATCACACCAACAAACACAACAAATGAATTAAACATAGAATGGAAACAACGTAATACTAGCGATAAGTTTTTCGTGTACTTGCATTTTGCTGAACTTGAAGTATTAGAAAAAGACAAGAAAAGAGAGTTTAATATATACCTAAATGGAAACCACTATTTTGGACCTTTATCTCCACTATATCAAAAAACCATCACTGTTAACAGCACAACACCAGAGATTGTAGCACCTACATATACACTCACAATAAATAAAACCAAAAATTCAACATATCACCCCATCATCAGTGCTCTTGAGCTTTATACTTTAAAGCAACTTCCACAAAAGCAAACATATGATCAAGATGGTAATTAAGTTTAGCATCTCTTGTTTATTTATTTAACTAATTAGGTTTTTACTTTTGTTTTTAAAAATTTTTGTTATGGATATTAGTTGCTGCATTGTGGAGCATTAAGTCAACTTACGGGTTAACCAAAAACTGGCAAGGAGATCCATGTACTCCACTGGAATTTGTTTGGAATGGTATCAGATGCAGCAGCAATGATAAAGAATCCCCTAGGATTACATTCTTGTATGTCTAAAATTCAAGAACAACCCCCCCCCCCCCCCCCCCAAAAAAAAAAAAAAAAAAAAAAAAAAAAAAAAAAAATCCCCTGGTGGGTACTTCTTGAAACAGTTTTAATCACTGCTTACCTAAAATCAGGAACCTGTCTACCAGCGGATTGAATGGAGAAATTGATTCTGGAATAGCTAATCTGACAATGCTAGATACCTTGTAAGTGAACAATCAAAGGAAGATTTATTAATCTGTAACATGTGAAGAAGGTAGCTCCTGAAACCATATTTTCAACATTCTTATTTCAGGGATATGTCCAACAACAACTTAACAGGAACTCTGCCTAATTTTCTCTCTGAACTGAACTTTCTAAAAGTCCTGTAAGTTATCTTTCCCATGAACAAACATCAAAAGTCTAGTTACATGAAAAAATTATACTAATCTTAATTATTATTTATTATAGTAATTTAGAAGGAAACAATTTCACTGGACCGATCCCAGAAGAGCTCCTAGCAAAGTCAAACCAAGGATCATTGTCATTGAGGTTTGGCACCCATTCGTAAACACAGTGACTGAATTCAATAACATTCACTGCTTCATCATTTGATCATCATTTTTAACATGCATACCCAATTTCAGTTTTGATTGTGAGAGTGCAGAAAATGTTGCAAGTTCTTGTCATAGGATTACTTGTAAAAATAAGAAAAACAAAAAAAATGTTATTCTGGCAATAGCAATGGCTGCTTTCATCTTTATGATCTTGTCTGCATTCATTGCCATATGGATATATAAAAAACAAAAGTCACGAGGTATAGTATGAGAATCACTAACCTTTCATTAAACATCTTTTAAACAAAGCTTTAATCAAAGCTCACACAGGCACATGGCTGCACACAAGAAAACAGCGATACACGTATTCAGAGGTACAAAGCATCACCAACAACTTCAATGTTGTTATTGGGAAAGGAGGATTTGGAACAGTTTACCATGGGTGTATCGGTCATACACAAGTTGCTGTTAAAATGCTTTCTAAATCATCACAACAAGGAGAAAAGGAATTTCAGGCCGAGGTAACTTGTTTTTGTGATATTAGAGTTCATCATATATTAAAACTTCATAGCCTGCTTAAAAATGTAAGCAAATTTCATGGCAAGCTTAAAAATTTTTCCCTCATGTGCAGGTCAATGTTCTTCTGAATGTTCATCATAGAAACTTAACTTCATTTGTTGGATACTGCAATGAAGAGAAGCACAAGGCAATCATCTATGAATACATGGCTAATGGAAACTTAGAAAGACATCTATTTGGTATTTGACTTAACTTCAATACATCCTTTTTCAACTTTGACATGGTGTTTTCTGTGCTTTTAATTTTAAAGTGTATGAAAATTTTCCAAACACATAAGATTAAGTTTTCATGTCATAAATCACTTGAGCAGATACGAATTCTAGCATCTTGGATTGGGAAGAAAGATTACAAATAGGTTGTGATGCAGCTCATGGTTAGTTAGTAAATCATTTCCAATCTTGCTTCTATTTTGGCTTGTGTGATCATATTCAGATTCTTGACCAAATGGGGATCAATTCTTAGGGCTTGAGTACCTGCATCATGGTTGCAAGCCACCGATTGTCCACAGAGATATCAAATGTACCAACATCTTGCTAAATGGAACATTTCAAGCAAAACTAGCAGACCTTGGGTTGTCCAGAGCCTTTACAACAGAAGGTGACACTCATATTTCAACAACAGTGGCTGGCACGCCTGGTTACATCGACCCTGAGTGAGTATTTCTAAACTTATATTATTTACTAAGCTATATGATAATTTATTTCATAAAAAAATAAGTATGTCATTTAGTTTTAGTTGCAAACCTTCTAAACTGTAGTATGTTGATTCTAGAATATTTTATCTTTAGTTGCTCACAATTCTGATTTTTTTTTTTAAATTTGAAAAACTCCTTAGATATATATAATGACTGCTCTGGAATGCATCTCCTAAAACAATTGTCAATATACAATATAAAGTAGAATAGTTTAAAATATCTCATCTAACTAATAGTCTAACCATAAGTTGTCCATGAATTTTTTGGTCTAAATGCACTAACAATTTGAGTTTGCAGGTACTACATTTCAAACAGATTGACTGAGAAAAGCGACGTTTATAGCTTTGGGGTTGTGCTTCTGGTGATAATTACAGGACAACCAGCAATAACGAGATTTGAAAATGACAACATACACATAAGTCAATGGGTGGGTTTAAAGCTGTCAGAAGGGAACTTGAAAAACATTGTAGATCCGAGGGTACCAGACGATTATGACATCAATTCAGCATGGAAGGCGGTTGAAGTGGCAATGACATGCGTCACTGACACACCCAACAGAAGACCAACCATGAACAAAGTGGTGATGGAGTTAAATGATTGTTTGTTGACAGAACGAGCTCGTAAGGAGTCGATACCAGGAGGTAATTTAGCAGGAGGTCTCATGTCTCTTAATCTAGAAAGTATATATGATCCAAACCCAAGATAGAGAGGAACTTTGTATCACAGTTTTATGTGGTATGGAAGACTGCACCAGCTTAATTAGCTCTTTCTTTGGAGTTGTTTTGTGCAACAAGTGAAATAAATTGTAACATTTAAAGTTATAATCAGATATTACTTATTATCATGTTTTAACAGCCATAAAATAGAGTAAGCATAAGTATTGAGTTGAAATATACAATAATAATAAATTATTTGGATTTTGATTTGGATTTGGATACAGATTACACAAATTATATGAAATCCTTCATAGTTGTGCTAGATAATGATCATTATGTGTAATTAGTAGTTTATAGCTATATAAATACATTAATTTAAGTCTAATTGTTATGATCAAGAGACTCAATAGTACTTGAACATATCAGAGAAGGCTGCTCACCCTACGCCCATATTGACTGATGTAAGGCATCAATAGGGGGCTGGGGTGGTTGGTTCCAAATTGCAAAAACTGTCCGTCTTCTAAAAACTGATCATCAAGTTTAGGCGAATCGATCTATAACAACAAGCCACGAACATGCGAAGCGATACATCCAGAGGTGGCAATCTTCACCAAAATCAAAACAAATAGATTGGTCTAGGTGAACAATTATTGTATAATGCGTTGAAATGAGTAACAATATAACATGAAATGAGCTGAGATGGGTAACTCTTCAATATGATACGGATCAAGATGAGTAACCTAAAAATTATCTGAATGCAATGAATTCATATTTTTTTAAGAATGATTAGGAACATGAGAAAATCACTAAAAAATATCCTAATGGACTATTTATTTAGTTCCAACGCATTTTGACTTAAACCAAATTGATGTTTTTTAAAGGGAAAACACATTTTTAAAGACGTCAGATTGAGTGTCTAAATTGGGCGTCTAAAGGCGTCTTAAGCACCAATAGAAAGGGGGTCTTAAGACACTTTTTTAGAACTTTGCAAAGCCGCCAACATGTGGGCCCGTGTGTTTCTTCATGGGACACAAAAGTGGCGTCTAAAGCGAGATCTAAAACGAAGTCTAAAACTGAAATGATTGGCTAAATATATTATTTTGGTAAAAAGTATGTCAAAGTTAATTATTTTGCTAATTTTCTCTTAGTAAAATATGAATTACAACACAAACACACCAATATTACCAATATTGAATTTTATTCTTAACATACGTTTATAATTCATTAAATAATAACAAGAACGTGTAAAAGGCTAAATGCCAACAATTAATTAAAATAATGTTGTTCTAACTTATGACGAAAACATGTGTTAATAATCGGTGTAGTTGTAATGCGAAAATAATTCCATTTTATTTTTTTTGAACGGCGAATGTCTCAATCGTGTGAGCCTACTGTTTTCAAGTCATGTCACAAATGTCTAGTTACCTGGACCTCCCATGAGCCCTCACAACCACCCTAGGAGGAAACCCCACTGGAAAAAACCCCTGACCCTCTCATACCACTTTTTCGCTTCTAGAGGGTTTCGAACCCGAGACCTCCAATTTGGAAGAATCCCGGGGTACTACTGAGACAATGCCTCGTTGGTAAAAAAAAAGTAAATCCTCATTAATCGTTTTCTTTGGCAGATGTTATGAACATCACCTGCAAGCCCCCAAATTAATTAATTAAAAAAAATAAAGCGTTAGCTATATAAATATATATTTACATAACCTGTTTGTTTTTGAACGGTCAAACTAATCAACTGTCGGGTACTTCGTATGCGGCCCTTAATGGCTAAAGGATGCCCAAACTGACCACTAGTCTAGACGGACAGAGCCCCTAGCCCACCAACCACAATTCATGGGGAAAACCGACCCAAGCACCCGTACAAAGGCACGACGGTGGAAGACCGGTAAAACAGGATGGGATCAAGAATCGAACCCAAGACCTGGATCTCCTATTACTTCCCCTCATACATCCATCTTATCACTAGGACAAGGCATCATTGGCTATATAACCTAAGTACAAAAATGTCTCACAAAATGCATTACTTTTTGAAAAAATTGTAATATATTTCAAGCTAAATTATTTTTGTTAGTTTAGACGTAGGATTAGGATTAAACCCGTTAACTTGTAATAGTTTGTATGCAAAAATAAATAAATAAATAAAAAATAAAACTTGTATTGAAGAGAGTAGTGTGTTTGATTCTGTTAAATAAAAACGTTTCGTAGTTTTCCTAAAGATCGCGTAGCGACAGAGATCGAGTGGCCGTGAGTTGGTGCCAATGCATAGCTGAGTCACACGTGACCCCACCATATACTAAAAGTCTTGAACCGCCAAAACAAAGAATCCAAGATCAGAACTCGGAAACGGTTCACCCGTGAGACGCTCACCGCTTGCCAACTCGCCAAAACCACCAACCTAAAACACCTCTGCTGTCTCCACCTATCACCATTTCCTGCTTTTTCAAACTAAAAAAACTAATTTAAAAATAATATAATAATAAAAAAAAAGTTTTGATTTTGCGTAGGAAGGAGTGGGAAGAAATTGAGTTTTCAGGGAAGGACTCGGTGACCATGAATTCTCAGGGAAGGACTCTCCGGCGTCTTATAAATAGCCTCGCCATTTTCTTCACAATTTGCCACCCAATTTTTTCTTCTCTTTCTTATCTCCACACCAAAAGATCTCGTTTTTATATAATTTTGTTGCTTCATAAAGATGACAATCATCCCCCAATTTGGTAATCTTACCCTTTTACGTACAATTATTTGATTTTTCTTTTTCTTTTTGTTGCGTTCTGGGTGTTCTTGAGTTTATCTGGTTTTGAAATCTTGTTAAATGGTTATGGTTTCCTAATGTGATTGAAATCGACACCTGTGTTTGTGATATTGCAAATGATCTGTTGTTTCGTCTTAAAATTTTTAATTTTCGGTTATTAATTTGTTTAATATGTACGTTTGATATCAGAAAATGAAAGTCAGGATCAGTTACCGAAGAACAGAGCAGAGACGGAACTAGTGTTAGATGGTGGATTTTGCATCCCCCATGCTAATTCTTTTGGCCACAATTTTAGGTATTTTCTTTTAATTTTTAAATTCCCCATCAAAATTGTTGTTTATTTAGGGATTTATTAGTGATCTGGATCTTTAGGGACTATGATGTGGAGGGCGAAAGACAACAAGGAGTTGAAAATTTTTACCGTGTGAATCACATCAATCAAACTGTTGATTTCGTGCGTTTATTTATATATTTATTTTTCTAAAAATGTTTTTTTTTCTTTAAATTAAACTATATGGATGCATATGCAGGTCAAAAAGATGAGAAGAGAGTATGAAAAACTGGACAAGATTGAAATGAGCATCTGGGAATGTTGTGAGCTCTTGAATCAAGTGATAGATGAGAGTGATCCCGATCTTGATGAACCACAAATCGAACACTTGTTGCAGACCGCAGAGGCGATACGAAAAGACTATCCTGATCAAGATTGGCTTCACTTGACTGCCTTGATTCATGGTACCTTTGAATATTAAAAATAAAAAAAAAAAAAGAAAATGTTATGATGTTATGTTTTGATGATACTTAAAATGGAAAATATAACAGTGTTTCTCTTGAAAATACACAAGAAACACGCGAGTGTTATTGAACGTTTTGAGTTTTATCTGATTGGAAAGTTTGGATTGAATCACAAGATTTTTTTAATCCGAAAGTGAAACCAGAGCTCTCAAATCATCCAAGTTTAATGTCGATATGAATTTCTAACAATACTTGATACGGAAAATTGTTGTATAGATCTTGGTAAGGTTTTGCTTCATCCTAGCTTTGGGGAACTTCCACAATGGGCTGTTGTAGGTGACACATTTCCAGTCGGGTGTGCTTTTGATCAATCAATCGTTCATCACAAGGTTTATTTCCTGATAAATTTAAAGATTAGACTGATTATATTTCAATTGTCCATGCGGTAAAATTGATGTGGGTTTTTGGGTACAGTACTTCTTGCAAAATCCTGACCACAACAATCCTGCTTACAATACAAAATGTGGGATTTACTCTGAAAATTGTGGACTCAACAAAGTTATGATGTCGTGGGGGCATGACGATTACATGTATTTGGTATGAATTTGACCCTCTGATCTTTAAAATCTCCTTAAGGTTTAAAGACAGTGGAAGCTGGATACGATCAGTAGATGAATGCTTCTCGTCATCATATTTAGCAATACTAATTGTTTTGAAGGTGGCAAAGGAGAATGGGACCTCTCTTCCTTCGGCCGGGCTTTTCATCATAAGATATCATTCCTTTTATGGTAAGAAGTCTGATTGAGCCAAAAAAAAGAAATTGTTTCGTGAAATTTGTTGTTTATTGATCATTTTGTTGTTGTTGTTTTGGGACAATAGCGTTGCACAGATCCAAAGCATATGATCACTTGATGAACGAGGAAGACGTTGAGAATCTAAACTGGCTTCAAATATTCAAGTGAGTACCTTTTTATCATAAAAATAAAATCCGAGTGTATTAATGTGTTGCTTATGTGACATACGCATATGCAGTAAGTATGACTTGTACAGCAAGAGCAAGGTTCGGGTCGATGTTGAGAAAGTGAAACCGTACTACGAGTCTCTGATCGACAAGGTGAGACCGCTATTTGAACCAAATTTTGTGAATTAAGGGTTTCAAAGTATTTGTTAATCCTTATTGTTAATTGTGTTTTGTGCAGTATTTCCCTTCAAAGTTAAGGTGGTGAAAAAGAAGTTAGTTGCTTAGTTCCAGCTGATTGTTGTGTTAAGAATAATCTACTGTATCAAAATAATTACAACTTAGTGTGTGTGTGTAATTTAGTTTTCTTTTACGTAAATTTATCAGCATTGCCAAGATACACACACACACATATATCATCATAATCGTACTCAGTATATCCCACTATTAGCAAAGGTAAAGTAGGGTCTGAGGAGGGTAAGATATAATAATTTTTTCCGGGATTTTTATATAAGTTGCTTCCGTTCAAATTAAATGACTTTTTTTTTTAATATGTTTCATATGTAAGTTTGCATTACACTTTACATGTAGTATTCGAGGATCAGTTGTTTGGCTTTCTCTTCTGATTTTAGGCTTAAAGTTTTACTCAGATCTCGAGCTGTTGTTTTACCAGATTCTGGTTGATAGTTTCTAAGCTCGTATCTTAAACATGCATTGATCCATCTAAGATAAACAACTTCAGCACTTCTATCTGCTTCAAGTCTCTCAATTTCCTTTGATAAATCTTCGTTTTGCTTCTTCAAATTTTCCCTATCTTCTTTTGCTTTCTCGCCCTGCCAATCAATGATCTCATTTAGAGGCTTATTTCCGTCCAGACGTCCGAAACAAACAGTGTGAATTGAATGGTTCAGATTCAGACACATTCAGATGCTATCAAACAACCCCTAACATTATGTTTTACATCAATCTAAGCTCGTTATTTGGCTCGAGTTAAATCTATTTATAAAGTATACATGTAAAAAGTATTATTTCTTATTAAAGGTTAATGACTTGCTTGAGCTAAAATTTCAGCTCATTAATAATAAACTAGCGCAGCCGAGCCGAGCCAAGAACACTCGTATAACTTTAAGCTCAAGTTCATCAAGCAGCAATAGTCAATTCTACCAGCATGAAACATAACAAATAAAAAAATTAATCTGCTTACTTGGGCATCTTTTAAGACAGGTGTAATGAGGATTTGAATACAATCCAACCTATGAGCCAAATCGGTCTGCAAATCAAGGTTTGATTTTTTTAACTCTGAAACTTGGGCTTCCAAACCCTTTAGTTTATGGAGCTCTGATTCGATCCTGACAACATGATTGTTTTCATCTTCCTGCATCTTTTGAACTCGTTGATGGAACTCTAAGATTTGTTTCTTGTGTTGTGCGGCTTCTGATTTAAGCTGCCTTTTTAGTGTCTTGATTTTGGTTTGCGAGTCGTCAAGATCCGTCACAACTTTCTTGTAATCAGTCATTTGTGCCTCTAATCTCCTGTTATCAGCCTGTAATGACTCGATCTTTAGTGCAAAAAATTTAGCTTCTATGTTATTCAATTTAAGACGGTTTTGAAGCTCCATGACTACAGATTCCTGCTCTTTTAGACCATAGTATTCGAGTAACTTGATCTCTGAGTTACTTTCTCTTTCTTTAAGGACTTTTACTGTGTTTCTTAGACTCTTAATCTCTTGTTCATGAGTATCCTTTTCTGCACGCGAATGCCCTTCACTACTTGTTTTTACGAATTCCATGTTGTTTGAGTTATGTAATTCCTCCTGCACCATATCAAAATCAACGTTCTCAAGAACATGAGATAAGATAACACATACTCCTCTTGATCGATTGTGTCATGAAAACAAGCATATGACGGATCTAGGAGTCCGGTCGAGATATAAACTATCATAACAAATAAAAAAGGCATTTCAGAAACACATGTCAAAGGAGATTCCTTGCAGATGAAGAAAAGAATTGCCCAATTTGAAAGCAAAAGCATGTCCTGTATGAATCAAACATCATCTTTCATGCCCACATAAAGATTATCTTCACCTTCAATCTTCAAGGGAAAAAACGCATTTATTGGATATCAAGATCTTTAAAATGTTGTGTTTCTTCGTAAGATTGTATTTACATCATAAATTATGTATTGCATAAACATTTTGAACCATGTATCAAACTCTTGTTGGACAGTTGAAAATTGATATAAACCGATTGATTCTTACATGTTTATCTGTTGCTACATGATCAAAACAGAGATTATTGCTTCTCGAATTCACCTGCCTGTGGCAATCTGAACACAAATTCGTTATAAAAAACAAGAACACTTAATTTTAATTAAATAAACAAAAAAACAACACAAACCTGAATGTTTTTTATGATCGTTTGGCAATTTAGAAGCTTTCGATCGTTTGTTTATGATCAAAGAATAAAGAACTCCACCTAAAGAAAATGCTAAAGCCACCCCAAATTTCAACAACACTGGAGCAGTATCTCTGTTTCCATTCCTCATTTTCAATAAATAAAACACACCAAAAATTTTCACCGTTAATGCCGGCATGTAATTGTTGTCATTATTAACATCTTGTAACCCCCGGTTACTATACAACATTTTAAAATAATATCAGAGTTGGTCCCAGCAAATTTTCAATTTTTAAAACCTTGTCTGACCCTCTTTATTTAATAATATTAAACAAAGTTTAACGCAAACGTAAACGTGTCACACATTTTACAATACTTATTTACATAAGTAAGTTTAAACCAAAATTTTAAAAGTTTGCAACAAGGTTTATCTGTTCGATTCCCAGTCCACATCGATCCTTACAGCCGTGTACGTCATTTTTGACCTACAAACATCACACAATAATTCCCATTAGTTCATAAGAACTAAGTAAGTAAACCCCAATGGTTTCTCAGCAATAAAATGTAAAAATACATTTTTCACAATCAACATTCAAACTGAGTCATTTCTATTCGAATTGACTCTCACAATATAAAATATCACATTACCAATCATCAACTATTGCTCACAATAGTTTAATCAATATTACACTATGGGGTTCACATTCCTATGCTTCCACCATAGCCAATTGCCAGCACCTCTGGCTATCCACCATTGTGGAGTCACAAATAATTCAAGTCTTAAGATGTTCACCAACCGGTACTTCCATCTAAGACAATTGACAACACCTCTGTCTATCCACCATTGTGGAGTCATATATAATTCAAGTCTTAAGATGTTCACCAACCGGTACTTCCATCTAAGACAATTGACAGCACCTCTGTCTATCCACCATTGTGGAGTCATATTTATTAAGTCTAAGATGTTCACCCACCGGTACTTCCATCTAAGACAATTGACAGCACCTCTGTCTATCCACCATTGTGGAGTCATATATAATTCAAGTCTTAAGATGTTCACCAACCGGTACTTCCATCTAAGACAATTGCCAGCACCTCTGGCTATCCACCATTGTGGAGTCATATTTATTTAGTCTAAGATGTTCACCAACCGGTACTTCCATCTAGACAATTGCCAGCACCTCTGGCTATCCACCATTGTGGAGTCATATATAATTCAATCAAATTACTATGATGTTCACCCAACCGGTATTTCCATCATAGAAGTCCCACACTATTATTTACCAAGGTATTGGATTTATCATAGGTTGTTGAACTTTTATTGTTCAACGTTTCCCTATTACCAATGCCATATTTATCATATAATTCATTCAACAACAAATTCAATATTTATTATGTGATGTCATAGTTGTGGGATTACTTACCTTAATCAGATAAGAGATTAGCAATTGCAGGCTCCTTTCCTGCTCTATGACTAGTGGTTTGACTTCCACTACCACCACTTAGTTGCAAAATACATATATACAACTAGTTTCAACACGTATAGCACATACAATCAAGTTTAACACACTTGACTGATTTGACTTCCTCAAAGTCAATTTATCACATAACTGACTCTATCTTACTATATTTAGCAAGTTTTAGTCAATTATCACACTTATTCATATTTCATGCCTTCCCAGGCAATTTATCAAATAATTGATGTTCATTATATTAGTTACGATCTTTAATCACTTTTTATTATTCAATTTTTATTTTTAGATCATAACTATTAATAATGGTAACATCAATTCATCAAAATCATCATTTAATCTATGGATTATAATCCATAATTTATTTGAAATCATATTCAACCCATCCTGCTAGTTATCCTACCATGATATGGGTTTCATAATAACCGGACATTATCCCGGCTTCAAAACGAAGATTTCTCCGTCAAAATCTCAAGTTCTTCGTTTCTAACAATCCCTAGTTATCAACTAGGCCATAATCAATACCTATAATCATATTATTACAATCAAAACTAGATTTAATCCACACAATATTAAACTAGTAGGATAAAACAAACCGTTACCTGATCTGACGGATTTCTACGGTTAAAACAACGATCAGGACTCGAAAACACGTTCCTATACGCGATCTGGATGTTTAAAAGGCTTTGATTTGAAGTTTAGAAGTGTTAGGAAGAAGAGTTTTCGTCTGGAGGTCGAGTAAGAACGAAAACGGACGATTTTGAGCGTTTCTATGCATTCTGATCGTTTTAAACAACTTTGGCCGACATATGTCCCTGGGCGCATAGCCTGGCTCCGGAGGGTTGGGGGTTAGGCGGTACGCCCAGCGTGTTTTTCTTCCAATATTTGATTTAAACTTCGTTTCGCGATTCCGGGAGCATACGAACTCCGTTTTGCGCACGGTTTTCGCCCACGTTCATCATTTTTCACATACTATCAATCCCCAATAACAAAAGTTACTAAATCCTCGTGGATTTCAAGCACGACCAAATGTGCTCTTGCCATAGATGACGTAATCTCACATATTTTCAAATCACAACAACCACAATCGTTTGATTAACAATTATTCACAATACATTCATTATTAAAAACCGGTTGTTACAAATCTCCCCTCCTTACAAAGGTTTCGTCCCCGAAACCGATTAAACCTCAAAAAGGAAAGGATAATACTTTCTCATTTCATTTTCTGACTCCCACGTAATTTCAGAACCGGTTCTATTTTTCCACTGAACCTTCACCTGACTCAGTGATTTATTTCTAAGTTGCTTGACCTTTCGGTCAAGTATCGCCACTGGCTTTTCCACATAATTCAACTTGTCATCAATTTCTATATCTTCCAGTGGTACGTATGCAGATTCGTCTGCTAGACATTTCCGTAAGTAAGACACGTGGAACGTATTATGAATTCCACTTAACTCCTCTGGTAGCTCTAGGCGATAAGCAACTTCACCAACACGAGCTATGATTTTAAATGGTCCAATAAAACGTGGACTTAACTTTCCTCGCTTACGAAAACGTATAACACCTTTCCACGGTGAGACTTTTAACAACACAAAATCTCCTACCTGGAATTCAATGGGCCTTCTACGCTTATCAGCGTATGATTTCTGACGGTCTTGAGCAGCCTTCAGATGGGCACGGATCTGATCTATCCGTTCATTGGTAGCTTTAACAACATTTTTGTGTGCGAGCTCACGCTGCCCAACTTCTCCCCAACAAACGGGAGTTCGACATTTCCTCCCATAGAGCATTTCATATGGAGGCATTCCAATACTGGAATGATAACTATTATTATACGAGAACTCTGCCAACGGTAAGTAATCATCCCAACTACCCCCAAAGTCAATAATGCACGCACGTAACATATCCTCCAAGGTCTGAATGGTTCTTTCACTTTGTCCATCAGTCTGAGGATGATACGCAGTGCTTAACAACAGTTTTGTTCCTAATTCTTCCTGAAAATTTCTCCAAAATCGAGAAGTAAATCGAGTATCTCGATCAGAGATAATGGTTACAGGCACACCATGACGAGACACAATTTCTCGTACATATATCTCTGCCATTTTATCAGAAGAATAGGTCTCACGAATGGGCAAGAAATGAGCACTCTTGGTCAACCTATCCACAATGACCCAAATCGTATCACATCCCTTCCTTGTCTTAGGAAGTTTAGTAATCAGGTCCATTGTGATATGTTCCCATTTCCACATTGGGATTTCCAATGGCTGCAACTTACCATAAGGTTTCTGGTGCTCTGCTTTTACCTGCATACAAGTCAAACATTTCGACACATGTTTAACCACATCTCGTTTCATACCTGACCACCAATAGTTCACCCGAAGGTCACGATACATTTTAGTAGCCCCAGGATGAATTGAGTACTTCGACTTGTGTGCTTCTTCCAACAATGCAGACTTAAGTGGACAAGTGGGAGGTATCCACACTCGACCCCACCTAGTATTCAAACCACGACTATCTTCATCAAGATTATGAGCTTGCCCTTTAATCCTGTCTCGTTTCCAATTTTCTTCCTTTAAAGCTTCAGTCTGGGCTTCCTTGATCTGTTCAATTAGCCCTGAAGTAATCACAAGTTGCATAGCTTTCACTTTGATTGGTTCATATTCTTCTTTTCTACTCAAGGCATCCGCCACCACATTCGCTTTACCAGGATGATAAAGGATTTCACAATCATAGTCTTTGAGTAATTCCAGCCATCGTCTTTGCCTCATATTTAATTCCTTCTGAGTGAAGAAATATTTCAAGCTCTTATGATCAGTGTAAATAGTACACTTTACACCGTACAAATAATGCCTCCAAATCTTTAAGGCAAACACGACTGCTGCCAGTTCTAAATCATGAATAGGATAATTGATTTCATGGGTTTTTAATTGCCTTGAGGCATAAGCAATCACTTTGCCTCGTTGCATAAGAACACAACCCAGACCAAGATAAGAAGCATCAGAATATACCACAAAGTCATCAGGACCATCTGGTAATGTCAATACTGGTGCCTGAGTTAATTTGGACTTTAACTCTTGGAATGCTTTCTCTTGGTCATCACCCCACACAAACTTAACATCTTTTCTTGTAAGTTTGGTTAAAGATGAAGCAATCTTAGCAAAGTCTTGAATGAATCTACGATAATAACCAGCTAAGCCAAGAAAACTTCTGACGTCAGTTGGATTTTTGGGTAGACTCCAATTGGTCACTGCTTGAATCTTAGAAGGATCAACAAGAATGCCATCTGCATTTATCACATGTCCAAGAAATTGGACTTCATGCAACCAAAAGGCACATTTAGAAAATTTGGCATATAACTTCTCTCTACGGAGAGTTTCAAGTACCTCCCGTAAGTGACACGCATGATCACCTTCATTCTTGGAATAAACAAGAATATCATCAATAAAAACGATAACAGATCGATCCAACATGGGACGACACACCCGATTCATCAAGTCCATGAATGCAGCCGGTGCATTAGTCAGCCCAAAAGACATGACAAGAAATTCATAATGACCGTATCGGGTTCGAAACGCTGTTTTAGGAATATCTTCTTCCCTAACTTTAATTTGATGATAACCCGACCGAAGGTCAATTTTAGAGAACCAAGAAGCCCCTTGTAACTGATCGAAAAAATCATCGATCCGAGGCAAAGGATATTTGTTTTTCACCGTCACTTTATTAAGTTCTCGATAATCAATACACATACGAAAACTTCCGTCCTTCTTTTTAACAAAAAGAACTGGAGCACCCCAAGGCGAGATGCTTGGACGAATAAAACCTTTATCGATGAGAGGCCCCGTTTCCCGGGAGTCTCTCAGTTGGTTAAACATCAAAAACATAGCTCTTAAACCGTAGAATAATATTATATTATAGCAGCGGAAATCGTTACATAACATTTAATCTTAACAGGAATGCCAGTTCTTGAATAGGTAGTCCTCATGCCATGCCACGAGCCATCCTATTTCCATCATAACATGCTCAACCTGACATGCATGCTAAAACAAGTCAGCTTTCGCTGGTGAGTTCTAAATTAATTTTTTTTATAAAAATCTTTACTCATTCATATCTGTATATAACACAACATAAGTCATAACATACATAGCATCATAATTTACTGCTGACCAAAGTCAACAGTCTCAGTCATACTGAACATAAAACATTAGCCATCACTATTGACCTAAGTCAACAGTCTCAAAACTTTATATAATATAACATAATTCACAGGTATAACATACCTGTCATCATAACATCTATCATACTATTCATAAAACATTAGCCTCAACTGTTGACCCGAAGTCAACAGGCTTGTGCAGCACAAGACACCTCAACTGACGACCCGAAGTCGACAGGCTTGTATAAATACAAGACACCTCAACTGCCAACCCGGAGTTGACAGGCTCATACATTGTCACACCCCACGCCGCGTGCGGAATCCACGGCGCGTGACGTAATGATTACATAGCCATAGTTGAAGATCTCTCCTTGACTTCTGGTTTACCTGTGTACTTGATCCACCGTTCTTGAGCTGGTGGGTGAATTGTAACCTGGAACATGTAGCATAAAAGGTCAACTACGAATAGTTGAGTGAGAATCATAGGTTTTGCTAATGTACATTTATGGTTCAAATATAGATTTTCATAGTATTAAAATGATTGTTCAAACATTGCTTTCCATGATATAGTATTCACAAGTGATCAAGTAGGTACTTTGAAATTGAATCCACCTGGGCATGCAAACATCAAACCTAATGATGATGAATCGTTAACAACGATTGTGAGATCACATGATGATGTCCAACCCACGGTCGGAGCGATTTGTGATAATGTTCTTGCGTTCCCGCATATGATCATACCAGTACTATCAAGGGCTTGATAACAAGTTAATGATGCTCACATAAGAATGGTCCCAAATAGCCTCCACATAACCAAAGTTCCCAAGTGATACGCTTGTTTTAATAGTTCGATAAAATGTTCATTGAACGCGTCTAGTTGGTTATGGGTGCCTTAGCCAGCCATGCTGAAGTGGCGCACCAACCCTTGTCATAACCGTGATACGCGTGTTTTTAATGATTTAATAAAAGATTTAATCAAAATAGTTTGTCATGATTTTCCTGATGAAACCAATACATGATTTCACATAAATTGATAAATGTTTATCATTATCCCGATGATACGGATATATATAATTTCACAAAATTTGATAAGTGTTTATCATGACGTTCCTCATGATAATGATATAAGATTTCACAATGATTGATAAGATATGTTTGAAAAGATGTCTACATGTTCCACCCCGAGTTTTAGAAAACAAACATTAAAAAGGGGAATATGAAACTCACCTGTTTCACCGAAGTGTTTTGATATCGAAGTATCACTCAAGATTCGAAGAGAGTTCTGCAATTTATTAATGTTTTATAAGTTTCTTGCATTTGAATTGGATTATCGGAATAATCCTAGATTTTTGATAACAAAGAATCATAGTTTAAGTCATTAAGCTGATCTTAATCCTTAATCAGCCTCCTTAAGTTAATGTTGCACAAGGTGCGATAACAAGGAACCTATAATGATTTAGGTTCCTATTAAGGAGTTAATGACTTACTGAATTAATCACGACATTTTCGGATTAATCAAATAGATGTTGATTGTTGATTATTTCACTAACGATTTCCTAGATGAATTTCTGGCTTAGGAATAGTCAATCCTTGTTATTGATCATTTAGGTATCATGAAACATGAGAATGTGATATTAAAATAGGTTTAATAACCATGCTCAATGTACTAATCTGACTGTTATCATAAACATCAGATCGTTATTCTAGTGATTATCTGTATGCTTGTCATTAGTTTGAAACACTTGGATGAAACCTAGCATTTCAAGAAATGATCAAAACAATCATAATCATTGTTATAATCAAATGGTTTGAACCATTTTAATCTAAGATATAGTTTCATGAAAACCGGGCATTACAACGGCTCAAAACAAGGATTTATCCAGTAGAACATCGTGTTCTTTGTTTAAAATCATTCCTAGCCATCATCTAGGCAATAATCAACAACCCTAACTATCTCATTACGTTCAAAAACAAGATCTAATCAATAAAAAATCAAGCTAGAAGATTAGAATGAACCGTTACCTAATCTGACGGATTTCTCGGACAGATATGATGATCGGGACTTGTAGATATGTTCCTTGGTGCGATCCGGATGTTTAAACACCTTCAAGATGGAGTTTAAGAGCTGAAATTGAAGGTTTGATCGTCTGGAAGTCGAAGGTATTCGTTAAAAATGAAATCTGATCCAAAAAATCAGATTTTTATGCCTGCTGCTTCCGTCGCGTACCGCGGAGGGTGGCTTCGCGTACCTCCGCCGCCTTAGTTAGACCCGATTTTGTTTTCGCGATTCCGGGAGCATACGAACTCCGTTTTGCGCACGGTTTTCGCCTACGTTCACGATTTTTCGAGCTCTTTCCAATGGTTATAATCTCAAAACCTAAAGAGTTCAAAATATTTGACCTCTTATTTAACGCTATATTCGATTCGGTGTATCTTGAAATCGGAGCTTCGTTTTGAAATTTCGCTTCCACTCATTCTCTTCATTTTCGAGTTATGATTCTAAACATGAAATCGGTTGGTCATCTATTTGAATAAGCATTATGTAATGGATGTTTCTTTGCGATCTACTAATACCAGATTCCTTAGTAACTACAACTCATGAACTGATATGATATGATATGGTCCTTCTGACACATACGTAATAATGAATGTGGATTTGTCTGTTAATTTGTCTGGGCCCCGAATACTTTAGTTGAGCCTAGAAATATGATCGAATCCTTGTTGGGCCTTACAGGGTCTCGCGTGTCTGCTCCAATGTTGACGGATGTTACAGTCTCCCCCCGTTGAATAAATTTCGTCCCGAAATTTGGCTATCAGTACTTATGATAGTTTGTTTGGGAAAAACAATTGCATTACGCGTGCAATTTACATGCTCATACGTGAATTTGAGTTCATGTCTAGAGCTCCATTTGACTTATTCTATAAGTGTCTAACTTAGTTTTTTTTTTTTTTTTTCCTGTCTTCGTGTCTTAAAATCTCAGCTAGTTTTCTTATATGCTGAAATTCATCATCCTCATGAATTTGCTTAGAAGGAAACATGAAGCACACCATGTAGGTTTTTATGTTTAAGAGATGATCCCACTCTTTATGCTGCTTATTCAAATTTGTTTAGAATCTTGAATGGACCATGTTTTCTGATGTTAGTTTATCTTGTTACTCAGATCTAGTTGCATTTGATCATCATGCATTCTCCAGCATTACCCTGGTAGTAACCTGGAGTCTTATAAGTTTTTTTTTTTTTTTCACATGGTTCCTTGCTCAACTATGATCATTTTATTTGTGTCCAGTGGAACAGTAATTTCCATTGATAGTTACTTGTATCAATTTCAGGCTTACTCACCTCAGTTCAAAGTACAAAAGCTCTAACTTCCGGTTTATGTGGGTTGTACATCCCCAATGCCTATGTAGTGACTATTAATACAAGGTATTGCAACAAGTAAGAAGTGCGTATATATTTCAACTATCATTAAAGTTGTAAACACCGCTTCTCATTGTGTTTCCTAAGATCTTGAGGGTCCATTCAGTTTGGCCATCCACTTGAGGCAGGTAAGATGTGTTTAGATTAAGTGATGTTACCAATGCCTTCTGAAAGGTTTGTCAGACTCGTGAGGTGAAGTTGACTATCTCATTTGCAAATGATTGAGACTGGAACCTCATGTCGACTCACAGTTTCATCTAGGCATATTTGGTTAACATGATAATTGTTGTAATCTTCCCAAAATTCAAGAATAGCTATAGACATAGCCCAACTGGGCCCGAATCAAATTGCTAGAGGATTTTCAAGAATCTTAAAGAACATATAGCTGACATCATAGAGTATTTCAAAGAATGACAGGATGATAGTGATGGCTGAAAGGAATACGTATCAAATATACGTAAATACTTCCTTTCTATGCATATGTTCATGTCAATCCCAGTTTAATTTATTAGTTTCATTTTAGATTCCATGTTTTGATATGTGATCCCATTTTCATGATTTGATCACATACCTCAAGTATGTTGTTCATTCTTGATTCAAGATTTCACGACGCTTGATTATGCTCATTGTGTTTCTCATGTTCTTATGAGTGTTAATGATATTAGGGTAATAGTTGTTTGTTTACCTTGAACTTCCCCAGAACTCCCATGTACTACAATTTACAATTACGCCGGCCGGTCGCAGCTGGAAATTGTACTGCATGTTTGTTCTAGCTCTGCTCAAGTTAGATTTCACTTGTTATTACAATGGTTTTCATTGTGACTTTGTTCCAATGTTTTGAGTTATGTTCACAAGTTCTAAGTTTGACTGGGATAAGTTCCCTATCCCTTCTTGTTCTAATATGTTCATGATATGTGATCCTAACAGGATCCATGAGTTTTGATAGTTCTGATAGTTGATCAACCATTGATTTCGTCTCAAAGTTTACAGTTTAGCTCGATAGTTTGATAGACCCGTTATGACATCGTGGGTCACTGATAGTTTCATGATCTCATTATGATTTATGATCTATGATCAACGGCTTGAGTTTTCTGATAGACTATGAAATAGTTTCTAGTAGCATGAAGTTCAAAGAGTTACATGATGCACGTACATCCATATGTAACAGACCCAACACGTATTCGTTTATCGCTCGAATATATTGTAGAATATGTTCACAGCCGAGCGTATTCCAAGTGGGTACAAGATGTAACATTGGTGTTTGATGACAATCAAGATTTCATGAGACCGTTATTTCAACTGCTCGCTCTTATGATTCTGATGCACCAACACGTAGGACAGGAGAAAGTGCATTTTGAGCATAGTGGTTAAGAGTAAAATGTTGGCTTTTGATGTAGGCACTTGAGTTGCAAGCATAACAAGTTCTATCCTTGGTACTAGTTGGCATAGTGTATTTGTTCTAAGTGGGTTTCAAGCTAACCGGCAAGTTGTCGTTGGATGATCTAATTGTTCACATCGAACGCATAACTGACATATGCCTCTAATGGAATGATGGGAGTTGCATGTGTCTCCTAAAGGTTGAGATTCTATATATAGGTTTCTCACATAGGTATAAGTTTAAGAACTTATCTCTGGTATACTATTCAACTAAGTTCTTAACTTTCTTTTGTAAACTTCATAGAAGTTTTGATTTCACCTTTTGATCTGTTGTACCCAAACTGTTGTCCTTTTGTGGGAAGTAGTTTGCTTTTACATGTTTGTTGATTCCGATGTGCTAGAGTGAGTAGATATCTTGAGAGTAGTAGGTTGCCTCCTAATTTTCCTTTACCGTACTTATCAGTGTTTGTGATGAAGTGAAATTACCATTGGGACTAGTATACTCAGTTCGTGAAATCGAGTAGGGTAAGTTTTATTGTCCCATTCAATATGGAATAGGTTCTAGAGTTTATTTTCAAGTTTCCTGATCCCATGCTTAAAATAGTAGTAATCGATTAATAGAACTCTAAAGTCTTCCAATGACATACTTGGAATAACTTCTCATTCTCTAGTTAGGTTTTTCGTCATCCCATTAGATCAATGTTCCTTGTTGAAAGAGTATTTACAGCCGTTTAGGCATTCTGGTCTATAGAGCAATTAAGGTATCCAAAGGTGTATCCAACAGACTCACTCCATTGTACGATTCCTAATGTACCTTCTGTGCCCGTATAAGATTGGGTTTGGCATCCGAAATCAATTCGAAAAGAACGAAGTCAAATTTTCAACAGAGTGATCATGATTATGATTAAAGTACTACTTAAAGACCAAGGAGTACAATAGAATCAAATGACAATTTGGCTAATACAACAGTCATCTGTCGTGCAATGATAATAGCCAAACAAATGATTTCATGATTGTTGCTAGTCATTCTAAGAACGAAAAGCAAAAGATTTAGTAAACCAGAAAGTTCCAAGAATCAAGGGAGATAGAGTTTAGACACGATGTCTAAACATATAAGAGATTCTTAGGTTGTAGTCTAGGTAATCCATTAAAGAATTATCCTAAATCTCTACAACCATGGCTCTGATACCAACCTGTCACACCCCACGCCGCGTGCGGAATCCACGGCGCGTGACGTAATGATTACATAGCCATAGTTGAAGATCTCTCCTTGACTTCTGGTTTACCTGTGTACTTGATCCACCGTTCTTGAGCTGGTGGGTGAATTGTAACCTGGAACATGTAGCATAAAAGGTCAACTACGAATAGTTGAGTGAGAATCATAGGTTTTGCTAATGTACATTTATGGTTCAAATATAGATTTTCATAGTATTAAAATGATTGTTCAAACATTGCTTTCCATGATATAGTATTCACAAGTGATCAAGTAGGTACTTTGAAATTGAATCCACCTGGGCATGCAAACATCAAACCTAATGATGATGAATCGTTAACAACGATTGTGAGATCACATGATGATGTCCAACCCACGGTCGGAGCGATTTGTGATAATGTTCTTGCGTTCCCGCATATGATCATACCAGTACTATCAAGGGCTTGATAACAAGTTAATGATGCTCACATAAGAATGGTCCCAAATAGCCTCCACATAACCAAAGTTCCCAAGTGATACGCTTGTTTTAATAGTTCGATAAAATGTTCATTGAACGCGTCTAGTTGGTTATGGGTGCCTTAGCCAGCCATGCTGAAGTGGCGCACCAACCCTTGTCATAACCGTGATACGCGTGTTTTTAATGATTTAATAAAAGATTTAATCAAAATAGTTTGTCATGATTTTCCTGATGAAACCAATACATGATTTCACATAAATTGATAAATGTTTATCATTATCCCGATGATACGGATATATATAATTTCACAAAATTTGATAAGTGTTTATCATGACGTTCCTCATGATAATGATATAAGATTTCACAATGATTGATAAGATATGTTTGAAAAGATGTCTACATGTTCCACCCCGAGTTTTAGAAAACAAACATTAAAAAGGGGAATATGAAACTCACCTGTTTCACCGAAGTGTTTTGATATCGAAGTATCACTCAAGATTCGAAGAGAGTTCTGCAATTTATTAATGTTTTATAAGTTTCTTGCATTTGAATTGGATTATCGGAATAATCCTAGATTTTTGATAACAAAGAATCATAGTTTAAGTCATTAAGCTGATCTTAATCCTTAATCAGCCTCCTTAAGTTAATGTTGCACAAGGTGCGATAACAAGGAACCTATAATGATTTAGGTTCCTATTAAGGAGTTAATGACTTACTGGATTAATCACGACATTTTCGGATTAATCAAATAGATGTTGATTGTTGATTATTTCACTAACGATTTCCTAGATGAATTTCTGGCTTAGGAATAGTCAATCCTTGTTATTGATCATTTAGGTATCATGAAACATGAGAATGTGATATTAAAATAGGTTTAATAACCATGCTCAATGTACTAATCTGACTGTTATCATAAACATCAGATCGTTATTCTAGTGATTATCTGTATGCTTGTCATTAGTTTGAAACACTTGGATGAAACCTAGCATTTCAAGAAATGATCAAAACAATCATAATCATTGTTATAATCAAATGGTTTGAACCATTTTAATCTAAGATATAGTTTCATGAAAACCGGGCATTACAACGGCTCAAAACAAGGATTTATCCAGTAGAACATCGTGTTCTTTGTTTAAAATCATTCCTAGCCATCATCTAGGCAATAATCAACAACCCTAACTATCTCATTACGTTCAAAAACAAGATCTAATCAATAAAAAATCAAGCTAGAAGATTAGAATGAACCGTTACCTAATCTGACGGATTTCTCGGACAGATATGATGATCGGGACTTGTAGATATGTTCCTTGGTGCGATCCGGATGTTTAAACACCTTCAAGATGGAGTTTAAGAGCTGAAATTGAAGGTTTGATCGTCTGGAAGTCGAAGGTATTCGTTAAAAATGAAATCTGATCCAAAAAATCAGATTTTTATGCCTGCTGCTTCCGTCGCGTACCGCGGAGGGTGGCTTCGCGTACCTCCGCCGCCTTAGTTAGACCCGATTTTGTTTTCGCGATTCCGGGAGCATACGAACTCCGTTTTGCGCACGGTTTTCGCCTACGTTCACGATTTTTCGAGCTCTTTCCAATGGTTATAATCTCAAAACCTAAAGAGTTCAAAATATTTGACCTCTTATTTAACGCTATATTCGATTCGGTGTATCTTGAAATCGGAGCTTCGTTTTGAAATTTCGCTTCCACTCATTCTCTTCATTTTCGAGTTATGATTCTAAACATGAAATCGGTTGGTCATCTATTTGAATAAGCATTATGTAATGGATGTTTCTTTGCGATCTACTAATACCAGATTCCTTAGTAACTACAACTCATGAACTGATATGATATGATATGGTCCTTCTGACACATACGTAATAATGAATGTGGATTTGTCTGTTAATTTGTCTGGGCCCCGAATACTTTAGTTGAGCCTAGAAATATGATCGAATCCTTGTTGGGCCTTACAGGGTCTCGCGTGTCTGCTCCAATGTTGACGGATGTTACATACATGTATAAGACTTCCTCAACTGGCGACACATAGTCGACAGGCCTGTTCTTTTACAGGACTTCCTCAACATTCAACCGAAGTTGACGGCTCATACCGGTACAAGACTTCGTTACATACTTCATTCATACATAACATGGTTTACATAGTTTAAACCATCATAATCATAAACATTTTCTTGCACCGCAGTGCTCCAGTTTTGCCCAACCGCAGCCGGGATTTCATTATCGCATTTCCTTCTCAACCTCGGTTGAGAATTCAAACATTCTTTATACTCTCAACCGCAGTTGAGACTTTTAAAATCATTTACTTCTCAACCGTAGTTGAGACTTAATACATTACTCATTTCCAGACATTCTTTACATAAAAACATTCTTTATCTGAAAACATTCTTTAAATAAAAACATTCCTTACCTGATCATAATCAGGTTAAAATCACTTTCATACAATAACTTTACAACTTGAAACATTCTTTACTTTAACATATTCTCTTATCTGACCGTAGCCAGATAAAACAATCATTTACATAAAATAACTTTATAACATGCATATCAGCCCTAAAACATTAAAATAGTAAAAGAGGGCTCATAGAACTCACCTGAGCTACGCTTCTATCGTACAATTTTAGCTCCTCAATTCTTATCTTACGTAACCGCCAATTTCCTAATAATATCAGTACCCTAATGGGATTACTTAACGTATCTTTATATTTTCAGGTATTGACTCGAGTCTTTAATTGGACAGCATGACGGCTTATGCTTTTCGGTTTTCTTAAAAATATTTGGGCAGTATTTTGGCTTATAAAACTTTATTTTAGAGTTTTAAATTGAACAGAACCTCGTCTTATAAATATATATTTTTATAAAATATTTGGGCAGCATCTCTGCATACTTCGTGTTTTACAAAAATATTGAAAATAGCCTCCACGCATAATATTAGTGTGGTTTTAAAACAAACAATATCTCGACCATACTAATTAAATAATTACTTTAAAATAAGAGTATAGTAGGTGGTTACCTCAAAGTAGCTCGTACCAATGCTCGCTTAACAATCTTTGAACGAAATTTTAGTAACTACCGTACCCGCTCAAGGGTTTAGGAGATTATTTTGACAGAGTTTTGTTACTTAAGAGAAATGAATATTTGATCGTCGAACTACATCTATTTATAGATGTAAATTTTCTTCGTCAGAAAGAAAGAATATATATATGTATATATATATATATATGGTCAAGTTCAACGTATTTACATTTTGACATATGTTTAATTGATTATTTTATTATTATTTTATTATTTTATTATTATTATTATATTATTATAATTAATTTAGCTTAAATCTTGTTTTTCTCTTATAACTTTTTGCATCTGATGTTTTAAAAACTTTCGAATATGCCGTTGAAATCTACTAATTATTCTCTACATTTCTACCCAAGTTTCGTTGAAAACGGAGCAGGTTCAAAAATAATATATTTTAATATTCACGAGCTTATATCTTGTTCATACTTTATCGTATAACGGTCTGGTTTATATTAAAGTGATCGTAATTACTTCAGGATTGTTCATAAAAATTTCGAACCCAAACGGTCACAGAAATTTTTACACGTTATTAATAGGCTTTATAACGTGTCCATACATTATCAGATATTTTTATCGTTTATATCATTTTGATCGTAATTACTTTACGAACATTTATATAAAATTTGAACATAAACGGTTACCGAAATTTCGCACGCTTATTATTGGGTTGCTAAATTTTCGGCTGTTACAAATCTACCCTCCTTACAAGAGGTTTCGCCCTCGAAACCTGTTACGGTTCAAACAATATGGGTAGAATCGTTTCATCTCGTCTTCAGTCTCCCATGTAGCCTCAGATCCTTTTCGGTGTTTCCATTGACCCTTAATTTGTCTAATCGTCTTGTTACGCAATTGTTTTTCTTTCGTGTCAACAATTGCCACAAGTTCTTCTATGTAGTCTAACATTTCATCATCTTCAACATCGTTTAATGGCACATGTCCTACATCATCTGCTAGACATTTTCTTAAGTGTGAAATGTGAAATGTCGGGTGAATTTTACTCAACTTCTCTGGAGGATTTAATCAATAACCTATTCTATCGATTCGTACCATTATTCGAAAAGATCCAATAAACTCAAGCTCCGTTTCCTCTTTTACTGAATCTAATAATTCCTCTTCATAGTGAAATCTTTAAACAATACATGATCGCCTTCCTCGACTCTATTGGTCTTCGCCTTTTATCAGCATAGGACTTTTGTCGATCCTGTGCAGCTTTCATCCGTACTTTAACTAGTTGAAACTTGTTCAGTTAATCTTACTATTAGCATGATAGCTGTTGTTGTATGAGAATTCCACTAATGGTGATTGATCATTCTAGATACTACCAAAATCAATAAAAGAAGCTCCAAACATATCTTCTAAATTTGTACAGTTATTTCCGGACTGTTCATCTGTTTAAGGATGATACACAGTGCGGCTATTTAATCTTGTGTCCATCGATTCATGAAATTGTTTTCAAAATCTTGAAACAAATCACGTATCACGATTTTACACTATAAAACTGGAACTCTATGTCATGTAACTTTTCCTTTCACAATTAATTCAGACAATTTCTCTAACGTATAAGTCTCACGCATAGACAAGAAATAAGCACTCTTCATTAATCGGTCTGCAATTTCTCAAATAGTATCGCGACCTTTTGCCTTGAGAGACGTCTTAATAATTAAGCCTATGGTGATGTGTTCCCACTTCTCTTCTGGGACTTCTGAAAGTTGCACATGACTATAGGGTTTCTGATGTTCCGCTTTCACATGCGCTTATGTCAATCATTTGTTTACGTACTACATTACATTTAACTTTATACCTGGCCACCAGTAAACTTTCAGAGACCTTGATACGTTTTCGTTGCACCAGGATGGATTGAGTAACGTAACCTATGTTCTTTATCTAATATCCTTGACCTGTTGCCCCTATTTCGCGGAACCTACACTCTATCAAATCAGATCTTAACACTGACTCATGTTCTTCCAAACTCTTAATTATCTTGAAGCATATGTTATTACCTTTTCCCCTTTTTACTGTACTCTTGTGCTTCTCGTATCATTTACATGTTGACGAGAGAATATAGTTCATATCTTCTTCCATTTAGTCTTTACAAACAGTTATCTCTCTTGGCATTAAACCATTTATAGAGCATTCGTTGGAAGTTGATTATTAATAAATTTTCTTAACATAACTTACATACATATCTTAACACATAAGGTTGTCAGTGCATAAAGCCAACCAATTTTTTTTTCATTACATAAAACAAACCAAAACCAAGTCTTGGTGTTGTTACAAGATTTCATTTAGTCGCCTTATAATGAGGATTTCATGTTTCTCTCAATAAGAAAGCTTCATCGTTTACCTCATCATTTGCCTCATTAAGAGGACTTCTGTAACATTTCGAAATTTTGTAATATCAAGATCTTTAATGAGAAATTTTATCTATCATTATTACTATTATTTTTATTATTATTTATGGAGTTAATAACAATATTACAAATAATATTAATAACAACAATAATAAATAAAAATATTAAATTACGAAGCAAGCTTTATAAAATATATATATATATATATGTATGTATGTATTTTTACAACAATAAAACTAATAATATTAATAGCAATAATATTATTAATAGTAAAATGTATAAATAATTAATCTAGACAAATTTTGTGATTTATAAAGTTTCCAAAATCTAATAACATTTTATAAAAGGAATTAAAACTTGGAAGGGTAAAGTTGCTAACATAGAAAACTGATTTTATGAAAGAAACAAGGAGGGACTAGTTTTGTCAATTGCCGAAAGTTATCACCTTCTTCCTCACCCATTTCCCATGGATCGACCCAACCACCATTTTCGACCCAATCAAATTCTAAACATAATAATAATAAAACTTATAATCATAAAATAAAATAAATAAACAAATGTCGTAAATAACAAAGAACATAAAATGTATTATTAATATTATGATTATTACTATGATTATTTTATTTAATATTATTATTATTAATTATTATCTTATTATTATTATCTTATTATTATTATGATCATTATAGTTAATATTATTAGTATTAATTATTATAATCATTATCAAAGTTATTAATATTACAATTATCACTATTACTACTACTAATATTTTTAATAATATTATTACAATCATGACCATTATTATTTTATTAACAAAATTTTTATTATTATTTTAACTTATTATTAAACAATGTTTATTTTATACACATGATTAAAATGATTATCCGACTTGGATCATAAATTTTAAAGGATTTAAATAAGATTATACATGACACATTTTTTTTTAATTATCACATCTACATATGGAATCCGATTACACTATGATAGTTGTATTAGGAATTCCATAATAGAACATATTTATATTAGCTTGTAATGGATTGAACTAATTAGGTTGACAACATTGGTGTTGCAAACTATTTGACTACATATTTATCATTGCTTGCTAAAGACTAGCTCATCAATCAAGGTGAGTCTTCATAGCCCCTTTTTATGCTTTTATTATTTGGGGTGAAACATGTTATCAAATCTTTTAAACAATTTATGTGAAACAAGTTTATGACATTATACATGTTGAACTTTAGTTAACATTTAGCATTGATCACCCCTAGTGACTATGATAGATCTATTGACCGGCCATTCCACTGTGTTTGATTTACCCTTCGGGGGAAGCCCGCAGTGATAGTTACTAGTTCAAGCATTGCGATGCTTACCATGGTCAAACATTATTCTGTTAACATTAGTTGATCTGCTTTATCTACTAATTCAATATTGTATGTTCATATTGCTTGGTTACACATATTATTTACAACATTTATCAACATTTTATTCAACTATTTTGGTGTGTGTGCTTAAACCTGTGAAGCTCACCAACTTTATAGTTGACCCTTTTTATTTAAACATGTTTCAGGTGGGAATGCTACATAGGCATGATATGAGATTGGATTTAGTTTTATTATTATTATTTTTAGAATATTCTTGTTTTATTTACTAAAATTATAAGATTTTATTTATAAAAATTTTCTGTGAAATTAGAATTTTAAAATAATTTATAAGTTAAAAGTTATATAAAAAAATTCAAACTTTCAACAACCCCGAACATAATGGGATCGTTAACATTAACCAATAGTCAAATAAGTCAAGAATCAAAACGAAATTCGTTCCTAATAAACCGGATTCGATCGTGTATGCTAAAATCCATATAAACGACCACGATAATCAAATTAAATCCACCCACACACACATATAAACTTGCCGAATCGATCTGTGCATAAGGAACACATCCAGAAGCTATTTACATCGTGAAACTAGAGCTACAAGGTGGTGTTCTTCGCGATTCTAAAGCCTCAATCGAAATCACGCTTAACCGTAACAAAGGTACCTGTTTTACACATCATTCGATTCGTTTTTGATTAACAAACAAAAGCCCTATGATTGCTAAAACAATCGGATTGTAGTTCGATCGAATTTGGGATCGAAAGGAATTAGGGTTCGTTGGGTATAAACTGGATTGGGATGAAATCAAGAAACGTATAAAACGATTTAATTTCGCCATAAACTAACAAGAATGGCTTTAGCTCAACTGGTTGTAACATGCGTGTAAGGTTCGGATCCCTATTAGGTCGCGGGTTCGAGCCCGTCAAGGCCATTTTTTTTATGTTTTTGATTTTTTTTATATAACTTTTAACTTATAAATTATTTTAAAATTCTAATTTCACAGAAAATTTTTATAAATAAAATCTTATAATTTTAGTAAATAAAACAAGAATATTCTAAAAATAATAATAATAATAGTTATAATCATAAAATAAAATAAATAAACAAATGTCGTAAATAACAAAGAACATAAAATGTATTATTAATATTATGATTATTACTATGATTATTTTATTTAATATTATTATTATTAATTATTATCTTATTATTATTATCTTATTATTATTATGATCATTATAGTTAATATTATTAGTATTAATTATTATAATCATTATCAAAGTTATTAATATTACAATTATCACTATTACTACTACTAATATTTTTAATAATATTATTACAATCATGACCATTATTATTTTATTAACAAAATTTTTATTATTATTTTAACTTATTATTAAACAATGTTTATTTTATACACATGATTAAAATGATTATCCGACTTGGATCATAAATTTTAAAGGATTTAAATAAGATTATACATGACACATTTTTTTTTAATTATCACATCTACATATGGAATCCGATTACACTATGATAACTAAATCCAATCTCATATCATGCCTATGTAGCATTCCCACCTGAAACATGTTTAAATAAAAAGGGTCAACTATAAAGTTGGTGAGCTTCACAGGTTTAAGCACACACACCAAAATAGTTGAATAAAATGTTGATAAATGTTGTAAATAATATGTGTAACCAAGCAATATGAACATACAATATTGAATTAGTAGATAAAGCAGATCAACTAATGTTAACAGAATAATGTTTGACCATGGTAAGCATCGCAATGCTTGAACTAGTAACTATCACTGCGGGCTTCCCCCGAAGGGTAAATCAAACACAGTGGAATGGCCGGTCAATAGATCTATCATAGTCACTAGGGGTGATCAATGCTAAATGTTAACTAAAGTTCAACATGTATAATGTCATAAACTTGTTTCACATAAATTGTTTAAAAGATTTGATAACATGTTTCACCCCAAATAATAAAAGCATAAAAAGGGGCTATGAAGACTCACCTTGATTGATGAGCTAGTCTTTAGCAAGCAATGATAAATATGTAGTCAAATAGTTTGCAACACCAATGTTGTCAACCTAATTAGTTCAATCCATTACAAGCTAATATAAATATGTTCTATTATGGAATTCCTAATACAACTATCATAGTGTAATCGGATTCCATATGTAGATGTGATAATTAAAAAAAAAATGTGTCATGTATAATCTTATTTAAATCCTTTAAAATTTATGATCCAAGTCGGATAATCATTTTAATCATGTGTATAAAATAAACATTGTTTAATAATAAGTTAAAATAATAATAAAAATTTTGTTAATAAAATAATAATGGTCATGATTGTAATAATATTATTAAAAATATTAGTAGTAGTAATAGTGATAATTGTAATATTAATAACTTTGATAATGATTATAATAATTAATACTAATAATATTAACTATAATGATCATAATAATAATAAGATAATAATAATAAGATAATAATTAATAATAATAATATTAAATAAAATAATCATAGTAATAATCATAATATTAATAATACATTTTATGTTCTTTGTTATTTACGACATTTGTTTATTTATTTTATTTTATGATTATAACTATTATTATTATTATTTTTAGAATATTCTTGTTTTATTTACTAAAATTATAAGATTTTATTTATAAAAATTTTCTGTGAAATTAGAATTTTAAAATAATTTATAAGTTAAAAGTTATATAAAAAAAATCAAAAACATAAAAAAAATGGCCTTGACGGGCTCGAACCCGCGACCTAATAGGGATCCGAACCTTACACGCATGTTACAACCAGTTGAGCTAAAGCCATTCTTGTTAGTTTATGGCGAAATTAAATCGTTTTATACGTTTCTTGATTTCATCCCAATCCAGTTTATACCCAACGAACCCTAATTCCTTTCGATCCCAAATTCGATCGAACTACAATCCGATTGTTTTAGCAATCATAGGGCTTTTGTTTGTTAATCAAAAACGAATCGAATGATGTGTAAAACAGGTACCTTTGTTACGGTTAAGCGTGATTTCGATTGAGGCTTTAGAATCGCGAAGAACACCACCTTGTAGCTCTAGTTTCACGATGTAAATAGCTTCTGGATGTGTTCCTTATGCACAGATCGATTCGGCAAGTTTATATGTGTGTGTGGGTGGATTTAATTTGATTATCGTGGTCGTTTATATGGATTTTAGCATACACGATCGAATCCGGTTTATTAGGAACGAATTTCGTTTTGATTCTTGACTTATTTGACTATTGGTTAATGTTAACGATCCCATTATGTTCGGGGTTGTTGAAAGTTTGAATTTTTTTACTGATTTTATGCGTTGATTTGGTCTATTTGAACAAATGGGTCGAAAATGGTGGTTGGGTCGATCCATGGGAAATGGGTGAGGAAGAAGGTGATAACTTTCGGCAATTGACAAAACTAGTCCCTCCTTGTTTCTTTCATAAAATCAGTTTTCTATGTTAGCAACTTTACCCTTCCAAGTTTTAATTCCTTTTATAAAATGTTATTAGATTTTGGAAACTTTATAAATCACAAAATTTGTCTAGATTAATTATTTATACATTTTACTATTAATAATATTATTGCTATTAATATTATTAGTTTTATTGTTGTAAAAATACATACATACATATATATATATATATTTTATAAAGCTTGCTTCGTAATTTAATATTTTTATTTATTATTGTTGTTATTAATATTATTTGTAATATTGTTATTAACTCCATAAATAATAATAAAAATAATAGTAATAATGATAGATAAAATTTCTCATTAAAGATCTTGATATTACAAAATTTCGAAATGTTACAGTCTCCCCTACTTTTAGGAATTTCGTCCCGAAATTATGAAGAAACTATAGTAAATACATGTGGATAATCTAGTCTTTGTGAACTCATGATCTTGTTTTGATTCCCCGAGAACTTGAGAAATCGGTATTCAGCTTGGTTTGAGTTGTTAAATGTGACGATCCTTGATTTCTATTGACTTCTCTATAATGTGCATCGAGGCATCAATGCAAACATCATTGAGGGCTATGTGAAGACTTTCGTTAGCTAGACATTTATTCAAGTTTGATGAAAAGTCATACCAACGTTGCTAAGTTAAGGTGTAACTATTTTGTTAGTTTCTAGCAGCTAACATGTTATTGTGAATGAGGTGCATTTTGCAATTATATCTTGAATGAGTTCAAAACTAGTGATTTGTGACACGAATCTCTTATAAATGGATATGAGCTAACTTTCTTAATGGATAGTTTCTTTCGTATAGATAGAAGTGGTTTGATTTTGTTAATTGGTCAATTATCACCCGAATATTGTCATGACCATTTTAAGTTCATGGGACTTTGGTAAGAGATTTCGTAGTTGTGTCTTCTCACATCCTAACAGTGAAGGTAACTAGTCACGCAATAAATAGACAATCAGTGATTTGTTTTGTTATGTAAGTCACTTTACCGTATAGAGGCTAGTGTCCTTTTCAAAATAGTTTTTTTTAATAAGCGAGATGGAATAACATAATGGAACTTGAGAGTCTCATTATGATCAACAAACATGGTTTGTTGGGATTTTAGTTTTTTTTATGTATTATGTTACGTTACTAGGAATCATTTTCAAGGAGTTCAAATATAATTATAGAGTATAATTGGATATGTTTTCATGCTCCAGACTTTGTTAAGGAATATAGTATTAAATTTGATTAAGTTTGGTCAATATTGCTTTGATAATGTTCATGGCTTCTTGAGTATAGTTTATTATCTGAAAAGGGTATAACTCTTTGTTTGGAATGTTAATGTCTCATTCAAGAATATTCTTAGAGGTATTGTTTTACAACATATAAGATAATGTTATCTAGATACGAGATTCATGTAGTTTGCGAGTGTTTTGTAGTAGATGTTGAAAATTTTATAATTGTTTTATGTGAATGTTTATTCTGACATAGTAAGCCTAAAAGAAATATGAAAACAACTCTCTCTCCCCTACTTTAGTTAGTTTACTTATTAATTCCGGCTAGAGTATTCTATCATTTATTGACAATGTTTATGTATAGGGTATATGTAGGGCGAACCCAGGCACCGACCCCCCACATTGTCAATATTTGATAGTTTTCCTCCATTGAGATTCTATGGTGATAATTCTATTATATTAAAGGCATTATTTTAGTTAATTAGATTTTGTATTCCTTTTGGTATCTCAAATTAATTTAGCAGAGTGAAGATGCGCGAGGAAAAAGTTTTGATTCTTAATGAGAATGTTTCGTTGTTGGCGATCAAATGAAAGAGTGATACCATCTTCCAATTCCCTTATACCACATATAAATGGGTTTAGGAATTCAAATAGTAATAAACCAAATCTAAAAGCACAACTTGTGATTTGAGAATTTGTGAGTTACGTAATAGAGCAACATTAGAATTTTAAATTCCTAGTCGCGAAATAATATCAAAGGATTACCATCATAGGTTTACATTAAATTTAAAGTTTGATGTTTGAGAGATTCCCGACTAAAGTCTCTTAGGTTACGTATTCGTCTTTCGTGTTTTCATTCCAACAATGAAAATTTCCGGGTTGTCTTGATATGAGAATAATAACTAAGACTTTTGATTGGTTTGGTGTAGGATACACACCTAGTCTTAGTATACAAGAATTTATTAATTTCGACTAATAGCTTTGACTAAGATTACCTTATTGATATGCTCAAATTTATGAATCCTAACATTGGTCAAGCTTTCGGTGCTACTCCCAAAATACTGTTGGTGCTTATATATAGGGTATACCGCAGCCAACCCACCACACCAACAATACTTTGAAAGCATACCAATCACCTACCAATGCAACACAACCTTTCTAATGAAAATGTTTTAGAGTTTTAGGTCAATAAGGTTGATTATGTTTGAGTTTTACATTCAAAGATTATTACAATAGTGTACCTTGTTCTGTATTTGTAGGATTCAAATGTATTGCAAATTCTCGTTCCGTGTGCACCCGTAACGAAAATTTGCCTTGCATGTTTACCCTACTTTATGAACATGGTACATAATTGAGTTACTATCGAATGCAAACTAGTCTTGTCTATGTTGTAGTATACAAGACGACTAGTACAACCATTCCTCAATCGAATATGTTGAAAAATTTTGTTTTGTAAAACCGTAATTTGTACGGTTGACTTTTGTATGAAGGTGATAAAAGTTTTCGTATCCATATGAAGTTTGGTGTAACAAGCTTTAACACGCTAGGTTATTACAAGTCCGTCACATAGTACTTAAACTTGACTAGTTCAAAATAGTAGGTGTATCATGATTTCAAAATTTGCATTCTTTTGCAAATGAAATCTAATGTTTGTAAGTATTATTGTATGTAATAAGATGATTTGTGACATTATGATACTTAAATTAGTATGATAAGTGTACATCATAACTCATAAGATCATAATATCATAATATGTTGTTTAGAAATATGAGGTTTAACATAAGACCTCTTAGAACCTAAGATTAAGATAATAATCACCGATCATAAGTTTAAATATCTTAGGATCCTATAGTTGAATAATAAATGTGATCAGACATTATAAAACTTTAGTTTAAAATGATATGTGTATATATCATAAGTCATAAGCATAATATCTTTGTGTTCTTAGATTTGTTGTTCAAGTGTGATGCCTATAAAAAGAAACTGTTAAGTGCGTGATTCAAGAGTTCAAAGGAAAAGGGTCAGAATTAAAACTTATGACATAATGCATAAAAGGTTCAAGATAGAATTAGAGAGTTCAAATGAAAGATCACAAAGCAATACTTGGATGCATTCTTAAAGGAACACTTTTGACATATCAATGTTTTAAAGTCCAATTAACTTTCAGAAAGGCATACTTTATCCTATAGGTTCATACTCACTCCAAGGGTTTCCAGGAAAGCATAACAGGTCCATCGGTAGATTTGGATTTATACGAAATGCTTTCCTAGACAGAACTCCCCAAAGTACAGGTATTCCCCCTTCCAGATTGTATGTGTTTCGTACTCACTAATTTGACTCTAAAGGTTATTGACGAGATTCAAAGATTTAGTTAAACTTGTAAGTCTGATAGCAGTCTTCGTAGTGACGATCATTTTGCAAGACGTAAGAAAGGGATCAAGAAGTTTAGAACCCTAAATCTAGTGTGTGCATATTAGATATCCTAAACTAGGTTCAAAAGATTAGCCTATCAATAAGTAGTCAAGTAGCACATAGTAGTCACATAATCAAATTTGACCTATCATGGTTACTACAGAGTTCAAACTACAGATAATGGCCTAGCATGATAATTATAAACAAATAACAATTAATGGCCTAACATGGCAACTATAGTGTTCAAATAACAATTCATGGCAACTATAGAGTTCAAACTGAATCATCCTATGGTTATAGTCTAGGTCTTTCATTCTTAATAACCTAATTCTCTATAACCCAGGCTCTGATACCAATCTGTAACACCCCGACCAATGGCGGAATCATCGGGGCGTACACGAAGTGTAGATTGTTCAAAAGCACAGGGTGTTTATTGTAATGAGATCAAACCATTTAGTCTAATAAATTTAAAATTTAATATTCAAATAACATCTATTACATCATAAAGGAAATACTAAAACAATCAAATTCTAAACATAATAATAATAAAACTTATAATCATAAAATAAAATAAATAAACAAATGTCGTAAATAACAAAGAACATAAAATGTATTATTAATATTATGATTATTACTATGATTATTTTATTTAATATTATTATTATTAATTATTATCTTATTATTATTATCTTATTATTATTATGATCATTATAGTTAATATTATTAGTATTAATTATTATAATCATTATCAAAGTTATTAATATTACAATTATCACTATTACTACTACTAATATTTTTAATAATATTATTACAATCATGACCATTATTATTTTATTAACAAAATTTTTATTATTATTTTAACTTATTATTAAACAATGTTTATTTTATACACATGATTAAAATGATTATCCGACTTGGATCATAAATTTTAAAGGATTTAAATAAGATTATACATGACACATTTTTTTTTAATTATCACATCTACATATGGAATCCGATTACACTATGATAGTTGTATTAGGAATTCCATAATAGAACATATTTATATTAGCTTGTAATGGATTGAACTAATTAGGTTGACAACATTGGTGTTGCAAACTATTTGACTACATATTTATCATTGCTTGCTAAAGACTAGCTCATCAATCAAGGTGAGTCTTCATAGCCCCTTTTTATGCTTTTATTATTTGGGGTGAAACATGTTATCAAATCTTTTAAACAATTTATGTGAAACAAGTTTATGACATTATACATGTTGAACTTTAGTTAACATTTAGCATTGATCACCCCTAGTGACTATGATAGATCTATTGACCGGCCATTCCACTGTGTTTGATTTACCCTTCGGGGGAAGCCCGCAGTGATAGTTACTAGTTCAAGCATTGCGATGCTTACCATGGTCAAACATTATTCTGTTAACATTAGTTGATCTGCTTTATCTACTAATTCAATATTGTATGTTCATATTGCTTGGTTACACATATTATTTACAACATTTATCAACATTTTATTCAACTATTTTGGTGTGTGTGCTTAAACCTGTGAAGCTCACCAACTTTATAGTTGACCCTTTTTATTTAAACATGTTTCAGGTGGGAATGCTACATAGGCATGATATGAGATTGGATTTAGTTTTATTATTATTATGTTTAGAATTTGATTGTTTTAGTATTTCCTTTATGATGTAATAGATGTTATTTGAATATTAAATTTTAAATTTATTAGACTAAATGGTTTGATCTCATTACAATAAACACCCTGTGCTTTTGAACAATCTACACTTCGTGTACGCCCCGATGATTCCGCCATTGGTCGGGGTGTTACAACTTCATCACTTGATCCACTTTATGCATGACAATCTTATCATAAAACTTTCCTTTGATAACATACGTATGCACACTATCACATAACAATACCATGAATTTTCTTATACATGGGACAGTGGCGATTATCCTTTATCGTTAAGCTTGTACTAATACATAGTTCCTTAAGTAGTTTCTTGCAACAGATGCAAGACTCCCTTAACACCTGTAACCGTATTAAACCCACATTTACAATCTATACTTTAAGCTCTATACATATTCTATGCATGTTCAACATTTATTATCTTGTACTGACAATATAGTTCATTAAACGATAACAATGTTGCAACACTTATGTATCCTTTTCTAGCATAAATAGCTTCCAGTTAGAGTTATTAAAATCATCTCTAACATCTTTAGCATACCAGTTCTTGGTCTGATCTATCTTCATGTCACTACTTGTCAAAAGCAGGTCGTATCATTTCAATCTTTCATAACCTTCGAACTTTCTTGATGGTTTAACATTTCTTTTCATTCGCATTTGACATAAGACTGACTCTAGACTTTACTTTCACTTATACCTAATGCTAGGCATGCACTCATTTATTTTCGCTTATCAATTCCTAATCACACCTTTATCACATATGTTCGTATAATCGACTTTACTATCTCACTTTCACGTTTAGTAAACATAGGTAAAATTCTTAATTCCTAATGTCAACATGTATTCCTCAACCTAGTGAGACCTTGTCAGGATTTAGGATACTAACAAAGCATTATCATTCATGACATAAAGAATAATCTCATCAAATCTCTAATTCAAAATTTAACTTACGTTACCTCAATAGGATGTATTCATCCTAACTTTATAATATTATTCATTCACAAGTGATGAATAATTTATCCATAAATGAAGTTCCTTGTTCGTTTGTAAGCCGTTTTCCTCATTCGTAAGTCAGTTTCATCATTTGTCAGTCAATTGAATCACCTACACACAAACTCAATCACCCGTGCTAATTCTCTTCATCCATAATTGATTTCTTTCATGCATATTGATATACGTACATTCATATCATCATCATATTATCATTTCCTGAATGGTTACACAATGTGTTGCATCCACCATTGTTTTCTTCATCACTTCCCATGCCTGCTTTACTTCTCGGACCGTCATCGTCTTCAAATTAAACTACATTTCTACCATTGATCGAACTCTGTTTCCAAATTCTAATGGTTTCCTTCCTGATCAACCTTTGGATTAGCACATTTATAATTCCTTAGGGTATGTCATTCATCATTAGCATCCCAATAAATTCAACGATGAAGGCAACATGACCACAATGCAATTTAGGATATATAAGGTATTCGTATGGTAGACAATAATACAAACTCGGTTGTATAGTAAATCATTAATAACAGTGTCCGGAATGTAATTAATCATTTACTTTTCCAACCGTGTTTCTATTATTCTCATTCATACTTTATACCCATTAATCCATGAATCTTTGTCAAACCAATAAAGTAAGACCTTAACCAGTATCCATCTAACCAAGTGAGCATTCCCAATTGTTTCTATAACTCTTTCAACCTTTCTAATCACATTTTGTTCTTTACCTTCATTGACATCGAATAGTTATAATTCGTTCAGTCATTGAATCCTTCCTTTTATGTCCAAGTCATATGACAGATGAAACCCGAGCATTAGTCATATAGATAAATCCGTAACCACAGTAGCTAATTGCGGTCACTATTTATCTGTACTCGTGTGTCTAGGGTTTCTTCTACCACATGCTTAGTTCATTTCCTACTAGACATTATTATTACCCATAGTCTAAACAATCCAACATATTTATGCATCTTAACACATATAGGCACATAAACATGCATCTTCACTTTAACTACTTCATATTAACTTTAAGACACATAAACCTTAAATCTATTTCAAGTATATCATAACATATATTCCTGACTTTAGCAAGACGCTCGTGGCATTGAACTACCCTTGACTGGCTTCCTTAACCTTGGTCCCATTCTCAGTTTAAGTTCAGGCATCAGGTTACGCCCGAATCTCTCAAACTATGGCTCTGATACCAACTTGAGAGGCCCCGTTTCCCGGGAGTCTCTCAGTTGGTTAAACATCAAAAACATAGCTCTTAAACCGTAGAATAATATTATATTATAGCAGCGGAAATCGTTACATAACATTTAATCTTAACAGGAATGCCAGTTCTTGAATAGGTAGTCCTCATGCCATGCCACGAGCCATCCTATTTCCATCATAACATGCTCAACCTGACATGCATGCTAAAACAAGTCAGCTTTCGCTGGTGAGTTCTAAATTAATTTTTTTTATAAAAATCTTTACTCATTCATATCTGTATATAACACAACATAAGTCATAACATACATAGCATCATAATTTACTGCTGACCAAAGTCAACAGTCTCAGTCATACTGAACATAAAACATTAGCCATCACTATTGACCTAAGTCAACAGTCTCAAAACTTTATATAATATAACATAATTCACAGGTATAACATACCTGTCATCATAACATCTATCATACTATTCATAAAACATTAGCCTCAACTGTTGACCCGAAGTCAACAGGCTTGTGCAGCACAAGACACCTCAACTGACGACCCGAAGTCGACAGGCTTGTATAAATACAAGACACCTCAACTGCCAACCCGGAGTTGACAGGCTCATACATGTATAAGACTTCCTCAACTGGCGACACATAGTCGACAGGCCTGTTCTTTTACAGGACTTCCTCAACATTCAACCGAAGTTGACGGCTCATACCGGTACAAGACTTCGTTACATACTTCATTCATACATAACATGGTTTACATAGTTTAAACCATCATAATCATAAACATTTTCTTGCACCGCAGTGCTCCAGTTTTGCCCAACCGCAGCCGGGATTTCATTATCGCATTTCCTTCTCAACCTCGGTTGAGAATTCAAACATTCTTTATACTCTCAACCGCAGTTGAGACTTTTAAAATCATTTACTTCTCAACCGTAGTTGAGACTTAATACATTACTCATTTCCAGACATTCTTTACATAAAAACATTCTTTATCTGAAAACATTCTTTAAATAAAAACATTCCTTACCTGATCATAATCAGGTTAAAATCACTTTCATACAATAACTTTACAACTTGAAACATTCTTTACTTTAACATATTCTCTTATCTGACCGTAGCCAGATAAAACAATCATTTACATAAAATAACTTTATAACATGCATATCAGCCCTAAAACATTAAAATAGTAAAAGAGGGCTCATAGAACTCACCTGAGCTACGCTTCTATCGTACAATTTTAGCTCCTCAATTCTTATCTTACGTAACCGCCAATTTCCTAATAATATCAGTACCCTAATGGGATTACTTAACGTATCTTTATATTTTCAGGTATTGACTCGAGTCTTTAATTGGACAGCATGACGGCTTATGCTTTTCGGTTTTCTTAAAAATATTTGGGCAGTATTTTGGCTTATAAAACTTTATTTTAGAGTTTTAAATTGAACAGAACCTCGTCTTATAAATATATATTTTTATAAAATATTTGGGCAGCATCTCTGCATACTTCGTGTTTTACAAAAATATTGAAAATAGCCTCCACGCATAATATTAGTGTGGTTTTAAAACAAACAATATCTCGACCATACTAATTAAATAATTACTTTAAAATAAGAGTATAGTAGGTGGTTACCTCAAAGTAGCTCGTACCAATGCTCGCTTAACAATCTTTGAACGAAATTTTAGTAACTACCGTACCCGCTCAAGGGTTTAGGAGATTATTTTGACAGAGTTTTGTTACTTAAGAGAAATGAATATTTGATCGTCGAACTACATCTATTTATAGATGTAAATTTTCTTCGTCAGAAAGAAAGAATATATATATGTATATATATATATATATGGTCAAGTTCAACGTATTTACATTTTGACATATGTTTAATTGATTATTTTATTATTATTTTATTATTTTATTATTATTATTATTATATTATTATAATTAATTTAGCTTAAATCTTGTTTTTCTCTTATAACTTTTTGCATCTGATGTTTTAAAAACTTTCGAATATGCCGTTGAAATCTACTAATTATTCTCTACATTTCTACCCAAGTTTCGTTGAAAACGGAGCAGGTTCAAAAATAATATATTTTAATATTCACGAGCTTATATCTTGTTCATACTTTATCGTATAACGGTCTGGTTTATATTAAAGTGATCGTAATTACTTCAGGATTGTTCATAAAAATTTCGAACCCAAACGGTCACAGAAATTTTTACACGTTATTAATAGGCTTTATAACGTGTCCATACATTATCAGATATTTTATCGTTTATATCATTTTGATCGTAATTACTTTACGAACATTTATATAAAATTTGAACATAAACGGTTACCGAAATTTCGCACGCTTATTATTGGGTTGCTAAATTTTCGGCTGTTACAAATCTACCCTCCTTACAAGAGGTTTCGCCCTCGAAACCTGTTACGGTTCAAACAATATGGGTAGAATCGTTTCATCTCGTCTTCAGTCTCCCATGTAGCCTCAGATCCTTTTCGGTGTTTCCATTGACCCTTAATTTGTCTAATCGTCTTGTTACGCAATTGTTTTTCTTTCGTGTCAAACAATTGCCACAAGTTCTTCTATGTAGTCTAACATTTCATCATCTTCAACATCGTTTAATGGCACATGTCCTACATCATCTGCTAGACATTTTCTTAAGTGTGAAATGTGAAATGTCGGGTGAATTTTACTCAACTTCTCTGGAGGATTTAATCAATAACCTATTCTATCGATTCGTACCATTATTCGAAAAGATCCAATAAACTCAAGCTCCGTTTCCTCTTTTACTGAATCTAATAATTCCTCTTCATAGTGAAATCTTTAAACAATACATGATCGCCTTCCTCGACTCTATTGGTCTTCGCCTTTTATCAGCATAGGACTTTTGTCGATCCTGTGCAGCTTTCATCCGTACTTTAACTAGTTGAAACTTGTTCAGTTAATCTTACTATTAGCATGATAGCTGTTGTTGTATGAGAATTCCACTAATGGTGATTGATCATTCTAGATACTACCAAAATCAATAAAAGAAGCTCCAAACATATCTTCTAAATTTGTACAGTTATTTCCGGACTGTTCATCTGTTTAAGGATGATACACAGTGCGGCTATTTAATCTTGTGTCCATCGATTCATGAAATTGTTTTCAAAATCTTGAAACAAATCACGTATCACGATTTTACACTATAAAACTGGAACTCTATGTCATGTAACTTTTCCTTTCACAATTAATTCAGACAATTTCTCTAACGTATAAGTCTCACGCATAGACAAGAAATAAGCACTCTTCATTAATCGGTCTGCAATTTCTCAAATAGTATCGCGACCTTTTGCCTTGAGAGACGTCTTAATAATTAAGCCTATGGTGATGTGTTCCCACTTCTCTTCTGGGACTTCTGAAAGTTGCACATGACTATAGGGTTTCTGATGTTCCGCTTTCACATGCGCTTATGTCAATCATTTGTTTACGTACTACATTACATTTAACTTTATACCTGGCCACCAGTAAACTTTCAGAGACCTTGATACGTTTTCGTTGCACCAGGATGGATTGAGTAACGTAACCTATGTTCTTTATCTAATATCCTTGACCTGTTGCCCCTATTTCGCGGAACCTACACTCTATCAAATCAGATCTTAACACTGACTCATGTTCTTCCAAACTCTTAATTATCTTGAAGCATATGTTATTACCTTTTCCCCTTTTTACTGTACTCTTGTGCTTCTCGTATCATTTACATGTTGACGAGAGAATATAGTTCATATCTTCTTCCATTTAGTCTTTACAAACAGTTATCTCTCTTGGCATTAAACCATTTATAGAGCATTCGTTGGAAGTTGATTATTAATAAATTTTCTTAACATAACTTACATACATATCTTAACACATAAGGTTGTCAGTGCATAAAGCCAACCAATTTTTTTTTTCATTACATAAAACAAACCAAAACCAAGTCTTGGTGTTGTTAAAGATTTCATTTAGTCGCCTTATAATGAGGATTTCATGTTTCTCTCAATAAGAAAGCTTCATCGTTTACCTCATCATTTGCCTCATTAAGAGGACTTCTGTAACATTCGAAATTTTGTAATATCAAGATCTTTAATGAGAAATTTATCTATCATTATTACTATTATTTTATTATTATTTATGGAGTTAATAACAATATACAAATAATATTAATAACAACAATAATAAAAAAATATTAAATTACGAAGCAAGCTTTATAAAATATATATATATATTTATATATGTATGTATGTATTTTTACAACAATAAAACTAATAATATTAATAGCAATAATATTATTAATAGTAAAATGTATAAATAATTAATCTAGACAAATTTTGTGATTTATAAAGTTTCCAAAATCTAATAACATTTTATAAAGGAATTAAAACTTGGAAGGGTAAAGTGCTAACATAGAAAACTGATTTTATGAAAGAAACAAGGAGGGACTAGTTTTGTCAATTGCCGAAAGTTATCACCTTCTTCCTCACCCATTTCCCATGGATCGACCCAACCACCATTTTCGACCAATCAAATTCTAAACATAATAATAATAAAACTTATAATCATAAAATAAAATAAATAAACAAATGTCGTAAATAACAAAGAACATTGAGATTCTATGGTGATAATTCTATTATATTAAAGGCATTATTTTAGTTAATTAGATTTTGTATTCCTTTTGGTATCTCAAATTAATTTAGCAGAGTGAAGATGCGCGAGGAAAAAGTTTTGATTCTTAATGAGAATGTTTCGTTGTTGGCGATCAAATGAAAGAGTGATACCATCTTCCAATTCCCTTATACCACATATAAATGGGTTTAGGAATTCAAATAGTAATAAACAATCTAAAAGCACAACTTGTGATTTGAGAATTTGTGAGTTACGTAATAGAGCAACATTAGAATTTTAAATTCCTAGTCGCGAAATAATATCAAAGGATTACCATCATAGGTTTACATTAAATTTAAAGTTTGATGTTTGAGAGATTCCCGACTAAAGTCTCTTAGGTTACGTATTCGTCTTTCGTGTTTTCATTCCAACAATGAAAATTTCCGGGTTGTCTTGATATGAGAATAATAACTAAGACTTTTGATGGTTTGGTGTAGGATACACACCTAGTCTTAGTATACAAGAATTTATTAATTTCGACTAATAGCTTTGACTAAGATTACCTTATTGATATGCTCAAATTTATGAATCCTAACATTGGTCAAGCTTTCGGTGCTACTCCCAAAATACTGTTGGTGCTTATATATAGGGTATACCGCAGCCAACCCACCACACCAACAATACTTTGAAAGCATACCAATCACCTACCAATGCAACACAACCTTTCTAATGAAAATGTTTTAGAGTTTTAGGTCAATAAGGTTGATTATGTTTGAGTTTTACATTCAAAGATTATTACAATAGTGTACCTTGTTCTGTATTTGTAGGATTCAAATGTATTGCAAATTCTCGTTCCGTGTGCACCCGTAACGAAAATTTGCCTTGCATGTTACCCTACTTTATGAACATGGTACATAATTGAGTTACTATCGAATGCAAACTAGTCTTGTCTATGTTGTAGTATACAAGACGACTAGTACAACCATTCCTCAATCGAATATGTTGAAAAATTTTGTTTTGTAAAACCGTAATTTGTACGGTTGACTTTTGTATGAAGGTGATAAAAGTTTTCGTATCCATATGAAGTTTGGTGTGTAACAAGCTTTAACACGCTAGGTTATTACAAGTCCGTCACATAGTACTTAAACTTGACTAGTTCAAAATAGTAGGTGTATCATGATTTCAAAATTTGCATTCTTTTGCAAATGAAATCTAATGTTTGTAAGTATTATTGTATGTAATAAGATGATTTGTGACATTATGATACTTAAATTAGTATGATAAGTGTACATCATAACTCATAAGATCATAATATCATAATATGTTGTTTAGAAATATGAGGTTTAACATAAGACCTCTTAGAACCTAAGATTAAGATAATAATCACCGATCATAAGTTTAAATATCTTAGGATCCTATAGTTGAATAATAAATGTGATCAGACATTATAAAACTTTAGTTTAAAATGATATGTGTATATATCATAAGTCATAAGCATAATATCTTTGTGTTCTTAGATTTGTTGTTCAAGTGTGATGCCTATAAAAAGAAACTGTTAAGTGCGTGATTCAAGAGTTCAAAGGAAAAGGGTCAGAATTAAAACTTATGACATAATGCATAAAAGGTTCAAGATAGAATTAGAGAGTTCAAATGAAAGATCACAAAGCAATACTTGGATGCATTCTTAAAGGAACACTTTTGACATATCAATGTTTTAAAGTCCAATTAACTTTCAGAAAGGCATACTTTATCCTATAGGTTCATACTCACTCCAAGGGTTTCCAGGAAAGCATAACAGGTCCATCGGTAGATTTGGATTTATACGAAATGCTTTCCTAGACAGAACTCCCCAAAGTACAGGTATTCCCCCTTCCAGATTGTATGTGTTTCGTACTCACTAATTTGACTCTAAAGGTTATTGACGAGATTCAAAGATTTAGTTAAACTTGTAAGTCTGATAGCAGTCTTCGTAGTGACGATCATTTTGCAAGACGTAAGAAAGGGATCAAGAAGTTTAGAACCCTAAATCTAGTGTGTGCATATTAGATATCCTAAACTAGGTTCAAAAGATTAGCCTATCAATAAGTAGTCAAGTAGCACATAGTAGTCACATAATCAAATTTGACCTATCATGGTTACTACAGAGTTCAAACTACAGATAATGGCCTAGCATGATAATTATAAACAAATAACAATTAATGGCCTAACATGGCAACTATAGTGTTCAAATAACAATTCATGGCAACTATAGAGTTCAAACTGAATCATCCTATGGTTATAGTCTAGGTCTTTCATTCTTAATAACCTAATTCTCTATAACCCAGGCTCTGATACCAATCTGTAACACCCCGACCAATGGCGGAATCATCGGGGCGTACACGAAGTGTAGATTGTTCAAAAGCACAGGGTGTTTATTGTAATGAGATCAAACCATTTAGTCTAATAAATTTAAAATTTAATATTCAAATAACATCTATTACATCATAAAGGAAATACTAAAACAATCAAATTCTAAACATAATAATAATAAAACTTATAATCATAAAATAAAATAAATAAACAAATGTCGTAAATAACAAAGAACATAAAATGTATTATTAATATTATGATTATTACTATGATTATTTTATTTAATATTATTATTATTAATTATTATCTTATTATTATTATCTTATTATTATTATGATCATTATAGTTAATATTATTAGTATTAATTATTATAATCATTATCAAAGTTATTAATATTACAATTATCACTATTACTACTACTAATATTTTTAATAATATTATTACAATCATGACCATTATTATTTTATTAACAAAATTTTTATTATTATTTTAACTTATTATTAAACAATGTTTATTTTATACACATGATTAAAATGATTATCCGACTTGGATCATAAATTTTAAAGGATTTAAATAAGATTATACATGACACATTTTTTTTTAATTATCACATCTACATATGGAATCCGATTACACTATGATAGTTGTATTAGGAATTCCATAATAGAACATATTTATATTAGCTTGTAATGGATTGAACTAATTAGGTTGACAACATTGGTGTTGCAAACTATTTGACTACATATTTATCATTGCTTGCTAAAGACTAGCTCATCAATCAAGGTGAGTCTTCATAGCCCCTTTTTATGCTTTTATTATTTGGGGTGAAACATGTTATCAAATCTTTTAAACAATTTATGTGAAACAAGTTTATGACATTATACATGTTGAACTTTAGTTAACATTTAGCATTGATCACCCCTAGTGACTATGATAGATCTATTGACCGGCCATTCCACTGTGTTTGATTTACCCTTCGGGGGAAGCCCGCAGTGATAGTTACTAGTTCAAGCATTGCGATGCTTACCATGGTCAAACATTATTCTGTTAACATTAGTTGATCTGCTTTATCTACTAATTCAATATTGTATGTTCATATTGCTTGGTTACACATATTATTTACAACATTTATCAACATTTTATTCAACTATTTTGGTGTGTGTGCTTAAACCTGTGAAGCTCACCAACTTTATAGTTGACCCTTTTTATTTAAACATGTTTCAGGTGGGAATGCTACATAGGCATGATATGAGATTGGATTTAGTTTTATTATTATTATTTTTAGAATATTCTTGTTTTATTTACTAAAATTATAAGATTTTATTTATAAAAATTTTCTGTGAAATTAGAATTTTAAAATAATTTATAAGTTAAAAGTTATATAAAAAAATTCAAACTTTCAACAACCCCGAACATAATGGGATCGTTAACATTAACCAATAGTCAAATAAGTCAAGAATCAAAACGAAATTCGTTCCTAATAAACCGGATTCGATCGTGTATGCTAAAATCCATATAAACGACCACGATAATCAAATTAAATCCACCCACACACACATATAAACTTGCCGAATCGATCTGTGCATAAGGAACACATCCAGAAGCTATTTACATCGTGAAACTAGAGCTACAAGGTGGTGTTCTTCGCGATTCTAAAGCCTCAATCGAAATCACGCTTAACCGTAACAAAGGTACCTGTTTTACACATCATTCGATTCGTTTTTGATTAACAAACAAAAGCCCTATGATTGCTAAAACAATCGGATTGTAGTTCGATCGAATTTGGGATCGAAAGGAATTAGGGTTCGTTGGGTATAAACTGGATTGGGATGAAATCAAGAAACGTATAAAACGATTTAATTTCGCCATAAACTAACAAGAATGGCTTTAGCTCAACTGGTTGTAACATGCGTGTAAGGTTCGGATCCCTATTAGGTCGCGGGTTCGAGCCCGTCAAGGCCATTTTTTTTATGTTTTTGATTTTTTTTATATAACTTTTAACTTATAAATTATTTTAAAATTCTAATTTCACAGAAAATTTTTATAAATAAAATCTTATAATTTTAGTAAATAAAACAAGAATATTCTAAAAATAATAATAATAATAGTTATAATCATAAAATAAAATAAATAAACAAATGTCGTAAATAACAAAGAACATAAAATGTATTATTAATATTATGATTATTACTATGATTATTTTATTTAATATTATTATTATTAATTATTATCTTATTATTATTATCTTATTATTATTATGATCATTATAGTTAATATTATTAGTATTAATTATTATAATCATTATCAAAGTTATTAATATTACAATTATCACTATTACTACTACTAATATTTTTAATAATATTATTACAATCATGACCATTATTATTTTATTAACAAAATTTTTATTATTATTTTAACTTATTATTAAACAATGTTTATTTTATACACATGATTAAAATGATTATCCGACTTGGATCATAAATTTTAAAGGATTTAAATAAGATTATACATGACACATTTTTTTTTAATTATCACATCTACATATGGAATCCGATTACACTATGATAACTAAATCCAATCTCATATCATGCCTATGTAGCATTCCCACCTGAAACATGTTTAAATAAAAAGGGTCAACTATAAAGTTGGTGAGCTTCACAGGTTTAAGCACACACACCAAAATAGTTGAATAAAATGTTGATAAATGTTGTAAATAATATGTGTAACCAAGCAATATGAACATACAATATTGAATTAGTAGATAAAGCAGATCAACTAATGTTAACAGAATAATGTTTGACCATGGTAAGCATCGCAATGCTTGAACTAGTAACTATCACTGCGGGCTTCCCCCGAAGGGTAAATCAAACACAGTGGAATGGCCGGTCAATAGATCTATCATAGTCACTAGGGGTGATCAATGCTAAATGTTAACTAAAGTTCAACATGTATAATGTCATAAACTTGTTTCACATAAATTGTTTAAAAGATTTGATAACATGTTTCACCCCAAATAATAAAAGCATAAAAAGGGGCTATGAAGACTCACCTTGATTGATGAGCTAGTCTTTAGCAAGCAATGATAAATATGTAGTCAAATAGTTTGCAACACCAATGTTGTCAACCTAATTAGTTCAATCCATTACAAGCTAATATAAATATGTTCTATTATGGAATTCCTAATACAACTATCATAGTGTAATCGGATTCCATATGTAGATGTGATAATTAAAAAAAAAATGTGTCATGTATAATCTTATTTAAATCCTTTAAAATTTATGATCCAAGTCGGATAATCATTTTAATCATGTGTATAAAATAAACATTGTTTAATAATAAGTTAAAATAATAATAAAAATTTTGTTAATAAAATAATAATGGTCATGATTGTAATAATATTATTAAAAATATTAGTAGTAGTAATAGTGATAATTGTAATATTAATAACTTTGATAATGATTATAATAATTAATACTAATAATATTAACTATAATGATCATAATAATAATAAGATAATAATAATAAGATAATAATTAATAATAATAATATTAAATAAAATAATCATAGTAATAATCATAATATTAATAATACATTTTATGTTCTTTGTTATTTACGACATTTGTTTATTTATTTTATTTTATGATTATAACTATTATTATTATTATTTTTAGAATATTCTTGTTTTATTTACTAAAATTATAAGATTTTATTTATAAAAATTTTCTGTGAAATTAGAATTTTAAAATAATTTATAAGTTAAAAGTTATATAAAAAAAATCAAAAACATAAAAAAAATGGCCTTGACGGGCTCGAACCCGCGACCTAATAGGGATCCGAACCTTACACGCATGTTACAACCAGTTGAGCTAAAGCCATTCTTGTTAGTTTATGGCGAAATTAAATCGTTTTATACGTTTCTTGATTTCATCCCAATCCAGTTTATACCCAACGAACCCTAATTCCTTTCGATCCCAAATTCGATCGAACTACAATCCGATTGTTTTAGCAATCATAGGGCTTTTGTTTGTTAATCAAAAACGAATCGAATGATGTGTAAAACAGGTACCTTTGTTACGGTTAAGCGTGATTTCGATTGAGGCTTTAGAATCGCGAAGAACACCACCTTGTAGCTCTAGTTTCACGATGTAAATAGCTTCTGGATGTGTTCCTTATGCACAGATCGATTCGGCAAGTTTATATGTGTGTGTGGGTGGATTTAATTTGATTATCGTGGTCGTTTATATGGATTTTAGCATACACGATCGAATCCGGTTTATTAGGAACGAATTTCGTTTTGATTCTTGACTTATTTGACTATTGGTTAATGTTAACGATCCCATTATGTTCGGGGTTGTTGAAAGTTTGAATTTTTTTACTGATTTTATGCGTTGATTTGGTCTATTTGAACAAATGGGTCGAAAATGGTGGTTGGGTCGATCCATGGGAAATGGGTGAGGAAGAAGGTGATAACTTTCGGCAATTGACAAAACTAGTCCCTCCTTGTTTCTTTCATAAAATCAGTTTTCTATGTTAGCAACTTTACCCTTCCAAGTTTTAATTCCTTTTATAAAATGTTATTAGATTTTGGAAACTTTATAAATCACAAAATTTGTCTAGATTAATTATTTATACATTTTACTATTAATAATATTATTGCTATTAATATTATTAGTTTTATTGTTGTAAAAATACATACATACATATATATATATATATTTTATAAAGCTTGCTTCGTAATTTAATATTTTTATTTATTATTGTTGTTATTAATATTATTTGTAATATTGTTATTAACTCCATAAATAATAATAAAAATAATAGTAATAATGATAGATAAAATTTCTCATTAAAGATCTTGATATTACAAAATTTCGAAATGTTACAGTCTCCCCTACTTTTAGGAATTTCGTCCCGAAATTATGAAGAAACTATAGTAAATACATGTGGATAATCTAGTCTTTGTGAACTCATGATCTTGTTTTGATTCCCCGAGAACTTGAGAAATCGGTATTCAGCTTGGTTTGAGTTGTTAAATGTGACGATCCTTGATTTCTATTGACTTCTCTATAATGTGCATCGAGGCATCAATGCAAACATCATTGAGGGCTATGTGAAGACTTTCGTTAGCTAGACATTTATTCAAGTTTGATGAAAAGTCATACCAACGTTGCTAAGTTAAGGTGTAACTATTTTGTTAGTTTCTAGCAGCTAACATGTTATTGTGAATGAGGTGCATTTTGCAATTATATCTTGAATGAGTTCAAAACTAGTGATTTGTGACACGAATCTCTTATAAATGGATATGAGCTAACTTTCTTAATGGATAGTTTCTTTCGTATAGATAGAAGTGGTTTGATTTTGTTAATTGGTCAATTATCACCCGAATATTGTCATGACCATTTTAAGTTCATGGGACTTTGGTAAGAGATTTCGTAGTTGTGTCTTCTCACATCCTAACAGTGAAGGTAACTAGTCACGCAATAAATAGACAATCAGTGATTTGTTTTGTTATGTAAGTCACTTTACCGTATAGAGGCTAGTGTCCTTTTCAAAATAGTTTTTTTTAATAAGCGAGATGGAATAACATAATGGAACTTGAGAGTCTCATTATGATCAACAAACATGGTTTGTTGGGATTTTAGTTTTTTTTATGTATTATGTTACGTTACTAGGAATCATTTTCAAGGAGTTCAAATATAATTATAGAGTATAATTGGATATGTTTTCATGCTCCAGACTTTGTTAAGGAATATAGTATTAAATTTGATTAAGTTTGGTCAATATTGCTTTGATAATGTTCATGGCTTCTTGAGTATAGTTTATTATCTGAAAAGGGTATAACTCTTTGTTTGGAATGTTAATGTCTCATTCAAGAATATTCTTAGAGGTATTGTTTTACAACATATAAGATAATGTTATCTAGATACGAGATTCATGTAGTTTGCGAGTGTTTTGTAGTAGATGTTGAAAATTTTATAATTGTTTTATGTGAATGTTTATTCTGACATAGTAAGCCTAAAAGAAATATGAAAACAACTCTCTCTCCCCTACTTTAGTTAGTTTACTTATTAATTCCGGCTAGAGTATTCTATCATTTATTGACAATGTTTATGTATAGGGTATATGTAGGGCGAACCCAGGCACCGACCCCCCACATTGTCAATATTTGATAGTTTTCCTCCATTGAGATTCTATGGTGATAATTCTATTATATTAAAGGCATTATTTTAGTTAATTAGATTTTGTATTCCTTTTGGTATCTCAAATTAATTTAGCAGAGTGAAGATGCGCGAGGAAAAAGTTTTGATTCTTAATGAGAATGTTTCGTTGTTGGCGATCAAATGAAAGAGTGATACCATCTTCCAATTCCCTTATACCACATATAAATGGGTTTAGGAATTCAAATAGTAATAAACCAAATCTAAAAGCACAACTTGTGATTTGAGAATTTGTGAGTTACGTAATAGAGCAACATTAGAATTTTAAATTCCTAGTCGCGAAATAATATCAAAGGATTACCATCATAGGTTTACATTAAATTTAAAGTTTGATGTTTGAGAGATTCCCGACTAAAGTCTCTTAGGTTACGTATTCGTCTTTCGTGTTTTCATTCCAACAATGAAAATTTCCGGGTTGTCTTGATATGAGAATAATAACTAAGACTTTTGATTGGTTTGGTGTAGGATACACACCTAGTCTTAGTATACAAGAATTTATTAATTTCGACTAATAGCTTTGACTAAGATTACCTTATTGATATGCTCAAATTTATGAATCCTAACATTGGTCAAGCTTTCGGTGCTACTCCCAAAATACTGTTGGTGCTTATATATAGGGTATACCGCAGCCAACCCACCACACCAACAATACTTTGAAAGCATACCAATCACCTACCAATGCAACACAACCTTTCTAATGAAAATGTTTTAGAGTTTTAGGTCAATAAGGTTGATTATGTTTGAGTTTTACATTCAAAGATTATTACAATAGTGTACCTTGTTCTGTATTTGTAGGATTCAAATGTATTGCAAATTCTCGTTCCGTGTGCACCCGTAACGAAAATTTGCCTTGCATGTTTACCCTACTTTATGAACATGGTACATAATTGAGTTACTATCGAATGCAAACTAGTCTTGTCTATGTTGTAGTATACAAGACGACTAGTACAACCATTCCTCAATCGAATATGTTGAAAAATTTTGTTTTGTAAAACCGTAATTTGTACGGTTGACTTTTGTATGAAGGTGATAAAAGTTTTCGTATCCATATGAAGTTTGGTGTAACAAGCTTTAACACGCTAGGTTATTACAAGTCCGTCACATAGTACTTAAACTTGACTAGTTCAAAATAGTAGGTGTATCATGATTTCAAAATTTGCATTCTTTTGCAAATGAAATCTAATGTTTGTAAGTATTATTGTATGTAATAAGATGATTTGTGACATTATGATACTTAAATTAGTATGATAAGTGTACATCATAACTCATAAGATCATAATATCATAATATGTTGTTTAGAAATATGAGGTTTAACATAAGACCTCTTAGAACCTAAGATTAAGATAATAATCACCGATCATAAGTTTAAATATCTTAGGATCCTATAGTTGAATAATAAATGTGATCAGACATTATAAAACTTTAGTTTAAAATGATATGTGTATATATCATAAGTCATAAGCATAATATCTTTGTGTTCTTAGATTTGTTGTTCAAGTGTGATGCCTATAAAAAGAAACTGTTAAGTGCGTGATTCAAGAGTTCAAAGGAAAAGGGTCAGAATTAAAACTTATGACATAATGCATAAAAGGTTCAAGATAGAATTAGAGAGTTCAAATGAAAGATCACAAAGCAATACTTGGATGCATTCTTAAAGGAACACTTTTGACATATCAATGTTTTAAAGTCCAATTAACTTTCAGAAAGGCATACTTTATCCTATAGGTTCATACTCACTCCAAGGGTTTCCAGGAAAGCATAACAGGTCCATCGGTAGATTTGGATTTATACGAAATGCTTTCCTAGACAGAACTCCCCAAAGTACAGGTATTCCCCCTTCCAGATTGTATGTGTTTCGTACTCACTAATTTGACTCTAAAGGTTATTGACGAGATTCAAAGATTTAGTTAAACTTGTAAGTCTGATAGCAGTCTTCGTAGTGACGATCATTTTGCAAGACGTAAGAAAGGGATCAAGAAGTTTAGAACCCTAAATCTAGTGTGTGCATATTAGATATCCTAAACTAGGTTCAAAAGATTAGCCTATCAATAAGTAGTCAAGTAGCACATAGTAGTCACATAATCAAATTTGACCTATCATGGTTACTACAGAGTTCAAACTACAGATAATGGCCTAGCATGATAATTATAAACAAATAACAATTAATGGCCTAACATGGCAACTATAGTGTTCAAATAACAATTCATGGCAACTATAGAGTTCAAACTGAATCATCCTATGGTTATAGTCTAGGTCTTTCATTCTTAATAACCTAATTCTCTATAACCCAGGCTCTGATACCAATCTGTAACACCCCGACCAATGGCGGAATCATCGGGGCGTACACGAAGTGTAGATTGTTCAAAAGCACAGGGTGTTTATTGTAATGAGATCAAACCATTTAGTCTAATAAATTTAAAATTTAATATTCAAATAACATCTATTACATCATAAAGGAAATACTAAAACAATCAAATTCTAAACATAATAATAATAAAACTTATAATCATAAAATAAAATAAATAAACAAATGTCGTAAATAACAAAGAACATAAAATGTATTATTAATATTATGATTATTACTATGATTATTTTATTTAATATTATTATTATTAATTATTATCTTATTATTATTATCTTATTATTATTATGATCATTATAGTTAATATTATTAGTATTAATTATTATAATCATTATCAAAGTTATTAATATTACAATTATCACTATTACTACTACTAATATTTTTAATAATATTATTACAATCATGACCATTATTATTTTATTAACAAAATTTTTATTATTATTTTAACTTATTATTAAACAATGTTTATTTTATACACATGATTAAAATGATTATCCGACTTGGATCATAAATTTTAAAGGATTTAAATAAGATTATACATGACACATTTTTTTTTAATTATCACATCTACATATGGAATCCGATTACACTATGATAGTTGTATTAGGAATTCCATAATAGAACATATTTATATTAGCTTGTAATGGATTGAACTAATTAGGTTGACAACATTGGTGTTGCAAACTATTTGACTACATATTTATCATTGCTTGCTAAAGACTAGCTCATCAATCAAGGTGAGTCTTCATAGCCCCTTTTTATGCTTTTATTATTTGGGGTGAAACATGTTATCAAATCTTTTAAACAATTTATGTGAAACAAGTTTATGACATTATACATGTTGAACTTTAGTTAACATTTAGCATTGATCACCCCTAGTGACTATGATAGATCTATTGACCGGCCATTCCACTGTGTTTGATTTACCCTTCGGGGGAAGCCCGCAGTGATAGTTACTAGTTCAAGCATTGCGATGCTTACCATGGTCAAACATTATTCTGTTAACATTAGTTGATCTGCTTTATCTACTAATTCAATATTGTATGTTCATATTGCTTGGTTACACATATTATTTACAACATTTATCAACATTTTATTCAACTATTTTGGTGTGTGTGCTTAAACCTGTGAAGCTCACCAACTTTATAGTTGACCCTTTTTATTTAAACATGTTTCAGGTGGGAATGCTACATAGGCATGATATGAGATTGGATTTAGTTTTATTATTATTATGTTTAGAATTTGATTGTTTTAGTATTTCCTTTATGATGTAATAGATGTTATTTGAATATTAAATTTTAAATTTATTAGACTAAATGGTTTGATCTCATTACAATAAACACCCTGTGCTTTTGAACAATCTACACTTCGTGTACGCCCCGATGATTCCGCCATTGGTCGGGGTGTTACAACTTCATCACTTGATCCACTTTATGCATGACAATCTTATCATAAAACTTTCCTTTGATAACATACGTATGCACACTATCACATAACAATACCATGAATTTTCTTATACATGGGACAGTGGCGATTATCCTTTATCGTTAAGCTTGTACTAATACATAGTTCCTTAAGTAGTTTCTTGCAACAGATGCAAGACTCCCTTAACACCTGTAACCGTATTAAACCCACATTTACAATCTATACTTTAAGCTCTATACATATTCTATGCATGTTCAACATTTATTATCTTGTACTGACAATATAGTTCATTAAACGATAACAATGTTGCAACACTTATGTATCCTTTTCTAGCATAAATAGCTTCCAGTTAGAGTTATTAAAATCATCTCTAACATCTTTAGCATACCAGTTCTTGGTCTGATCTATCTTCATGTCACTACTTGTCAAAAGCAGGTCGTATCATTTCAATCTTTCATAACCTTCGAACTTTCTTGATGGTTTAACATTTCTTTTCATTCGCATTTGACATAAGACTGACTCTAGACTTTACTTTCACTTATACCTAATGCTAGGCATGCACTCATTTATTTTCGCTTATCAATTCCTAATCACACCTTTATCACATATGTTCGTATAATCGACTTTACTATCTCACTTTCACGTTTAGTAAACATAGGTAAAATTCTTAATTCCTAATGTCAACATGTATTCCTCAACCTAGTGAGACCTTGTCAGGATTTAGGATACTAACAAAGCATTATCATTCATGACATAAAGAATAATCTCATCAAATCTCTAATTCAAAATTTAACTTACGTTACCTCAATAGGATGTATTCATCCTAACTTTATAATATTATTCATTCACAAGTGATGAATAATTTATCCATAAATGAAGTTCCTTGTTCGTTTGTAAGCCGTTTTCCTCATTCGTAAGTCAGTTTCATCATTTGTCAGTCAATTGAATCACCTACACACAAACTCAATCACCCGTGCTAATTCTCTTCATCCATAATTGATTTCTTTCATGCATATTGATATACGTACATTCATATCATCATCATATTATCATTTCCTGAATGGTTACACAATGTGTTGCATCCACCATTGTTTTCTTCATCACTTCCCATGCCTGCTTTACTTCTCGGACCGTCATCGTCTTCAAATTAAACTACATTTCTACCATTGATCGAACTCTGTTTCCAAATTCTAATGGTTTCCTTCCTGATCAACCTTTGGATTAGCACATTTATAATTCCTTAGGGTATGTCATTCATCATTAGCATCCCAATAAATTCAACGATGAAGGCAACATGACCACAATGCAATTTAGGATATATAAGGTATTCGTATGGTAGACAATAATACAAACTCGGTTGTATAGTAAATCATTAATAACAGTGTCCGGAATGTAATTAATCATTTACTTTTCCAACCGTGTTTCTATTATTCTCATTCATACTTTATACCCATTAATCCATGAATCTTTGTCAAACCAATAAAGTAAGACCTTAACCAGTATCCATCTAACCAAGTGAGCATTCCCAATTGTTTCTATAACTCTTTCAACCTTTCTAATCACATTTTGTTCTTTACCTTCATTGACATCGAATAGTTATAATTCGTTCAGTCATTGAATCCTTCCTTTTATGTCCAAGTCATATGACAGATGAAACCCGAGCATTAGTCATATAGATAAATCCGTAACCACAGTAGCTAATTGCGGTCACTATTTATCTGTACTCGTGTGTCTAGGGTTTCTTCTACCACATGCTTAGTTCATTTCCTACTAGACATTATTATTACCCATAGTCTAAACAATCCAACATATTTATGCATCTTAACACATATAGGCACATAAACATGCATCTTCACTTTAACTACTTCATATTAACTTTAAGACACATAAACCTTAAATCTATTTCAAGTATATCATAACATATATTCCTGACTTTAGCAAGACGCTCGTGGCATTGAACTACCCTTGACTGGCTTCCTTAACCTTGGTCCCATTCTCAGTTTAAGTTCAGGCATCAGGTTACGCCCGAATCTCTCAAACTATGGCTCTGATACCAACTTGAGAGGCCCCGTTTCCCGGGAGTCTCTCAGTTGGTTAAACATCAAAAACATAGCTCTTAAACCGTAGAATAATATTATATTATAGCAGCGGAAATCGTTACATAACATTTAATCTTAACAGGAATGCCAGTTCTTGAATAGGTAGTCCTCATGCCATGCCACGAGCCATCCTATTTCCATCATAACATGCTCAACCTGACATGCATGCTAAAACAAGTCAGCTTTCGCTGGTGAGTTCTAAATTAATTTTTTTTATAAAAATCTTTACTCATTCATATCTGTATATAACACAACATAAGTCATAACATACATAGCATCATAATTTACTGCTGACCAAAGTCAACAGTCTCAGTCATACTGAACATAAAACATTAGCCATCACTATTGACCTAAGTCAACAGTCTCAAAACTTTATATAATATAACATAATTCACAGGTATAACATACCTGTCATCATAACATCTATCATACTATTCATAAAACATTAGCCTCAACTGTTGACCCGAAGTCAACAGGCTTGTGCAGCACAAGACACCTCAACTGACGACCCGAAGTCGACAGGCTTGTATAAATACAAGACACCTCAACTGCCAACCCGGAGTTGACAGGCTCATACATGTATAAGACTTCCTCAACTGGCGACACATAGTCGACAGGCCTGTTCTTTTACAGGACTTCCTCAACATTCAACCGAAGTTGACGGCTCATACCGGTACAAGACTTCGTTACATACTTCATTCATACATAACATGGTTTACATAGTTTAAACCATCATAATCATAAACATTTTCTTGCACCGCAGTGCTCCAGTTTTGCCCAACCGCAGCCGGGATTTCATTATCGCATTTCCTTCTCAACCTCGGTTGAGAATTCAAACATTCTTTATACTCTCAACCGCAGTTGAGACTTTTAAAATCATTTACTTCTCAACCGTAGTTGAGACTTAATACATTACTCATTTCCAGACATTCTTTACATAAAAACATTCTTTATCTGAAAACATTCTTTAAATAAAAACATTCCTTACCTGATCATAATCAGGTTAAAATCACTTTCATACAATAACTTTACAACTTGAAACATTCTTTACTTTAACATATTCTCTTATCTGACCGTAGCCAGATAAAACAATCATTTACATAAAATAACTTTATAACATGCATATCAGCCCTAAAACATTAAAATAGTAAAAGAGGGCTCATAGAACTCACCTGAGCTACGCTTCTATCGTACAATTTTAGCTCCTCAATTCTTATCTTACGTAACCGCCAATTTCCTAATAATATCAGTACCCTAATGGGATTACTTAACGTATCTTTATATTTTCAGGTATTGACTCGAGTCTTTAATTGGACAGCATGACGGCTTATGCTTTTCGGTTTTCTTAAAAATATTTGGGCAGTATTTTGGCTTATAAAACTTTATTTTAGAGTTTTAAATTGAACAGAACCTCGTCTTATAAATATATATTTTTATAAAATATTTGGGCAGCATCTCTGCATACTTCGTGTTTTACAAAAATATTGAAAATAGCCTCCACGCATAATATTAGTGTGGTTTTAAAACAAACAATATCTCGACCATACTAATTAAATAATTACTTTAAAATAAGAGTATAGTAGGTGGTTACCTCAAAGTAGCTCGTACCAATGCTCGCTTAACAATCTTTGAACGAAATTTTAGTAACTACCGTACCCGCTCAAGGGTTTAGGAGATTATTTTGACAGAGTTTTGTTACTTAAGAGAAATGAATATTTGATCGTCGAACTACATCTATTTATAGATGTAAATTTTCTTCGTCAGAAAGAAAGAATATATATATGTATATATATATATATGGTCAAGTTCAACGTATTTACATTTTGACATATGTTTAATTGATTATTTTATTATTATTTTATTATTTTATTATTATTATTATTATATTATTATAATTAATTTAGCTTAAATCTTGTTTTTCTCTTATAACTTTTTGCATCTGATGTTTTAAAAACTTTCGAATATGCCGTTGAAATCTACTAATTATTCTCTACATTTCTACCCAAGTTTCGTTGAAAACGGAGCAGGTTCAAAAATAATATATTTTAATATTCACGAGCTTATATCTTGTTCATACTTTATCGTATAACGGTCTGGTTTATATTAAAGTGATCGTAATTACTTCAGGATTGTTCATAAAAATTTCGAACCCAAACGGTCACAGAAATTTTTACACGTTATTAATAGGCTTTATAACGTGTCCATACATTATCAGATATTTTTATCGTTTATATCATTTTGATCGTAATTACTTTACGAACATTTATATAAAATTTGAACATAAACGGTTACCGAAATTTCGCACGCTTATTATTGGGTTGCTAAATTTTCGGCTGTTACAATCGAGAAGATCCTGCAATTGAGTCATCAACTCTTGCAACTCAGACGGTGCTAAACGATAAGGAGCTTTTGCTATAGGCTTGGCCCCTGGAATAAGATCGATTCTAAATTCAACATTTCTATCAAAAGGGATTCCCGGTAAATCATCCGGAAAGACATCAGGAAAATCCCTAACAATCGGGACATCCTCCAAACACTTTACTGTTTTCTCAGCATCAATAACATAAGCTAAGAAAGATTGACCCCCATGATTCATATACTTCATGGCCTTGACCAAAGAACACAAAACAACCCCTCCACGTTTTTCTCCTTGGATGGACAATTCATAACCACTAGGGGTTATCAATTGTATAACTTTGCGATTACAAAGAATATTGGCTTTATAAGAAGATAGCCAATCCATTCCAATAACAACATCAAACTCCCCCAATACCATGGGTATTAAATCAACAACATAATCCTCTTTATTGATCGTAAGCTTACAGTTTCGATAAATATCAAACACACGAAAACTCTTAGAATCAGCAACCTCTACTTCTAACGGTACAGGCAACTTTTCTAAGACAAAAGATGGATGATGCACAAATTTTATAGACACAAAAGATCGATTGGCTCCAGAATCAAATAACACATAAGCAGGTATTGAGTTAACAAAGAAGGTACCTGTCACCACATCAGATGTGACTTTAGCCTCCTCTGCTGATATCTGGAAAGCTCTCCCTTTTGGTTTGGGTGCTTCCGGTTTCTTTCCCGAGCCTTGAGATTTAAACGATCGGCTATCGTCACTAATCGGTGCTGCCCTCTTAAGTTCAGGGCACTCACTCCTCCTATGACCTGGCTTATAACAATGATAGCACAGACTAGGAGAGCTCATGCACTGGGTTGCCAAATGTCCTGGCTTCCCACATTTATAACAGACAACAGGCCTAACACGACATTCCCCCGCGTGCATCCTCCCACAATTGGGACAAGGTTTAGTAAAAACAGGCTTTTTTAAACAATTTGGCAAACTTTGCCTTTTTAGACGAACCTGTTTCTGTTTCAGCCTTTCGTTTATCTCCGCGATCTTCTTGTCGTTTCAATTCCAATTCCCGTTCCCGGGCACAATTAATCAACTCATTAAGTGTCTCACACTTAGAAGGCGTGAGAAATTCCCGGTACTTCGTGTTCAGCATAGTATGATACCGGTTTATCCACATCCTTTCAGTCTGAAGGAGGTCTGGACAAAATTTAGCTTTATCGAAGAAAATAGCAGTGATGGTATCAACACTTTCATCTTTCTGCTGTAGATGCAGAAATTCCTCAGTAATACGATCAATAGCGGCTTGAGGACAAAACCGCTTCAAGAAAAGTTCTTTAAACTGGGCCCACGTCAGCCCTTTTATTCCATCTCTGCCTTTTTCCTTCCTCAACAATTCCCACCAATCTTTGGCACGATCTTTCAATTGATTTCCAGCAAACATGACCTCATCAGACGGGTCACAATGACTAGTTTCAAACGTACTTTCAATATCAGATATCCAACGCTGGCTAATCAAGGGATCTACCTCCCCTTTGAACTCAGCTGGCTTACAAGCCATAAATTCTTTAAAAGTAGTTGTCTTAGAAGATTGTTTCATCTCCATTCCAGTTTCAAATTCAGACAACTCTTGATGAAGGAACTCTTTTAAGGAAGACTTAATTTCATCAATATATGTGGGCAAAGCAGCTTCAAAAGCCTTTGCCACCTCTTCCTTCACCATTATTTGAATTTCAGTGAGTTCCACCTTCTCACTGCTATTTACACCAGAGGTATGCTCGTCAGCCATTCGTGGCTGAAATCATATAATTAAACAATCAATATCATGTATTCACAATATTTAACAATCTTGTACTTATATAGTACATAATCACCTTACCTAATATTCAAAATCATGATACAATCTGACTTAATTAAGGAAACGGTTATGTCATAAGCATCTCATTATACTGGCCAGGCATAATAACATGTTTATCACACACTCGTGCCCTTAATTTCATCATCTCATTTCATAATTGAGAAGTTCGGTTCACACAATTTATACACACAACAATGTGTACATATACAATTCAATACATAAATACTGACCTCATACCTCCGGCTTAATGATCGAGGCTTGAATCGAACATTTAATCACATATCAAGAGCATAAGATTTGAGTCCAAGTGTGTTTCCAACACTTGAATCCCTCAAACCAATGCTCTGATACCAGCTTTGTAACCCCCGGTTACTATACAACATTTTAAAATAATATCAGAGTTGGTCCCAGCAAATTTTCAATTTTTAAAACCTTGTCTGACCCTCTTTATTTAATAATATTAAACAAAGTTTAACGCAAACGTAAACGTGTCACACATTTTACAATACTTATTTACATAAGTAAGTTTAAACCAAAATTTTAAAAGTTTGCAACAAGGTTTATCTGTTCGATTCCCAGTCCACCTCGATCCTTACAGCCGTGTACGTCATTTTTGACCTACAAACATCACACAATAATTCCCATTAGTTCATAAGAACTAAGTAAGTAAACCCCAATGGTTTCTCAGCAATAAAATGTAAAAATACATTTTTCACAATCAACATTCAAACTGAGTCATTTCTATTCGAATTGACTCTCACAATATAAAATATCACATTACCAATCATCAACTATTGCTCACAATAGTTTAATCAATATTACACTATGGGGTTCACATTCCTATGCTTCCACCATAGCCAATTGCCAGCACCTCTGGCTATCCACCATTGTGGAGTCACAAATAATTCAAGTCTTAAGATGTTCACCAACCGGTACTTCCATCTAAGACAATTGACAGCACCTCTGTCTATCCACCATTGTGGAGTCATATATAATTCAAGTCTTAAGATGTTCACCAACCGGTACTTCCATCTAAGACAATTGACAGCACCTCTGTCTATCCACCATTGTGGAGTCATATTTATTAAGTCTAAGATGTTCACCCACCGGTACTTCCATCTAAGACAATTGACAGCACCTCTGTCTATCCACCATTGTGGAGTCATATATAATTCAAGTCTTAAGATGTTCACCAACCGGTACTTCCATCTAAGACAATTGCCAGCACCTCTGGCTATCCACCATTGTGGAGTCATATTTATTTAGTATAAGATGTTCACCAACCGGTACTTCCATCTAGACAATTGCCAGCACCTCTGGCTATCCACCATTGTGGAGTCATATATAATTCAATCAAATTACTATGATGTTCACCCAACCATAGGTATTTACCATCACTTTTATTGTTCAACGTCCCTATTACCAATGCCATATTTATATTAATTCATTACAAATTCAATATTTATTATGTGATGTCATAGTTGTGGGATTACTTACCTTAATCAGATAGAGATTAGCAATTGCAGGCTCCTTTCCTGCTCTATCTAGTGGTTTGACTTCCACTACCACCACTTAGTTGCAAAATACATTATCACGGCTTCAACAACGACTGATTTGACTTCCCGTCAATTTATCACATAACTGACTCTATCTTACTATATTTAGCAAGTTAGTCAATTATCACACTTATTCATATTTCATGCCTTCCCAGGTTATCAACTAGGCCATATTATTCAATACCCATAATCATATTATCACAATCATCAAACTAGATTTTAATCCCACACCCAATATTGAACATAATACCGGACATTATCCCGGCTTCAAAACGAAACCCGTACAAGTTCTCGATCCCTGACGGATTATTCTACGGTTAAAAAACAACGATCAGGACTCGAAAACACGTTCCTATACGCGATCTGGATGTTTAAAAGGCTTTGATTTGAAGTTTAGAAGTGTTAGGAAGAAGAGTTTTCGTCTGGAGGTCGAGTAAGAACGAAAACGGACGATTTTGAGCGTTTCTATGCATTCTGATCGTTTTAAACAACTTTGGCCGACATATGTCCCTGGGCGCATAGCCTGGCTCCGGAGGGTTGGGGGTTAGGCGGTACGCCCAGCGTGTTTTTCTTCCAATATTTGATTTAAACTTCGTTTCGCGATTCCGGGAGCATATGAACTCCGTTTTGCGCACGGTTTTCGCCCACGTTCATCATTTTTCACATACTATCAATCCCCAATAATAAAAGTTACTAAATCCTCGTGGATTTCAAGCACGACCAAATGTGCTCTTGCCATAGATGACGTAATCTCACATATTTTCAAATCACAACAACCACAATCGTTTGATTAACAATTATTCACAATACATTCATTATTAAAAACCGGTTGTTACACATCTGATATCTATTTATCCTGAAAAGAAATTATAAGCATGTACATGACTCATTTGATATATATATGTTCGTTACGTACGCTTGTCGTTGTTGTTATTGTTCGTTACGTAAATGCGTATATATGATGTTAGTTATATGAAAGAAATTTTGGATTACTTACTGATGAAGAGCTGGTTTTTGAAGACGATAGGTGAAGAATTCGTTCGACAGCTAAAGATTAGACGTTCTCTTCCCTCTTAGATTGGAGCAAAAGCGGTTCAAGTATGAGATGGGGTTTTAATGCAACAAAAGTTAAATATGATAACAAATGTCGACTTATGGTAAAGTTAATTTATCTTTTTCGTTACTCTTTCAAATAAAACAGGCATATATGTTTATATATTGAAGCACCGTGAACCCTTCTGATCAGACTTCGATTAGAATTATGAAGCAGCAAAAACCAAAATTTTATTGATAAATTATTGGGTACAAGAAAGCCAAAGACTTTACCCCTATTTATACTAAAACAAAACCACAAAAGTCAAAACTTTATCCCTAAAAACACTAAAACTAAACAATCTAATCCAAAAGCTAATCTAACTTTAAACTTTAAAACTCAATTAGATAAATCCAAAACAATTAAACTAAAGTTTATAACTTTAACCCCTTAACTATTTAATAATTACAAGATTATTCCAATATATATAATAATAATTCAGTATTAAAATTACGTTAGTTACAACATTCCCAAACTTTGGTGATATTCAAAATTTGATAATTGTGATTTGATTGTTCAAATTTTGTATATGTGCATTTTTTCTACCAAGGGATCATTGATGTTAAAAGGATACTTTGATATTAATCATTATTTGAATAAGATAAAATCAACACAAAACGTAGAACAAGAACAGTTAGAACTATAGATCCTATCAACAAAACTTTCCCTTTGTTAATCTCTTCAAATAATCAAACCTCATAAATTTTTCACATTATTTTAAAAACAATCGAAACAACACATTAGTCACTTTGCACACGAAAATCTAGAACGCAACACTCAGTTTCAAGGTTCTTAATGCACCCTTAGAGGGGCTGCACGTGGGGTGAGGTGGAGGCTATAGGTGGGAGACTGGGCGGTGGGAAAGGAAGCATGTGAGGCTGCATTTGATGTTTAGCATGCAGCTATGTGCGTTGCATGTAGAATTTTATTTATTTTTTTTTCAGCTCACATAACGAATATATAATTGATATAAAACAGTTTAACCAATTTTTAGGAAATTCTGTTTTGGAGAATTGAAGGCCATTATAGCTGCACTTTAGATAAATTTCTCTATTCCAATCTTGGAAATCCTCGTACCATTCCAGTGTTGCGGATAGTCTTAGATTACAAATTAGATGATTTCATGCGTCAGTAACATTTTGGTGGTGTTCAAATCCCATAAGAGAGTTTTATTAGTTTTGTCCTGAATTGATGACTTAATGATACAATTAGACGGTCACACATTAATTAATTAATTTGTTTTAAAAAAATTGATTCAATGCCCCAATAATCCTTTGTCAAACACTGTTTTGATCTTCACTTTTGATATCAAACTTCCAAACCCAAAAAAGCACATATTACACAAAAAGAACGTTACTTATCAGTTATCAACCTTTTGTCCCTCATTTCATAAACCCTAAAAGTTCTCAAAACCCCTCAACTCCCAGTTTTCCCTCTGAAAATCCTCATTGCTTTGTGCCCTCTTCATATGCTAGTCCAAGATATGCCACCATTTCAGACCACCCTTTACTCTCGTACCCTTCTTCGTCTAATCTCAACCAAACACCCCCAAATCCCCAAATTTTACAGAACTTTTCGCTCCACTAATCATCGTTTCAACAAAGAACCCTTCATGGTTTCAACAGTTTACGATCCTGTAAATGGTTGTCTTGTCACCAAATCAATAGCAAAATCAGCAGGGGATTCCGATAAACACTCTGAAAAATTATCCAATTCCGATTACGCCGATGCTCTGAAGGACGATAGATCTTACGGGAGCGTATTGAAGGCGAATCAAGGTAGTTGGTCGGGATTTGGGGCTAGTAAAAAGAAAAGTAAAATCAAGAGTACTTGGGTTTGCTCTGAATGTGGGTACGCAGACGGACAATGGTGGGGATACTGCCGTGAGTGTAAGAGTGTTAATACGATGAAGGAGTTAACGGAGATTGATAACGGAGGAAAGACGAATGGGTTCCAAGTGTCTGAGAAAATGGTACAGTCGTGGTTACCGAAAGGGGCGGGAAATGATGTTCCGTTAAGGTTAACGGACGTTAACAGAGGGGTTAACCATTCTGATTGGCGATTTCCTCTGTAAGTTAAACGGTTAACATAACAATGCTTCATATCTAGGGTTAAAGATTAGAAAGTTTTAGTTTTTGGATGTATTCAGTTCTTGATATCTTGCTTACTATATATGTGGTGTTCGGATGTGCATTCGAAAGTGATTAATTGATAATTATTTTTAGTGTTTGAGCACTCATTTTTTTGTTTTTTAAATGTAAGGTAATTTAATGGCAAAATTATAATCGTATTAAGCTCCATATATGTGTGTTGCTTGATGTTCAGATCCGGACTATTTGGAGATGAAGTTTCTAGGGTTCTTGGTGGTGGTCTTGTACCAGGTACACAATCCAATTTCTTGCATTGCTCTACTATACATGTTCATAATAAAAAAATTATTAGTTTTGTTGCAACCCTTTTCACAAGAATCTTTTTACACATATTTTGAGGTTTTATATATATATATATATATATATATATATATATATATATATATATATATATTGTAGGTTCTTTGGTTTTGGTTGGTGGTGATCCAGGAGTTGGAAAGAGCACACTAATGTTACAGGTATTTTGGATCAATATCTTTACTTTATGGGTAAATTACTAAATTTATAATTTGCAGCACTTATGGAAGTGTTTTGCTATTTATATATGGAAGATTGCAGCAGTTATAGCAGAAGGAAAAGATATTGGTAAACCAGCTCCTGTACTTTATGTCTCAGGTGAAGAGGTGACAATCCAATTTCGCCATTAATGTTACTTTCACTGTTAGATAACATGGTTAAACATATAAAATTTTTGTTATTTTTTTTAATACAGAGTGTGGAACAAATTGGAAACAGAGCAGATCGTATGGAAATCAACACAGATGAATTGTTTTTGTATTCAAGTACTGACATAGAGGTTCTTGTTTCATAATTTGCTTAATTTTATAAATTAGCTGGTGATTCATGGACACGTTTTATGAATATTTATAAAATTCAGGACATTTTGGGAAAAGCTCAGGCGCTATCTCCACGTGCCCTTATAATTGATTCTATTCAGACTGTTCATCTAATGGGAGTTACTGGTAGCGCCGGAGGTATCTACCAGGTTAGTTTTTTGTTTTGTTTTTATAAATTTCAAGTGACACTATTGAAACATCAATCTTGTTAGATATGATAAGAATCTTTACAGGTTAAAGAATGCACTGCTGCCTTGCTCCGTTTTGCTAAAAAGACAGACATACCCGTATTCTTGGTGAGCATAAAAATGACCCTTTTATACTGTTTTTTTTATGTTATTAATATTATCATCGTTATCATTATCATCTCTCTGTGCAGTAATCATTTTCTAGTTTCTATTTTTTATTATTAATTAATTTATTTATTTTTGTGTGGATTGTAAAACCTTTTTGGATTTGTGTCAGATTGGGCATGTAACAAAGTCGGGGGATATTGCCGGACCTCGTGTCTTGGAGCATATCGTTGATGCTGTATTATATATGGAAGTTGGTATCCTTTGCTTTGTAGTTCTATTGAATAGTATGTATTTATAAATATTAAATATAAGCTCAAGAAATTAGCTTTTTTTGCTATAATTTTATTCCATGATCTTCCAGGGTGAGCAGCATTCATCTCATCGTCTTCTTCGTGCATTTAAAAACCGTTTTGGATCAACAGATGAGGCATTGGTTTTTTATTCATGATTGTAGAACTGTTTTGTATCACATTTTGTGTAGTTAAAAATTAGTTATGTTGTTTTACTTTTCAGCTTGGAGTGTTTGAAATGTCACCATCTGGACTAAAAGCCGTCAAGAATCCCAGTGAGATTTTCTTGAGTGAGGGACACTCAGATTCCGAATTTTTGGCCGGTCTGGCGATTGCAGTAGTTATGGATGGGTCCCGCACATTTGTCATTGAAGTTCAGGTGCTTTTTAATTTTTCATTGTCATCTTTATTGCTGTTTTAAATGCCAACTGTTAGCCAAGTATCTGAAAACTTGAAGGATCCAAAGGGAAAAAAATGAGCAAATATTTGAATAACAATTTGCCACTTATTTAACATATTTGCATTTTTTTTTCTGGGACAAGGAGTGATTTTTATAAGATTTGATATGCAGGCGTTATGTGCAGCAGGGTCCTCGCTCTCTAGGCAAGTGAATGGGGTTCAAGCAGGCAGAGCTGACATGATTATTTCTGTGAGTAATCATTAATTTTTTTTACAAGACTGATTTAATTCAAATCACTCACGTGCCTCGGCTTTTGTAGGTTCTTATGAAGCAAGCTGGTCTCAAGCTCCAATCAAATGTAAGTTGCTGCTTCTTTCTATCTGCTACATAATAAATGGTTAGAAGAATTTTTTAGCTAAAATATTAGCTACTTGTGAATTACAGGCGATCTTCTTGAATGTTGTTAGTGGGGCTACTCTAACTGAAACTGCTGGTGATCTGGCAGTAGCAGCAGCTATATGTAGCAGGTAATGCTATAATTTTCTATTTTTTTCCAACTAAATTTGCAACATCCTGTATTTAAAGTTTATTAATGTTTGTGGTTCAGTTTTCTTGAATTTCCTATCCCTAGCAATGTGGCATTCATTGGAGAAATTGGCCTTGGTGGCGAGCTTCGTATGGTGAGGATTTATATTTAATCTTTATTTTGTGCTATAAAAACGCGCACACATACTGATGTCGGTAGTTGCAGGTTCCAAAAATGGAGAAGAGGGTGAGTACAGTGGCGAAACTCGGGTATAAAAAGTGTATCGTGCCAGAATTGGCTGTGAAATTATTGCGCAAAATAGATTTAGGAGAAATTGAGATTTTGGGGTGTAAAAATCTAAAAGAGGTTATAAATAGTGTGTTTATAAAAAACTGAAAGCTTCAAATTGGGTTATATTTGTACAGTTGGGATGTAAACACTGTAATGTTCGTTATCCCTGGTTTTGTTCCAAGTTGGTTATTAAATTTATGATTAAACGTGCTTGGATGTTTATTTACTTTAAATAACCAGAAGACAATGGCTTTACATGACCAAAATAACTCAGCTCGTAAACTAAAAAACATAAAATATAACGTAAAGCGTGCTATAAAACATTGGTTTGGTTTGTGTTAGGTTGTCATTATAAATGAGATTCAAATTAGAATGTTTTGAAAATTAATAATGTTTAGTTGGTAAATCTGTAAATGAAACTGAAATGTTAAAAAGACAAACCTGCTCCTTTGATATGGATGGGTCGGGTATGATTGCCTGATTTTAGATAGTCCAACCCGTCTTTGATTTCTTCATTTTCTATGGCCAGTTCCCTTTTCTACACCCCAAGGCCCAAATCATCCTCCATAAGGTTTCCCTCCTGTCGGCTCTTCTATCTCTCTAACAATCTCAAATGACTTCGTTCTTTTGGGTTATTGCTGTTAAAGAAAATGACAGATGATTTCTGATGAAGACGAAGATATGATGAATTCGCCTATGATTCTATGAATTTCAAGACAAGTCGAGCATTTCAGATTCATCCCTCTGAGTTGGATTGATTTCTGTGTTTTAATATATTTTCGATTGTTTCGGAGTTGGTGATAGGTTCACACCTGATTTTGATAAAAGGCCAGTCTTGGCTTTGATCAAATTATCAAATGTTTCAACACATGTTTAGAGGATTGACAGGTTTTTGGTCAATTGTAAACATTTCATTTAAACCATTAACAACTAACCAAACATTGTTTTGGATGGAAATTCCATGAGAGCATAGTTTACAATCTCCATCAAATCAAAGATCAAGATTTTTGAGTTGATAAAAATCTGGCGCAGAAAAATGAAGCTCCTGATCAACAGTCAGAAGAATTTGATCTTGAAATTCAACAAATGATTTATAACATTCATGAATTTGATCATGTTAAATTCAAGAACTTTATTTTTCGTTCACCAGGTGCATCACAAGACTTAAAACCTGGTAACTCACAAAACAGAAAAGGAAAACTTTTTCACAAGCTTTAGTGTCGGAAATGCCGCACGCTAGTAAACAAAAGTGAGACGTTATATTTGTTACAACAGTCGATGGCATCACCATCTCTTATGCTTCCACCTGGCTCAGCAATCACACCAATCCCACTTTCACATGCTTCCTCAACTGCATCTTTCCATGCTGTTTAAACAAAACGTACACCAGTTATTTTTATAAACAAAATCATTATACGACATTGGTTAGATAACTAATTTAGTTAATTACCAAAGGGGAAAAATGCATCACTAGCCAAAGCAGCTCCTTTCACCTCATCTCCAGCTTTCCTCAAAGCTATTCTCAAACTATCCACACGATTCGGTTGTCCGCTTCCCATTCCTAACATACAGTTATCCTGCCACAAGATCACCATAATTACAATATTGCCCCCACAAAAATTGGGATAATATAATTGAAGGCCAATCAAAGTATAGGGCACCCAAATCCGTCCATACAAAATCTGACACCAAAAAAAAATGCCCAAGGATCTAAATCCCTCCGAATTTTTGTAATAATACAAGCATATCCTTCTATCAATAGATATAAAAGCAACGACTCTATTAAAAGAACTAGGGTGTTTTTTTTTCTTTCTATTTTCACAACATTGAGACAATTTTCTAGACAGGTTTGGTCATTGATATACATACTTTGGTTGGCTCACACACATACAGTATACAATATACGCAAAAAAAATTAAGACACAGTTGCGATGAAACTAACCTTGGCGATTACTATGGCATTGCTCTTAACGTGTTTCACACACAACCAAGCAAACTTTGCATCATTAAGCTCATTTTCTTCTGGTGATTTTTCAGAAACTACATCAAATTTGATTTCTTCTGGTGTTAAATCATCTGTGCTTTGAGCTAACCAACCACCGCCTACTTGTCTAAGTGATAATTTTCCTTTGTTGTTTTTCTTTGCTTCAAGAATTCTTAGTGTCTTTGACTTTCCACGAAGGATTTCAAGACCCTTTTCGCTATAACTGGGAGCAACAACAATCTCATAAAACATTCGAGTCTCACCGTCTGTCGGGCTTCTGAATTCTCGGATATCCCTAGCAAGTGCCTTTATTACAAAATCATATGCACGAGATTTTATTAGACTAAAATTAACCTTCTAGAACATGTAACATACTAACATGGTGACAAGACATCATTTTACATGTTACATTAAAATACAACTTACTTTCGTATTTTGTCTTGGTATGTAACTATGTAAGAAGGAAACTTTTACTTTGTATGCATGGTTGTAAAAGTAGCTAGGCGCTAGTCTAGGGATTAATCGGGATTAATCGGCGCTAGGCGGATTGGAATTTTTATATGTAATTTTACAAATATATATTACATACACACATCAATATCAATAATTTAATATAATACTTCAAATAATTTAAAAAAAATAAACTTAAAAATACTAAGTCAAGTACTTAAAAGTTCAAACTTAAACACCGCGTTCAAAGTTTAGATATGAATTTCAATGTTAAGTGGATGGATTCGATGTTTCAGAGACATATTAAGGATTTTGGGTTAAGAAATGTATAAATAATCAAAAAGTTAGTCCTTCATACTAGAAAAAAGTCAAAAAAGTAAAAAAAAAATAATAAAAAATCTGACTAAGCCGCCTAGCGCCTAGGCCAAAATCGACACAGTAAATGGCCGCCTAGCGCTTAGACGCCGCCTAGGCCGATTTTTACAACAGTGTTTGTATGTAACATGCTTATCCAACAAACAAATTTCCATCAAAACTATTGATTTATAACATAACAGATTTATTCAATCGATGTAATACATAGGTTTTTACCTAGTTATATATGTGTACACACACATAGGGGCTGGATCCATTAAAAACAAGCTTTTTTCCCAAAGCATAAAACATTTTTTTAACTGGATTTGTATATTGTTGTATTGTATTAAAAATACATTACAAAAGAAATAAAATACATCGCAAAATATAAGTCAGTGCAAAAAGACAAATCTATTACAATTGTTAAGTTTTAGGCAAAATCTTGTATTGTATTTTTAAAAATATAAAAACACTTATTTTTTCTACTAGATTTGAATTTTTTTGTACAGTAAAAAAAAATAAAAGACAAAAAAGACAAATTTTGTACAAAAAGATAAAACCAAAATGACAAATTTAGTACAAAAAATTGTTCTTATATTTTAGGCAAAATCTTGTTTTTTATTTGATCCATTCCTTATATATATATATATATATGATATACAAAATTACTTCAAAAATTTTGATCATTTTTTATCAAGGGTATCCAAAAAAGTTAAAACCTAAAAAAGTATTGAAACCCAAAAAAATCAGTCTTTGACGTATAAAATCCCTTTGAACAAGTAGCTAACATTTTTGCCCGACTTGTCCAACCACCGATTTTGTGAAATCGGATCAATTGCTGACCAACTATTGATTAATCGCTGGTTAATCGGCGTCAAGAATCGATTTTCATAACATTGAGGGTTACTTGCATACAATGGTAAAAAACCAAAATTGCTACATACAATGAAAAAGAATAGAAAAATATTCCTTATATAGAATGACAAAAAAAAAATACAAGAAGTTGATGATGGATTGATGGGGCATGCTAAAGAAATTGCAGCATAGACAAAATTCAACTAACCTCATCAATTTCTCTGTTGAAGGCTACTATACCACCAAATGCACTCACAGGATCGGCTTTTACAGCTAATCTATATGCTTCAATTAGATCATCACGAGAAGCAACTCCACAAGGGTTTGTGTGCTTTACAACAACACAAGTGGGCTTTTCAAATTCGCAAACACAATTCCAAGCTGCATCAGCATCTAAATAATTGTTATATGACATCTCCTGCAACAAAAATATTTAATAAAAAAGCTGTTGCATCATTTTTTTGTTATTCAAAGTCTTTTGTGACAGTGTAAGATAGTGTTTGCTATCTAGTGATCAGATTAGCAATGCAATGGAGTGCCATGATGGAACAGAAAATCACGTTTGCCTACCACATAGAACTAGAATGAAGCATTCCACATGGAATGCAATTCCTTCCAGGGTGATTCTTTATGCCATATGAAGTTATAACTATAAATGAACTTTTACTCCAATGATCTTCAATAACATCAATATCATGGTAAAGTTTTCAACTTCAAAAGCTATCTATATATTATTAGTTTCTGAAAAATAAATACAATTATATTTTATTGTAATTCTATTTTGATATTTAGTTCAATTTTTTGATTCAGCAAACATACTTTTAAAGTGGTAATTATTGATAAAATATTTTAAAGACCGACATAAATTAAATTTAGAAGTAACTATTCAGTTGTATATGTTAATTTGGTGAAAAAATGTTTTTATAGAAGGTGTTCTTTTACATTTTATCAATTTAACTTAAACAAAATGTTTGAAAGATTCAGTCTACTCAAGGAACGGTAATGAATGATACTCACCTCATCCCCTTCTCCATCCCATCATACCAAACAAACTCTGAGATTTCCATCCCATGAATATAAATTCATAAACATATATCATATATATTAGGTTACTAGGGGTACGTATATGAAGTTCTCCCTAAGAATTACTGTAAACCGAATATCATAGTATCAAGGCTTATTAGAATATTATTCAAGTGAAATTAAATTGAATACTATAAACTCACTTTCCCATGGTGTTGGATAGCAGTTGCAATACCACCACCATTAACTTCAGACAAGCTGCTGTCAGTGTAAAATGCAGCTTTCTGATGAGGATTTTCTCCATATCGAAGTGAACTCTTCAAAGAAAGAGGCACAGTAAAGCTAGGTGGAAATTTATCTTCCAAAAAAAAAAAGGATAACAGTAAGTTTTCTTGTATCAATAAAGACAATGGAATTGAATTTTTTATAATTTTATTGAATTAAAAGAAGGAGAGTACCTCCATCTGTCTGCTTCCACAACCACTCAGAAACTGCAGAATCATAAGCAGCAACATGCTGGAAAGCTTTCCATGCAAGTTTCCTTCTAAATTGTTGGTCATCCTTGTTTCCTTTAAGGAATTCTAGAAGTAAAGGGTAGTCTTGAGAATCAACAACTACCAACACATCCTTGTGATTCTGTTAAAAGAAAATTTATAAAGAAATCATAATCATTTTTTAAGAAGTCCTTAACTGATATCATTTAATTTCTTATTGGTCATAGTAACACATAATTACTTACAATTGTAAATCAAGAGCACCAACATAAACTATAACTATTTTTAGTTGGAATAATAACCTTTGCTGCAGCTCTTATCATTGTAGGGCCACCTATATCAATGTTCTCAACCCCTTCATCAAATGAAATTCCAATGGAAGAAGTTACTTTTTCATAAAAGGGATATAAATTTACCACCACCAGTTCAAATGTACCTGCAATAATAATAAAAAAAATCATTTAAAAACTGACTTACAGTGTGTGCGTTGCATTTGAGATCATTTGACAGTAATATCAATTATGTAACTTACTGATTCTATGTTTCTCTAGAGCTTCCATGTGATGGCTTTGGTCTCTTCTGGCAAGAATACCTCCATGTACATTTGGATGTAAAGTTTTTACACGACCATCGAGCTGCAAAAAGATTATGAAAGTAGTCAATTTTTAAATCTTACATATAAACAGATGAAATATGTATTTCTGGTGCTTTAGAGAATTTTACCATTTCAGGAAACTTGGTAAGTTCTTCTACTTTCGTTACAGAAATTCCGGCATTTTCCAAAGCGGATGCTGTTCCTCCGGTTGACACAATTGTATATCTGCATATTCAAGTCACAGACTTGATAATTCTGACTTACATAACTTGACTTTACTATTTTAAGTCTGAAGCTGTTAACTTCAAAAGATAGCACATGGTTAAGCTATAGAAATTCTGATATCTAAAACTTAAGTGCAAAATCTATATAATATAACTAATGGAAGATAAACAACTTGAATAAGAAGTATGAGTAGTGGTTCACCCCAATTCTTGAAGTCCAGTGGCAAGAATATCCAAATCCTTCTTGTCTGACAATGAAATTAATGCCTGCTTGCTTGCTGAAATTGTGTTATAAAACATAAGTAAAATAACAATCAAAATGAGTCTGGTAAGTCTGCTAATTTCAAAGTTTCGTATCGTTTGCAACAGTTTACTCACAGTAATTGCATCAAACACATCAATATTTGTGTAATCCTGAAGTTGGAATTTGGAAATTAACATGTGAATGTTTAGCGGGCGAATCAAATAAGGTTTTGCAGTCCAATTTTATGATAAAGTGACTAAACCTAATTTCATAATAAGCGCTCGGTTCATATAATATCTCATGCACATGCACTAACTGAAGCAAAACTAGTGACGAGTACCAGATGGAGAGGCGACAGAGGCAGCCATGGTTTCAGCAGCTTCCGTGGTTGCCTTATTTCGATAGCAAATCAATCGTGATGGATAGCTTAAAAGCTGGATCGAACAAACATTTTGTCGGTACCAAAAAAAAGTAAAAAAAAAAAACGAATAAGAACAACAGAGAGTTACCAGCTGAGAACAACAGTTGGAGTTTCTCTGAGAATCAATGAACTGAAATCTAGTCAAGGGGCTATGAAAATTAATCGCCGGAGAAGTACGACCGGTTGCAGCGGCTGAGGAGGTGAACGGAGCTCCAAACCTCAGCGACATATTGGTGAGGGTTGGGTTTTGGGTATCGCAGTCATGGGCGGATGGACTCTTAAAAGAGTTGCGGAAACTCCCTTTGGGCTGTGAGCCTGTGACTATGCAGTCAGCCCAAAAATGCCACCCTCGGTCCATGATGTCCATCAGAACTAACCAGTTTCAGAACTAACCCGATCATCCTACTCAAATCAGTCCTGGTTCCAACCTAGTTCAAAGTAGAAGTGTTCCAACCCGTAAAAAAACATGCGGTTAAAAAAAACCGGTTTCGAAATTTTTCCATGTGATCGATTTGGAACGGGTTTCAGCACTACACAATTCCTACCCAACTCAAAAAAATTGGTTTCTAACGTTAAAACTCAGTCCTAAAATCTATATACCCGTTTATTATTTACTGTGTTTTTTTTCACTCTTTATTAACCTATGTACAAGAAAGAGGTCAAAGCTACTAGCTTATATTAAAGTTTGTTCTATGCAACATGAAGACATTGATAGCAATATGGGGGGAAATGAAATGGACTGCAAATCATGGAATGATGGTTCGATTCCGTCCTTGGCCTTGAGGTGAGCAGTTCGGGGCATCCAACCGCAAGTATAAGTACAACCCCTGGATGACGAGACAGTATAATAAAACTAAATTTTATGTTTTTTAAATATTGAATGTATTAAGTTTATATTTTTTTTTTGTTATACTTGGTTTTACTTGGATATTGAAATCAAAACGTTCATACCCAACTCAAACCGCTTCAACATGGATACATTTTTGATTCATTCCAATCCAAGTATCCAACTTGAAGCCAAACTCAGTTCTGCTTATATCTAAAACCGACTTTTATCTTATTTGAAAAATCTAATACCTGCCTCCATCAGCTTTCATAAAAACCAAAATGTGCACCTATAAGGGATATAATAACAAGTTTATAATCATTAATTTTTGGATTCTATTTTAAACTAGTGAATCTCCAACGGGTTCATTTCACATAAACATTTATGTTGAATCATAGATAGTAAACAAACATGTCGTAAAGATACGAGTTGTATTATAAACATATGCCTTATACTATAAAAGGAAGGAAAAAACGTATAAGAAACTAAAAACTGACGAAAAAAATCAAACAAGAAAATAAAATCCATAAATATGCACAGTAATTACTTATCTATAAATCATGATTTAAAATATTGAAATGAAGCTTTTATAGTCTAAAATTAAAGCCTTTTATGCACATTACATATATTAAAAAACCATAAGCTTATGAATAGTAGATTGTTACTTTTTATTAGAAAACCTAAGCTTATGAAGAGTAGATTGTTATTTTTGTGAGTTTTGGCCACCTAACTATTCTATATTAAAAGATAAAAAAACAAATTTATTTGTTTTCTTTTATTTAATTCTGTTTTAAATTATTTTAATACCATTGTATGTGTTTTGAAGTGAGTTACTAAACAAAAACCACATTGGCAGTTGGCTCATTGGTTGGTTTGTTGTGCGCTTTCAGGTTTTTAGAACTAGTGTTCACTTTTGAAGGAAGCGTTGTTAAACAACAACACGTACATAATATTAACTAGAGGGTTACTCCGCGCGTTGCGGCGGTAACCCTATATTTAACAGGAATAAAAATATGATCTTAAAAATTGAAACTCATATAGCATAAAGTTGTCATACGTCGTAAAACTTTAAATCAAAACAGAAAAAAATTTAAAAATAATTTTAGATAAATAAAAATGCCTAAACTTGCATCACATAATTATATACAAGTCTCATTTATCCGTAAAAATCAAAAAGATAAGATTATATAATATTATTATTTTTAAATTATTATTACTTTTCATTACATTTACAAAAGTATATATGGTAATGGTAATTTATCGTTTAATAATCTATATTTATCTAATAAATAATAATAAAAACAGATACATGTCAGTTTTGTAGGTTAGTTGAAAGTTAATTTTTCCACAAATCCTTTATATTAAATACTAGGTTAGGACCCCGTGTATTACATAGGGTTGAATAAAAAAATATGATATATAGTTACTAATGAAAATTTAGATAATATAAAACGATTTTTAATATAAAATATGATTAAAATTTCATATAATTTAATAATTTAATTAATAAAATAATATTATTATTTATTTAAATACTAATTTCTTTAAAAGTTTTGTTTGTTTAAACATTTTATTTTAAAAAATTATTTTACAAATTTTGTATTTTATAATAAATTGATTTTTGTAAAAAGTGTTATCTAATATTAATATATTTTTAATGTATTAAAATATCTTTTTAATTTAAAAATATATAAAAGTATATTTAGTATTTAATATTAGATGCATTTATTATGAGAAAGATGAGAGAAAATTAAAGATAACGTGCTCTAGAAACATGATATGTGTTCCTATAAACCTTTATTTATTAACATAATAGTTTATAACCCGTGTGTTACACAGTTGAAATAATAAAAAAAGTTTTAAAAAAATATTACTTGTATACATGTTACATAATAATAAAATTAAAACGGTTTAGTATACATTTTTTTTTTGAACAGCGAAGGTCTCAATCGTGTGAGCCCACTATTTCCTATACATAAAGAGAATAAAGTTACTTATTAATCATGAGTAACTCAAGCTTTTTTGGGATTTAAAGCGAAATGAAATTTTGGCAACCGTCTTCTTAATCTATCTATTATAATAAATAAAAGTTTTTAAGGACACATGACGTGATTATAGAGCCCCTCAACTTCAATTTTCCCGCCTCTCTCTCCTATTAAATACATCTCATATTAAATAATAATATTAAATATAAAATACTTTGTTTTACATAAAATATACAATTTTTAAAAATAGTATTTAAAAAAAATAAAGAAACAAAAAAATTTATTGTTTAAAGAAATAATATAATTATTTTATTACTAAAATTATTAAATTATACAAAATTTTAGCCATATTTTATATTAAAAAAATCTTATATTATTTATATTTTCATTAATGATTGTTTATTATTATTTTTTTCATTTACCTCGTGTAATACACGGGGTGTTAACCTAGTTATATATTATAAATTTTCATTTTTAAATTTCTTAACCACCATTAATGATCGCTCTGAGTTTAAAGTTCTTTTGTTACACGGTTGGAATTATGAATTATACATAATTTAATGTTTATACAACAGGTATTATTTTTAAGAAAGTTACATAATTTTAAAGTTTATTAAAATATTATTAGATAGTGAATGGATGGAAGGAATCATGTAATCGTTTTAAATTAACAATTGATCTTAAATGAAAAACAATTTTAATTGTCAATTACGTTAATTATGGATTAAATTTTAAGCGGGAAAATGAAGCAAAAGTGGTCTAAATGAATGCCAAGCGGCATCACAAAACCTTCTTTTATTATATTAGATAGATGAAATGTAAGATGTCATATTATTTTGGTTTTTCTTCTTTCTTTTCAACAAATAATAACAATTTTCTTTAATTTGGTAAATGATATCAGATATTATAATTTATATATGTATATATATATATATTTATTTTTCTATTAAATGTTTTAGATAAATATATGATATTTATATAAAATAAATATTTTTTAAAAACATTCAATTACACATATGACATATTTCAATGTTCGTAAATTAGTATTCAAATATATGTGAAGATTGAACTATAAGAATAATGTTTTAGATGGCTAGAAAAGAAACCATAGACAAAAGTCACTTATCATACTGAATCATTATCGTTAGGCATCACGTATGCTATTGAGAGCATAACTTCTCCCACCAACTCATCACACTAATTTTCAAACAATAACAGATAAATTGTTCACTTTTTACAATATGTTTAGCCTCATAAGCTCACTCACGCCCCTTACATGAACGGAGCGATGTTTTAATTCTCATACCATGTCACATCAACTCATATGACTCACTCACTAGAGTATATCTCATATCCTAACCACAATAAAAGAAAATCTACAAAATAATGCTTACATATTGTTTGTGATATGATATAATCATATACATGAGCGTTTATCGGGTTGGATAACTGTTTATTTGGATTTGTAAATTTTAAGACATATTCGAAACCCAATCCGGATTAGAAAAATATGATAATATGATCTGAATTTATCCAAATGACCCGAAAAACCCTAGTAAACTTATTTTTACATTCGAATTACTCAAATAACTCGAACAAACATGTTTAATTCAGGTTAATCGGATATCCGATCCCAATAAAAAAGATTTTGTATATCACATATCCGATCTAAATAAGAAAAACTAATATATTCTGATAGGTATTTTCAGGTTTCGGATACCATTCATATTTCGAATTATTTAAACACCTCTAATCACATAGATACTTTTATTTTAGCTTGTAGAAGAAACAAAAAGATGTAAAGTATTATACTTGTATATAAATAGTATTTGAGTATTCTGATATAATAATCTTGTGTTGATCTACCTGTAATTGGTGTAACAATGCGAAAATTAAAAGAAACTTTTAACTCGATTGTTCTGTGCACGTAAAAATGTCGGTTTTCATTTTAATTTTTACAAATAAAATGATTTTAGTGTCAAATATACGAAAAATATGATCATACTTTGTAGTATATCTTATAGTGTGACGATGCTTGTTAAAGATAAAATGCTATATTAGTGGTAATTGTTTGAGAATGCTGAATTTTTCTATAATATCTAGTTGTGATTATAAAACGTAGGTTTTTAGTTTAAAAAGAACATCCTTCCTATAAATATATAATTAAAAAATAAAACATAAAATGTGTGAAATGAATGTTAGAAAGCAAAACAAAGGGACGACGTTATCTAATCGTGACACACACAAATGAAAATGTTACGGCGACCGACCAATTCCCTGATTAAACAAAAACCAAACCAAATCCATTCCCCATTTTTATTCTTTCTTCATCATCTTCTTCTTCTTCTTCTTCTTCTTCTTACACATGCAATCAAACCATCACTCAAAATCACAAAACCTAATAATCACTGGTTAATCTCTCCGGTAATCGGTGGCCGTCGATAGGCCGAGTCTACAATGACTCGGCGATGCTCTCATTGCAGCAACAACGGCCACAACTCACGCACCTGTCCCACTCGTGGCGCTGGTGTAAGCTCTTCGGCGTTAGGCTCACCGATGGCTCAATCATGAAGAAGAGTGCCAGTATGGGGAATCTATCGGCTCTATACCATTCGTCCTCTCCCGCTGCCGTTTCACCCAATCCTAGCTCCCCTGCGACCTCTGACCCCATCGAGGGTTACCTTTCCGACGATCCTGCTCACGCTTCTTGTTCCGCTAAACGTCGCTCCGATCGCAAAAAAGGTTAGTCTAGCTACTACTTTGTTTCATTTTGATTGCAATCCTTTGATTACTGCAGAGCTTATGCGGTTTTCCCCTAACCTAAACTGATCGTATGAAATTGGGTGATGATGATACCTTTAGTTACAGTACTAATATGGAATTATTTTATCAAACTCAATTAGGATACTGATTGTTGATTTATCATATATATATTTATGTATTTCTTTATCTTATATTATCTTAGGCTTTTGTAAATATAAATTAGATAAGCGTGCTGGTGCTTTTGAGCTTTCACATTTGATTTTGTTTTGATTGTATGTGTGACCTCACTTATCATTTTGGTTTTCTACTAAAAAAACCTTGAGTCCTCACAAGGGGAACAACTGTGCATCGAATTGAAAGACAGAACTCAGCATTTGTGTCATGATTTTATAAGACGTACTTAGAGTGTATTCAACTTTTTAATCTTGTTGATTTGTCTTATTTGTTTGCTAAGTGATCATTGAGTCATGAAATCCAAACACATGACTTATTCTGATTAATTATTGGCAAATAAGTCATTAAGTCCCAAATCCTTTGATAAAAGTAGGAGAAATGAACTTTTTTTCTATGTTACATTCCGCATGTTGATATCTTTATGTTAATCATCATCAAGGTATTACACGAATAAGCGAATTCTTAAGTTTATATCCAGTATTCAGGTTTGATGGTCTTATATGCTGGTGTGCTTTGAGAAAGAACGCAAACTAGGTTAGTCATCAGTTTACATGACTGCATTTGTTAGGACACACATGTGGGCTGTAGCTGAGATGGATGTTATACAAAAAAAAGGAGGAATTTGGACTGTAGTACAAATTTGCTTGAATCCACCAAAATATGTCAATTTATCCCAACTCCCAACTAGGCAACTAGTGCTATTAGTTTGGGTGTTATAGGCTCTTAAAAGCTAAGATTGTACGGATTTCTTTAAGATCATTAAAGCCAAAAGACATGTTTTGCACATGACAAAGATGTATAGGGACAAGATCTTATAACATTCAGAAATAATCTTAGCATGTTGAAGCACCTTGATTTTGTAATAATGAAATCATAGTACAACAAAATTTTACACATGATATTTAGGTGCTTTAAGTACTATCATTTTTATTTCTTGCAGGTACGCCCTGGACAGAGGAGGAGCATAGGTTGTTCCTACTTGGTCTTCAAAAATTGGGGAAAGGAGACTGGCGTGGCATTGCACGCACTTATGTGTTATCCAGAACTCCTACTCAAGTTGCTAGTCATGCCCAGAAATACTTTATAAGACAATGCAGTGCTACTAGAAGAAAAAGGCGTTCTAGCCTTTTTGACATGGCTCCAGATACGGTTTGTTTTGCTTCTTAGGGATGGTATTTGGCATTCGGTTTTGAAAGAGAATCGTGTTTTCAATTCATAGATAATCAGTTTTTTATGAAGTGATTATTACCTGAATCGTTTTGTTATAATCTGCAATTAACTTATTCTGAGTAATTGATTATTTAGTCTAATTATCATAATCTGCCTAAGGTTGATTTGAAACAGAACAAACACATCCAAACACTACCTTCTCCAATCTGTTTTGTTACTTGGTAATTATTTTATTATAACTATTTGGGCAATTGTCAAACAATTCCCTATAGGCTTTTGCTAAATTCACATAAGGTTATAAGTATTTACGTAAGGAAAAGGAACTTTTTAATAAAGTTTAGTGATTTAATCTTGAAAAAGGGACCTAAGAAAGTGTAAAGATTTCAAAATTCTGCAGAGTTAAAGGGATTTGTCATGCAACGAAAGCTAAAGACTTTTTTGTGAATTCCGAAAAAATCTACAGGGCTTTTCAACTTCTCTTGTTACTTTATATCATATGATGACTTTCAAAACAGTAAAAATGTACAATCTTGCATTATATTCACTCTTAAAACACAATAACTTATGAAACATGGGTGTTTCACAGGCGTTAGAAGCACCAGAAGACCATTTCATGCTCCCTCCTCCCGTGGCAAGTACGGATCATTCTGAGAACTCCAATTGTTCGTTGAAACTCTCCTTAAAACCTGATTCTGATCAACCCATGGAAGCTTCTCCAAGTGAAAAAATAGAGGAGAACATCAAAGAAGAAACATCAAAGCCTGTAAGTGAGCTTCCACCGATAATACCTGCCTTTTATCCGGCTTACATACCAATTCCGTTCCCAGTTTGGCCATCACTTATGACCCAATTTGACGAACCAACTAACAACACTGATAAAAATATGGGCCCTGATGCTTCACACCATCGGGTCCTGAAACCAATTCCAGTCCTCTCAAAAGAACCCATGAATTTAGATGAACTAGTCGGGATGTCGAAACAGCTAAGCTTAACAGACCCTGAGCCGTCACCACTGTCATTGCAGTTACTGGCGGAACCCTCAAGGCAGTCAGCGTTTCATGCTAGCACTCCAGTCGTTGGCAGCTCTGGTGTGAACAAGGGTGGCGGTGGTAGTGGTTTCCGAGCTGTTTGATTTGATGCGGTTAAAAGTTGAAATTTAAGGTGGTGTGGCTACTTGTTTTGGGTTTTTAAAATATGCTTTATTCTTTTATTTTTATGTATTAAACGGTCTGATAGGGTTGAAAAAAATAATAATAATATGCAAGTGTTGTTTTATCTGTTTGTCAATAATTACGTTTCTGTTTTTTGTAATATAACTAGTGTTATGTTTGCTTTTATAACTATGTAGTAAATCTTCTCAACCACATGTTTGCATGACATGATCCATCTATTTATTAATTTATTCATATATCATTCTCTCCAAAAATAAATGACTTACCTATATAATTAATTAAACATGTCATTTGAGCATGACCCATTGATTAAACATGTTAGATTTAACGATCCAAAACCTGATTACGTCCGGGTTGTTAGATGTTTTAGTCTAATTGAGATTAATTTTATCGATCAATGCGAATCATGAAATTTATTAAACAAGTTGGGTGTGTGGTACACGCTTGTTTAATGTTTTATGATTCAACGGAGGTTCCAAGGGGCAGGTGGGGATCTGGGGGCAACGCCTCCGGATAGCGGGGTCTAAGTTGCTATGTTGAAAAATCAATAAAAAATTGTTTTTACGAATTTTGATATAAAATTCGTTTTATAATTTTAATGGCAAATTCGGGAACTAGAAAACTTGAAAACTGTCTGGAGGCAGTATCCAAATCAGCGTATTTCCAAAACCTGATTGATCGATCAATCTTCTCACAGGTTCATTTTCACGAAAATTCAACAATATCATACTTGTTCTTGACTTCGAATTGAATTTTATCCGATCAAACAATTAAGTAAATCACAAATAGTTTGATCTGAAAGTGTAATCCACGACTTTCAATTCATCCGGTGATTCATTGTGTTCGTATTCTGGAATAATCTCTTACATGGGTTGTGTTAGAAATTACCACCGTGGTTTATTCCTACGAGTATGAATTATGATATGATATCCAAAACGAAAAAAAGGTAAAAAAAACAAGAAAGAAGTGGGAATCTATCATGATATAATTTGGTAAAAAGAATGAAAGCGCTGACTTGTGATGAGCCATGATTTGTTGGTTAGACCTTTATATTTTGATTCTCTTGTTATCTGTAATTTAATGGTTTAATGTCAAATGCCACTTATATTAGCATCACCTGTCCATTTTTAGTAACTATTAATCGCCACCCTTTTTTTAGCTTCCATACCAAATTGGACTTATGCCAAACATTTTTTTTATGCCCAACTAATCAACTTCGTACGCGGCCTCCAATGGCTAAAGGATGCCCAAGCTGACCACTAGTCCAGACAGACGGATGACCTAGCTCACCAGCCACCAATTCCTGGGAAAAACCCAATCCAAACACACGCCCAAAGGCACGACGATAGAAGGTCGGTAAAACCGGGTGAGATCAAGAATCGAACCCATTACAAACATGGTTTAATTTCTTGCCAATGGTTCTCATGTCAAACATATCTCATCAAACCAATCATATAAACTGGAGGTTTTATATATGACAGAATAATTATGGTAACGATTTCGACAGTATTTCTTTTAGGCCGTTGGGTATTACATGAGTGAGGTATAATGAGTTAGAGGGGTATGATTGGTGATTAGTTTTTTTTTTTTTTTTTTTTTTTAATTTTGTTTATGCATTTTACATTAATTAATCATAGAAATAATATTTATGCTATAATAAAAAGACATTACATAATAAAATAAATAAAAAACATAGCATAAAAAAAGTGTTCTTAACATATGATGAATTAGAGGGGTATTGTGGGTGTAAGGGTGTTTAGCTTTTTTAATTTTCTTTATGCATTTTATATATAAAATGCTAATAGTATTCACGTACTTAAATTTTAGGGAAAATGGTAAAATGTAAAGTGTTCTATCAACACATATTGATATTTGATCATTAATGATATACAAATTAAATAAGATAACACGTATGAAACCATCTAGAAGCTTATAGTCACTACCCTATAACGTCTAATTTAAATTTTGAGTAGTTTACGAGTAGATGTATGATAGATTTGTCTTTGATGGTAAAACCAATAATTTACATAGATAATCGTAATTTTCTGTTTTATCAACACATATTGATCACTAACGATATATAAATTAAATAAGATAACACATATGAAACCATGTAGAAGCTTATAGTCACTGCCGTAGCAAAAAGTTATAAACATTTTCATCTCTTTTCATTAATTACTAATTGATTAATATTTTTATTTAATTATATCATATACGACTAGTTAGAATAATGTTCAAACAAACATGTAGACGGAAAACCTACAATCTTCCTTTACTAACAAAGGAGTATAAATAGGAGAACACTTGGCATTTTATTAGACCAATACAATTCTTCATTTCCCGCTTAAAACTTGATCCAAAATTACTCTCTTATACGGGTCTATTATACCCGAATCTACCTATTATAATAAATGAGTATTTTTAGGGGACACATGTCGTATTTTGGTGCAATCAGAAAATTTTTTTCTCGCCTCTCTCTCATAATATATATTTATAATTTCTTTAGTAATTAAATTATATGATTAAATATTAAAAAAAATATGAATCTTCTAATTCTAATATTTTACTATTTGTTATAATTTATAAAAATATTTCAATTATACTTTATCTTATAATATAATTTTATAATTATTAAACCCGTGTAATGTACGAGGTTTTAGGCTAGTTTGTATATAAAAAAAATTAGTTATGAAAGCTTAATTGAATTGATTTCCGTAACACTATTGCCTTCTTAAGAGTGACATCTGGTTTCAATATATATTTGTCACGTTAATTAAGTTATTACCACAAATTACTAATGCATGACGTGACGTTTTATACAAGTGAGGAATTAAAAGACTACCCATTACCATCATCTATGAGATGAATGTTTCCTTGAAAATTTTTTTTGCCTAAGAATGTTAAAAAGATTTTTAAAAACTCAAAATCGAACTCAAATAAATTTCGATTGAATTCATTTTTGCATCGATGAAACTGGCTTATTAAATCCTAAAACCTAAACCTTTAATCATAAGCAATAAACCTAATACCAAACCAAAACTTTAAAAACAAACAGTAAACTTAAATATAAATTATAAAAGCTAAAAACCATACCCTAAAACTAAACTTTAAAACTAGTTGTTAAAGCAAAAACTTTAAAGTTAATATTGTAGGGTTTGATGAAACAGTTCCAATAAAATTAAAAGGAGCTCAATCAAAGATCGTTTGGATCAGTTTTGAAGTTTTAAAAATCGTTTTTAGCGTTATGCTAAATAAAATTTCTATTTAATTTTTTTCTCGTTATCTATATGCACGATACTATATATAACAGCATATATACTCTGCAATTATATTGTAATCGTTTGTAAAAGTTGATCAACAAAATTCCAAATGGCCACCGGAATATCTTTCCGAGAAGTAGAGCTGCCTGAGCAAAAACCTCAGAACGACGGCTTTCTTTTCCCGGCTGTGTTGTCCCCAAACTGTAGCTCTGATTCAACCGCAACAGAACTCGATGCTTTCGAAGGTGCGATCAAAGCTCATAAGAACATTGAGCATGGAGTTTAATTAAGTTGTTAAATGTTTTGTTTTTATATTATGTTATTTGTTTAATTCCCGGTTGTTTGAGTAGTGGGTAGGAAGTTAAAGCTTAGTGCTTGTAGTGGGTAGTTGTTTTTCCAGTTCATGTTTATTTTCCATATATGCATGTTTAACGTATGAATGAAGTGATATGTTCACAGTGTGATTCTTCTGTGTATTTTTCGTGAGTTTTTCCCATTCAATTGAGTGTGTGTCACTTGATTATCACTTGGAAAGTTAACAAGTGGTATCAGAGCCTCCTATCGATCAAGTATGTCGGATCTACAGTTGGTTGGCGGTGTCAAGAAGTTGAACAACCAAAACTACAAAACCTGGGCTACCTGTATCGCGTCGTATCTGCAAGGGCAGGACTTATGGGAAGTCGTCGGCGGATCAGAAGTAGATCAACCTGCTCGTGAGACCGAGCAAGGGGTTTTGCGGAAATGGAGGATCAGAGCGGGGAAGGCGATGTTCATTCTCAAGACCACAGTCGAAGACGAAATCCTTGAACACATCAAGGATTCCGTGAGTCCTCAGGCGGCATGGAATACACTAGAGGAATTGTTCTCGAAAAAGAATGATGCAAAGTTGCAGTTACTCGAGAATGAACTGTTGTCGGTTAGCCAAAAGGAGCTGTCAGTTGCTCAGTACTTTCACAAGGTGAAGTCTCTGTGTAGAGAGATTGGGGAACTTGATGCACAAGCCAGGATCGGTGAGGCTAGAATGAAAAGAATTATAATTCATGGATTGAAGCCCGAGTTCCATAGTTTTGTGGCTGCAATTCAAGGGTGGCAAACTCAACCGTCTATCGTTGAGTTTGAAAATCTTTTGGCGAGTCAAGAATCATTAGCGAAACAGTTTGCTAGTGTACAAATTAAATCAGAGGGCGAGGCTTTGTATGCGGAACGGAAGTTCAAACACAAGGCAAACTTCTCAGATCGTTCTAGTAAGAATTATGAGAAGTCCAAACATCCTGAGGCGGATAAGAAGTGGAGACAGCAGAACAAAGGAGAAAGCAGCAGCGGAAGCAAGCCGCGGTATGGTGGGAAGAAGTTCTCGTACAAATGCTATAATTGCGGCCGTAAGGGTCACTTGGCCAGAAATTGTAGCAAACCACCAGAAGAAGGGAATGCTGCTACTGCTGTTCCTGAAGAACCAACCTGGGATGCTGAGGCTCTCATGGCGCAGGTGGAAGAAGATGTAGCCTTAGCAACAGCAACTGAACGACGAACAAATCGGTTAGATGAATGGATAGTTGATTCCGGTTGTTCAAACCATATGACTGGTGATAAGGAACGGTTGTCAAACCCCGTTCGATATGGAGGCAGTCGGACAGTTGTTATTGCTGATAACACGAAGCTACAAATCGCGCACATGGGTGATGTGAAGTTCATGGCTGATGACAATACTGAAAGTCTCGTGCTGAAGGATGCCTATCATGTGCCAGGTATGAAAAAGAATTTGTTTTCTGTATCTCAGATTACATCAACAGGCAAGTATGTTGTTTTTGGTCCAAGTGATGTTAAGATTTATGATGATTTACAAACATCATCAAAAGCAATCTTGTGTGGGGAGAAACGGAATACCATGTATGTGCTGTCAGCAGAGACTGCATATGTGGAAAAGACAAAAGGTATTCAGAATGTTGATATATGGCATTCGAGGCTGGGTCATGTAGCCTATGACAAGCTTAGTATGATGATGACTAAGAATCTTGTGGTAGGTTTACCAAATTTGAAAGTACAGAATAATACTGTTTGTTCAGGCTGTCAATTTGGAAAAGCCCATCAATTGCCATTTCATTCCTCGAATTATCGAACCAAGGCACCTCTTGATCTTATTCACACTGATGTGTTTGGTCCAGTTAGACAAAGTTCAGTAAGTGGACTGAAGTATATGATCACCTTTACTGATGACTTCTCACGTTTCACATGGGTGTACTTCATGAAAGAAAAAAATGAGGCAATCAGTAAATTCAAGATGTTTCGATCAGAGGTGGAAAAGGTGACGGATTTAAGGGTTAAGGTGTTGCGATCAGATAATGGTGGAGAGTACGTCTCACATGAATTCAACGAATTCTTGAACAAATGTAAGATCCAGCGGCAACTAACGTGTCCCAATACACCACAGCAAAATGGGGTTTCCGAAAGAAAGAATCGGTACTTATCTGAAGTTTCAGGAAGCATGATACATGACAAGAATGTACCTGGAAGGTACTGGGCAGAAGCTATGCAGACGGCCACGTTTGTTACAAACAGAATTCCACAACAGAACCTGGAATACAAGTCCCCTTATGAAAAGTTGTTTAACAGAAAGCCAAATGTCAGTTATCTACGGGTATTCGGAAGTGTTTGCTATGTGTTCATTCCAAGTGCCCAACGATATAAGCTAGAAAAGAAAGCGGTTCGTTGTATCTTTGTTGGATATGACAGTGAAAGGAAGGGATGGAGATGCTGTGATCCTATCACTGAAAAATGCTATGTTTCACGTCATGTGATATTTGATGAAACATCATCGTGGTGGTCATCAACAAAAGAAAAGTTACCCGACTCTAAACAGTTGATGAATGACCTGGAGAGCAGTCGAGTTAATCTTACTTTAGATAATGTGTCAATTGATTCTAAAGTAGACTCTGGGTTGAAAGAGATGGGTGATGAAGAAACTGCAGAAGAAAATAGAGGTCCGTGGGATACTGGTGTGTATGATCATCATGGTGACCAAGAAGAAGGCTTGAGACGCTCCACTCGAGTCAGAAAACAAAACCCTAAGTATGCTAACTTGGCTGAAGTACTGGATGAACCAGTGGAACCAGATACGTTTTCTAAGGCTTATGGTGTGAGTGAATGGCGATCTGCAATGAACGATGAGATGGCTGCCTTATTGAAGAATGAAACATGGGATTTGGTTCCTAAACCGGAAGGCGTAAACTGTATCTCTTGCAAATGGGTTTATAAGCTGAAGTTTAAATCAGATGGAACAATAGATCGGTACAAGGCACGGTTAGTAGCTCGGGGTTTCACACAACAGCTTGGGCTGGATTATGAGGAGACGTTTAGTCCGGTCGCCAAGCTAACAACAGTCAGAGTTCTTGTTGCAGTAGCTGTAAGCAATGATTGGAGGTTGTTTCAAATGGATGTAAACAATGCGTTTCTTTATGGAACTCTTGATCACGTGATTTATATGGATCAGCCATTAGGCTTCGAGAGTTTAACATACCCAAATTATGTGTGTAAACTCAAGAAGGCTATATACGGTCTCAAACAATCTCCAAGGGCTTGGTTTGGTAAGATTAGTGAATTCTTGGAAGTGAATGGATTTGCAAGCATGCCATCAGATGCTAGTTTGTTTGTAAAACAAGCTGAGTTGAATATTACTATTGTCCTGGTGTATGTAGATGATCTTATCATTACGGGTAATAGTGTGAATGAAATGCAACAATTGAAGATAAATTTGAGTACCAGGTTTAAAATGAAAGACTTGGGCAGGTTGCAAAGGTTTCTTGGGCTGGAACTAGAGTATTTTGAAGGTGGTGGTATGCTGCATCAGAATCGTTACACTATTGATCTTTTGTCCAAGTTTGGTATGTTGGATGCCAAGCCTGCATGGACTCCAATTGACACCAGAAGTAAGTTGTATCCTGATGAAGGGCGAGAACTTGAAGATGTAACTATGTATCGGAAGATAGTGGGAAGTTTGATTTATCTCACTTTGACAAGGCCGGATATTGCATTCGCAGTTGGTGTGCTTAGTCGGTTCATGCAGAATCCAAAACGACCTCATCTTCATGCAGTGAGAAGAGTGCTGAGGTATGTCAAAGCTACGATGGGATACGGTATATGGTTTAAGAGGGAGCCAAGTGTTCGTCTGGTTGGGTTCTGTGATGCTGATTATGGTGGTGATCCAAGCAGTAGAAGGTCTACTACTGGGTATGTGTTCAAAATAGGTAATGGTGCTGTGTCGTGGTGTAGTAAGTTGCAGCCTACAGTGTCCTTGTCAACGACAGAAGCGGAATATCGAGCATCTGCATTGGCTGCTCAAGAGAGCACATGGTTATCTCAGTTGCTGCAAGATCTGGGGCAAGATATGAAGGAAAGACCGGTAATTTGGTGTGACAATAAATCTGCAATTCAATTGGCAGGGAATCCTACTTTCCATGCACGTACTAAGCATGTTGAAATACACTATCATTATGTGCGAGAGAAGGTTCTAAATGGAGACATTGATCTAAAGTATGTTGATACTAATGGTCAAGTGGCAGATATGTTTACCAAAGGATTATCAAGGAAGAAATTACTGGAGTTTATGCTGAAGCTAGGAATGTTACAACAAGCTAATGTTGAGAGGGAGATTGATGACGTGGCAACATTGAGCATGGAGTTTAATTAAGTTGTTAAATGTTTTGTTTTTATATTATGTTATTTGTTTAATTCCCGGTTGTTTGAGTAGTGGGTAGGAAGTTAAAGCTTAGTGCTTGTAGTGGGTAGTTGTTTTTCCAGTTCATGTTTATTTTCCATATATGCATGTTTAACGTATGAATGAAGTGATATGTTCACAGTGTGATTCTTCTGTGTATTTTTCGTGAGTTTTTCCCATTCAATTGAGTGTGTGTCACTTGATTATCACTTGGAAAGTTAACAGGCTCGAGTCCCTTCTTCTCAAAAATGGCGCCGTCCTCTTCAGAGGTTTCCCGGTTATATCTCCTTCCGACTTCAACCGCGTGATCCAAGCTTTTGGCTTCCCGGAATTGCTGTACTTCGGCAGTGGAGCCCCTCGAACCCAAGTCGTTGATAGGGTTTACACAGCAAATGAAAGCCCGCTCGATCAGGAAATTCCGTTCCATCACGAGATGGCTTACGTACTTAAATTCCTTGATTTTATATATTCATTTTTTATCCAGTTAATTGCTTTCTTAATTAATTATTTGCAATTGTAAAAAAAAAAAAAAAATAGGCAAAGGGACTAGGGTCCCAAACCTTTGAGGCCTTGGTTATCTTGTTATGATTTTTTTTATTTGTTTTCTCATTTTAGATTACGAAAAATACATAGCTAATCTTATGTTTTTAAAAAAGGAAGTTTGTTTAAACTCTCTTTTCAAGTAATTAAACATTTTTTGTCTTCATACATGTTTGTTTGATGTTATAATAAATCTTTTTATAATGATACGAGGGAAAGATTTAGAAAAGTTTCTAACTATAAATAAGGTAATCAAGTTGAAGGTAATCACGCTGATTAACACTTAACAAAGAGTGAAATAGTTGTAAATTATCACTAGGAATTTATAGTATTCTTTACTTGTATCATTTATCGTTTATATGTATTTTCTTTAAATAAATTTAATTTTCATAAATCAAACGATAACTTATTGACCGCTAATAATTCATACTAATATTTTGACAAATGATAATCCTAACTTTCACCCTTGTTTATATGGAAATTTCATTGGCATAATCATACAAATTTTATAATTGAGTGCAAATCTTAAAGATTTTGATATCGGGATTTTATTTAGCAACGAAAGTAAAAATTATGATTATTATTAGTTAACTGTTATTATAAGTAAATTTATGTTGACAGAGATAAATTAGCCTATTTTAATGATTTATAGAATTTACTAGCCATATTTTCTTATCGCAATCAAAATTTTATCTGTGAAAGGCAGGGGTAATTAATTAGAAGTTTTAGTTTGTGTTGTTGAATGTGAACGATCAATCTTTCCCATAACTGCAGGTTCCATATTTCCCCACCAAATTATTTTTCTTTTGTGAAGAAGAACCGGGAGCAGGGGGAGAAACTCCAATAGTTTTGAGTCATATCATATATGAAAAGATGAAACAGAGACACCCAGATTTCGTTGATCAACTTGAAAAGCATGGATTGACGTATGTAAAAATAGCACCTGAGGATGACGACCCATCATCGTACACAGGCGGTAGTTGGAAGTCGGCATACAAGACCAATGACAAAAAGATCGCAGAGGAAAGGTATGTATAAATCTTAATTTATATATATCTATAAAAAAATTTAAAAAATAATAATTATAAAAAAAAAAAAGAAGAGTAGCCCCTCAGGTGGCAATCAATTTTAGAAAGTCAATTCCCATTTTGATCAAATTCTTTTCACATTTTGTCCATTTGAAAATCAATTGTCTATCTTCTTACAAGTGTCGGCGGCTGTAAGTGTATAGGCATTCGTCAGCCAGACAAAGTGTATTTGATTTTTACGGAGGGGGGCACCTTTAATTTTACGGGCGAGCTCCTATAATTTACGGCGGGGTCCTGTAATATATGGGTACTAGCGCCTGTATCGGACACGTAACAAGCTTTGTTTGGTTGGTTATGCGGTGTCGACGCCTGTAAAGAGTATGAACGTTCTGGTGCGATGAAAAAGTAAAATGAAAAAAATTAGGTATAAATTTGATAAAATGAACATTTTGGTCAAAATACATTTTGGTAACTTTCATTTTAAAATGTTTTTTAATTGGTCAAAATACAGGGCTGCAAAGCATGGAACAAGGCTGGAATGGGCGGAGAATACTGCAAAAATAATTACAGGTCCGTTACCAGCAACCGGGTTTGATGAGGAGAATGACCGGAAAACATGGTTCAATAGTCTTGCGGTTGCTTACAGGGGACCCGCAACTGAGAAAACTAACAGCAGGGGTTATACATGGGTAGAGTTGGGTAATGGCATGCCTATGGATGATGATGCTATGAAGGACATGTTGAAAATTATGGAAGAAGAATGTGTTGTAATACCTTGGAAGAAAGGCGATGTTTTGGTGGTTAATAATTTGATGGTTCTTCACGGCAGACGACCACTTATTAAGCCTCCTCGTCGTATATTGGCTTCCCTGTGCAAGTGATTCAAGAAACAACAAGTTGTAAAGAACTAAAAGAATCATATTTATAGCCACATGATTTAAAGGGTATAAAAGTAATTTTCCTTTAAAGCATGAGAAGTTACTATTATACCCTTTAAACTTGTATCTAGAAAATAGTTCTTTCAGTTCTCAAGTGATAATAGTTCTCAATTGAACATCACTACACTTATATATTCTCTTGATACATATGTAATAGTCCACAGGAAAAAATCTTTGTGATCCTAGTTTAATTTGGATGGATTGTATATGTATCATTTATATGGTATTAATTTAGGATTTATGTTATCTCCTGTAAGGAAAAAGGGATACAAAATAAGGCAGAATGAATATATTTTTGTAAGCATAATTACAACATGTACGAAGTGAAATCTCACTTTGTGTGGTCGAGAGGGGATGAAAACATACCTTATTCATACCCCAAATGTGATAGAGATGATGCTTTGTAAAAGATTCCCGGCTCCAAAAAAAATTGTTTTTTTCAAATCATATCATGAACAACATAACATAGACCCTAAGAGCATATGCAAAAATAGTATAAAACATCAAACACAAAGGCAAAACAACATAAAACACACTCACAAACTTATGTAAAAATACAGACATATATAGGACAGAGCATATAAATACATGCATAACAGACTATAGGCAGAACAAACCAAATGACAAAAACTTTTAAACAAAATTATGAATGATAATATGATGAAATGGATATCCAAGAAAAATACAAGGAGACATTTTATATGCTAGTTTGTGTAGATGAAACAAATATATGCATATGCATAACAAATTAAGGCGTCCAAGGATGTGAATTTGTGAGATTATATATAGTGGTAGTTTGTTAAATTACTTGATGAAACATGTCATTGTTTATGAATGAAGAAGTTATATATGTAACCATATGAAGAGCTTCATGCCTTCATCTGATACTCAAGAGGAAGGAAAGCTTGAAAAAAGAAAGAAAGTGTAAATTGCATTCTTAAGCGTGTGGATCATACTTTCAAAGTTGCCATTTTGTTGGGACTTAACTGACAAGAGAAACAAAATTGAAAACCATGTGTAATAACAAGGTCATGACTCATGAAGAGTGATGTTTTTAAATTCTTTACCATGATCACATTAACAGATTTTATTAGACATTTAAATTGAGTTTTAATATAGACATAAAAATGTAAACTTTAGGAGGTACAATCACATTTCTTAGGCAAAAAGAGACAATATTTGATTTTTTTTTTTAAACGACTAATTTTTGAATCACTGGCAGATTACTAGAGTATCATGATGTCACCCGATCATATTCACCACCAAGTCACTGGTTCGACCAATTATGGGATTCGAACCCAATACATTTGGTTCATGATTCCTATCTTACCACCAAGATACCGCTAGATTGTAATGCCTTTGATACACAATATTTGATGCCACCCATACTAGCCACATTAAATGCCCACAACTAAGAATGTATACTATCAAAAGGGATCCAACTAAAGTCTTGAGGATACCATCATCAGGGTAACCTAATCGTTGATGATAAAGAGAATTAATGACTTAAATATAGAAAAGCATAGTGCAAAATGTGAAAATACAAGAAATTGAGAGTTTAACTTCAGATTCAACCACTTGAATTTTTGATATGGTTAGGGTGTACGCAATGATATCAATAAATATGTTTTAAACCGGCCTAGTATATTTGACATATTTTTTCTTATTCATTAATTATTATGACTCTAGAGCATGGAAAATTGGCCCAGCCTACACCAAACTAGAAAATGACGGTTTTAGCTGCGATCTAATTATAATCACGGGTATGAACTTTTAGTTATTCTAGTTTCAACCACATAACAAACAACATCGTGTTCATTTCAGACACATACGAAGTTTCAACTAAAAAATTATTTTGTCAAAAAAGTAAAAATTAATGAAATTTAGAATATGTTATGACAGAAAAAAGATAAAGATAAGGAAGGTAAATATGGACACTTTATTATTTGTTAGACTTTTTTCAAGTATTCATCGCTTTTTAAAAATTTGTAACTTTTTTTTATATAATATTATTTTTTGAATAACTACATCACATATTAAGTTTTTTTATCTTTCATATGATTATATTATTGACATATAAAAATGGCAAATAAATTCTTTTTAAACTAACTATATTTTAGGCACATGTACTACATGTATCTTGTAAAAAAATGTCATATTGTAATCTAGTACGTCAAAATACATAACATAAAATATAACTCCAAAAATAGATCCTAAAAAAGTAGCATAGAAAAATACTATTACATGCGAATTACACGAAGTTTTTGTATATTATCATGCAAGAATAATTAACACTTACGTGATAATATCACTCAAGTGATAATCATTTTTTTGTATATTTTGCATGCAGAGCATACTTCTATCTTAAACTTTACCCGTGTGTGTATGCATGTATGTGTATATATTTCTTGTAAAAAGAGTGCTTATCGAAAATAGGCGAGAAGGATTTTTTATCACTAATAAACTAACTCAAACGAACTCTAATTGAACTAATTTCAGCATAGTTGGAACTAGTTCGTTGAGCTTTTAGTGTTTAGTTTTTTTGTTTAACTTTTAATTAAGTTATATAATTTACTTCCAACTCGTTGTGTCTTTTTGTTCGCTATCTTTAACATTTATGCTTTCTATGTCATTATGGGTTCTTACTCGTCATTGTGTTTTTTATACTCGTCGTTGTTTTTAGCGTATTAGCTTTAGGGTATAAAATTTAGAGTCGATTAAAATGCTTCTAAAATGAGTTAAATCATACTTTGTTTAAGCTATATTTTTGATTTTAAAAAGAAATTGTTCTCGCCTTTTTAGCATTTTTAGAACAGCCTATACATGTTACTAGATGGTGAATTTAATGCGTGATCTATATATAGATAAGCAAGAAGTTATAATTATAGCACAACACACACGCATGTATTTTGAAGCCGTTAGTTAGGCATTGAGACAAATTAAAGAAAATATATAGAATCCAAATGGGCACCGAAAACTTCTTTCGAGAAGTAGAGCTCCCTGAGCAAAATTCTCAGGACAACGGCGTTCTTTTCCCGGCAGTATTATCCCCAAACTCCGGCAATGAATATTTGACTGCATCAGAAGTTGTTGATTTTGAAGATGCGATCAGAGCTCATAAGCCATGGTTGGAGTCTCTTCTCCTCAAAAGTGGAGCCATTCTTTTCAGAGGCTTCCCGGTTAAGTCTCCTTCCGATTTCAACATGGTGATTGAAGCTTTTGGCTACCCGGAATTCCCTTACAACGGCGGCATAGGCCTTCGAACCCAAGTTCTTGGCAGGGTTTACACCGCCAATGAAAGCCCCCTCGACATGGAAATTCCTTTCCATCATGAGATGGCTTACGTACGTAATTAATTAATTCAATTCCTTAATTACAAGCATGCATTATACGAATCTGGGCTTCCAACTACAAAGCCTACAGCGACGACATGTCGTTGCTAAAAGTCTGAAATTTTTTTCTTCTTTTTTTATATTACACGTATCAATAGTCAATTAGTTAGTCAACAAAGAAAAAGTAGCATTCATTTCAGCGACAACATGTCATCGCTACAAGTTGAAATATATTTCTTTTTTGACTTTCTTAAGCCAGTGATAATAAAGGAGGGGAAATAATTTTCATTTTCTTTATTGCGACGAGATGTCGTCGCTAAACATAAATTGATTATTTTAAATTTCATATATCTGAATATTAATTATTAGGTAATTTAAAAAAAATAAATAAGTTGTGAAACTTGTAGTGACGTCATCATCGTCCAACAAATATAATTTATTCGGTATTAAATATTATTAATAATTAATTTTAACCGTCACCTTTGCGTTTTTTTGGTCTTAGCCGCTGATTGATGTAGTGATGCATGCATGCAATACTTATTTTCTATAAAGCTTTCATATAATTACATTACAGGCTCCAGATTTCCCCACCAAGTTATTCTTCTTTTGTGAAGAAGAACCGGGAGCAGGGGGAGAAACTCCAATAGTTTTGAGTCATATCATATATGAAAAGATGAAACAAAGACACCCGGATTTCGTTGATGAACTAGAAAAGCATGGATTGAAGTATATGAAAATAGCACCTGAGGATGACGATACATCATTCCCCTCTGGCACTAGTTGGAAGTCGTTATTCAAGACCGATGACAAAAGTATTGCAGAGGAAAGGTAGGTTGGTAGGTGTATAACATAATTAAATTTCTCCGGCCAGTTAACAAAATTCTCAAAATGTCCATTTGATCATAAACTTTCCTCAAATGTCCATTTGACTTTTCAATGGCATAAAATGTACGTACAGTCGGCGCCCGTACATATAATAGCGAAGCTCATATAACCAACGAATCAAAAAATTCCATTTGTCCTCTACGAGCGCCCACTTTATACATATGTAGGCATTGCCAATACATCTGTGGGGTCACCCGTACATCTATGGGCATTGCCTGGATACAATAAAAAAAATCATGTTTAAATAAAAATAAAAATATTTATGGGCGCAACTGCCGGTGACAGCTGTGTCAGTGTGGGCCTGACGCCCGTGACAAATAGGCATATCTTTTGATTCGTTGGTTATATGGGCGTCACCCGTATATGTAGGGTCACCGACGCCTGTACATGCTTTAAGTCAATACATTTTGAAAAAATTACGTGGACAAAAGGATATTTTGGAAATTTTCTCATTAAGGGAAAATGTTTTTTTGGTCACGAGAATGATTGATTGACAGGGCAGCAAAGCAGGCAGTAAGGCTGGAATGGATTGGGACAAGTGCAAAATTGACTAGAAATCCACTTCCGGCAATCGGATTTGACAAGGAAAATGGTCGAAAAACTTGGTTTAATAGTATTCTAGCCGCTTACAGTGACCCTGAAAGTGAGAAAGTTGGCCCCCCGAAGACATCGGCAGAGCTTGGTAACGGTGATCCTGTGGATGATGATGTTTTGAAAGATGTTCTGAAAATCTTGAAAGAAGAATGCGTTGCAATACCTTGGAAGAAAGGGGATGTTCTGCTCATCAATAATTTAACGGTTCTTCATGGCCGACGACCACTTGTAAGGGCTCCTCGTCGTATACTTGTTTCCTTGTGCAAGTGAGAAATATTCAACACAATTATATATAATTGCCCAAAATAGTTGTGTTATGGCATTTCATGTATATTTATCTAAATAAAAACAAACATACTCTATTGTATGTATACTGCATACGAGATTGTATTATGTGAAACCCGATTCTGAGAAAAATCTTAAACCTTACTTGGTGATCCATTTGAAAACTTGAAAACAAATATGTGGTATATATTAAAGTTTAATAAAAAAAACATGAGAATTGAATAAACAAATGTGGTTTAATATGAACAACGTATTTATTTTCAAGATTCCGAATGGATGACCCAGGGTTTAAGGATTTTCTCTATAAAATCAGGTTTTCACATGTTACGATTCGTACTGCTTGTTGAATTGATTTTTGATTTTTGTTGACTCCTTATGAAGAACCAATTTAATTATCGGATTGAACGTCGAAACTCTATTACCATTTATTCATCCAAATTTTTTTTTCTCATTGGAAACGGGATGTGTTATTCCTTCTTCAATTTCCATATCGTGTCTTCCATCTCAAGCTCAACTTCAAAATTGATCTTGTCTTGTACATGTTTTATTGCATATAAGTGGTCTTTCAAACAAATACACATTTCTAATGTCTTTTGAGTAAGCCTCAATTCCATTGTATTGATAAATCTTGCCACTCGAAGAAAAAAGGATTTCAAAGCTATGATGAAAGCTTGTATGCTTAGCAGATCACGTGCTATGGCAACTAGAAAGGAAAATTAGTATTCAGATTCTTTTTTTTTTCCACCAAGCCAAAAGATCAAGGTTTTAAAATCTTCATCCCTTATGGTGGGAATCTAATTCGTTTTATTTACCTCTCAAGTTTGCTACTTATGGTTCAAAGTGTTAAATTAATCGAATTTAACATATTCACTCCTACTTGAACTACTTAAAGCCACATACATTATTTGTTGTATGTTTAATAATGAATCGTATTTTTGTAAATATTGACCAAACACATTTTAAAATTTTATGAATTTATTTTTTGCATTTGTAGCAAGATTTCAACCAGTTATACCCAAAAAAAAAAATTATTTTATTGATTTACATTTCAACATTGAAGCATTAAAATCTGGGTTTAATGTCATGACACAAGTAAAAACAACAAACATCTTTTGAATATATTTTAAACTTTTTATTTTTATTTGAAGTAACATTGTTATATAAATGTCACATTTTGGCTCGTATTCATACATATTTTTAGATATAATAAATAGTTTGTGAAATACTAGATTATTTTTGGGATAATATGTCAGTTTTTAAAACTTTAATTAATTAATTAAACTTTAATAACACTCAATAAAAGTTGCAAAAATTGCAAAAAACATTAAATCAACTTGTTTCGACTAAATATGTACGAAAAATTTACAGAACTTCTCTTTGTTGTATCGGTTCTTTTAAGAAAGAAGCACCAACATCAAGAGAACCCGAGTTTGCTTGACATTGAACGTTTTCAAGAATTAACTTAGAAACTATAGAGAGTATATTGAGCAATTTTTTAGTGTTTTTTTTTTTTTGTATTTTTTTTGAGTATTAAAGGTATAAAAGTTGGGTAATCAATGCCAAAACACCCTTCACTTATTTATACTAACTTATAAAGGCAAAATGATTCAGAAAAGAGTTTAAACGATTATATGGACGTTGAAAACAACTGTTATTTTAAAAAAAAATCTCAACCAAATAACAGGTCCCGAACGCTCACCCCAAGGCTAGTTTACTTGTCCTAACATTCACTCCAACGACTCGTTAGAAAATACGATTCACACGTTTTAGATGCTAGTTTGTGTAGATGAAACAGATATGCATGCATGACAAATTAAGGCATCCAAAGATGTGAGTCATAATATATAGTGGTGGTTTGTTTAATAACTTGATGAATCATGTCATTGTTTATGAAGGAAGAAGTTATATCTAGCCATATGAACATTGACGGAGCTTGACTGGATAAAGAGAGGGGACCGATGGATTTTTAGAAAGAAAACGAATGGGACCGAATAATTTTTAGGAAGAAAACGAAGGGACTGAAGGATTTTTAGGAAGAAAACATAGGAGGTCGAATGATTTCCGACGAAAAACTACTAAATCAGTCATTCTGGCCCGAAAAATAGGCGACGGGACACCCCTGAGCCCTTCTTAAGCTTCGTCCTTAGCATATGATGAATTAGCTTCATCTGAAACTCAAGAGGAAGGAACTCTTGAAAAAAAAAAGAAAAGAAAGTGTAAGTTGCACTCTTAAGCGTGTAATTATTTTCTAACTTGCCATTTCGTTGGGACTTTAACTGACAAGAGAAACAAAATTGTAAACCATGTGTAATAAGTAATAACAATGTCATGAAGAGTGGTGTTTTTAAATTCTTTATCATGATCACATTAAAAGATTTTATTACACATTTAAATTGAGTTTTAACATATAGATAGAAATGTAAACTTTATAAAGGACAGGCTCAAGTTTTTTGAGTGCCCAAGACTAATACAAAGATTGAGGTCTTTTTGTAAATAATTTTTTGTATGAGATAAAAAAATTATGGTTTGCAAAAATCTAAAAAACATAAAAAAATGTTAATTTGTCTCTATCGGTATAAATTTACTCATAATTATATATAATGATATAAAAATAATAATAAATAGTACAATATTTAGTTATGATATTTTATAACTTTGCTTCTCTTTATTAAACATCTTAATCATCCTATTTACCACTAGAAACTTTGTCAAAATCTTTATCTTGTACCATTAAAAAATTATTCCAATGTCAAGTAAAGATAAAAAAACACAGAAGATGTAATCAGTTATAAAGATAAAACCTTAAACAACTTTCTCTTTTAAAAAAAAAGTAAACTCTTTAATTATTCAGATTAAAAACAACAAAATAATAGCCTAAACGATAACCCGAACGGTGGGACCCCCACAAATTTGGGAGTCCTGGGCCCTTGCCTATAGAGGTGGGTAAAAAAAAATGGAACCGGCAACCCGAACGGGAACCGACCATACCCGAACCGGTGGGTACAAACAGATAAGGTTTTTCAGACAAATTAAAACCGAAATCCGAAAAACCGGAACTGGTTTCACCTGTATCCGGCCAAGACCCGAACATGAACTGGCCCAAACCGGGACCGGATATTAACTTTGCTAACTGGAACCAAAACCAGAACTGGGTCCAAAAAAACCCGATTTGTGCACCTATGCTTGCCTATAATATTCCTAACTAAAGCCGGCGTTGTTAGGCGGTACAATCACATTTCTTGGGCAAAAAGACACAATGTTTGATGCCACCGATAGGAGCCACATTAAATGCCCACAAATTTTTTTTGAACGGCAAATGCCCACAAAGAAGAATGCATACTATCAAAAGGGATTCAACTAAAGTCTTGAGAATACCATCATCAGGGTAACCTAATCGTTGATGTTAAAAGAGAATTAATGACTTTAATTAATAAAGAAATCATAAAGCAAAAAGTGAAAATATAAGAAATTGAGAGTTTAGCTTCAGATTCAACCACTTGAATTTTTGATATAGTTAGCGTGGTACGCCAATGTAGGACTAACCCGCTTGATAGAGGCTTGCTTCTTATAATGGGAGGTCATGGGTTGAATCTCATACAAGAGTGTAATTATGGTGTAGTTTAGGTGAAAATTAAGCTTAGTCGTTCAAAAAAAAATATTTGACATATTTTTCGTTAATTAGTCCTCATGACTCTAGAACGTGGAAAAATGGCATGGCCTACACCAAACTCGAAAATGACTAATTTAGTTATGATCTAATCACACGGGTATAAACTTTTAGTTATTCTAGTTTCAACCACATAGCGAACAACATCATGTTCATTTTACACACACATGAATGTTCAATCAAAAAAATATTTTTGTCTTAAAAAACTAAAAATTAATAAAATTTAAAATGTGTTATGATTGAAAAAAAAGGTAATTATGGAAGAGTTATATAAACATTGTATTTTTTTTTGGTTTTTTTAAGTATTCATCAATTTTAAATGTTTATTACTTTTTTCTTATAATATTATTTTTTAAATAATTATATCATAAAATCAAGTTTTTTAATTTTATCTTTAAATATGAGTATATTATTGACATATAAAAATTAAAATTGAATTGTTTTTTAAACTAACTATATTTTAGGTACATGTACTACATGTATCTTGTGAAAAAAAAATGTAGCAAATTTATATTGTAAAATACATCAAAATACAGAACATAATAAAAAAACTACAAAAATACATTATAAAAATACAGTATATATATACTGTAAAATATAATACGTAAAATTATCACATGATTACACGAAGTTTTCGTAAAATTATGATGCAAATATGATTAATAGTTACATGATAAATATCGCACAAATGATAATCATTTTCTTGTATATTTTTCATGCAAAACATACTTATATCTTAAACTTTACATATATGTGTGTGTATGCATGTATGTGTATATATTTCTTGAGAAAAGAGTGCTTATCGTAAAATAGGTGGGAAGTATTTTTGAACACTGATAAACTTCACACGAACTCTAATTGAACTCATTTCAGCGTAGTCAGAAAACAGTTTGTTGAACCCTATAATCTTAGATTTTAGGGTTTAGTTTTTCGTTTAACTTTTAAGTTATATTATTTGTTGTGACACCCACTGTCACTTTCATGTCCCCTCCGGACATTAACACCAATATTTAATAATTTACGTTTAGGTCCCAGTAAAAACTTTTGTGTTTTACACACCTGTAAACATACTATTTACTAACACCTGTTAAAAACAGATTTACATATGTTTACATACTCCTCAAAACATTTGATACACAAAAATTACACAACTGTTTGGTTATTAAAACTAAAAACCATCATGTGAGCCTTCACGTTCGATTTCCGATCACCATTACCGCTCACCCGACTCCTTAGTACCTGTAAACATCACATTTAAAATCACCATTAGTTCGTTAGAACTAAGTAAGGTTACCTCATTATTTCACCCAGTGTATTCCATAATATCATATGGATACACTAATGAGGTTCCAAATAAAATTTGACAACAACAGTCAATCACATACAAAACGATTTACTAACGGTTCGTTTTCAACCAAAACCTCATTATACCTCCCATTCATGCACAATCATTATAATTTAATATAACACATGTATAACCCCGCAAAACTCCGATTGTGCAACATATTTCACCCAAATCACAATTCACAGTTTGACATTTGAATTTCAAATGTCTATCCTCTTATAAGTCATCTATTGTTCACACACCTTGTGAATCAATTATATTGGAATTTGCAAGTCTTATGTTCACACACCTTGTGAATCAAAACATGCACATTACCAATCAACCATTTGTTCACACACCTTGTGAATCTATTACATTGGAATTACATGTCTTATGTTCACACACCTTGTGAATCAGCATGCACATTTCCAATCCACCATTTGTTCACACACCTTGTGAATCTATTACATTGGAATTACATGTCTTATGTTCACACACCTTGTGAATCAGCATGCACATTTCCAATCCACCATTTGTTCACACACCTTGTGAATCTATTACATTGGAATTACATGTCTTATGTTCACACACCTTGTGAATCAGCATGCACATTTCCAATCCACCATTTGTTCACACACCTTGTGAATCTATTACATTGGAATTACATGTCTTATGTTCACACACCTTGTGAATCAGCATGCACATTTCCAATTTAATACCTACAAATTAGTAGATCACCACATGTTCACACACCTTGTAAATCATGTGACAACAATAACCACATTCATTTATCTCATTTCAATCAACTCAACAAACCATGTATATATGCTAAATGCATAGTTACTTATAGTGTGGACTCACCCAGTCCTTCAACTACAAGTTCAATCAAATAGGTAACTTACCTCGCTTTGGAGAGTTATCAACAATCTCCAACTCTTTCCCAGGCCTTCTAGAACTAGATTCACCTCCTCTTCCTATTATATATTCACATATAACAGGATTTAACAACATGAACACACAACTTGTGTTATTTATATAATATAATTCATTTGACCTGTTTTACTTTTCATATTCAATCAAAAGCTCATTGAGGCTTTTTATCAAACAACTCATGTGTAGAAACTAATCTACACATGTTCTTAATCATATTTAACTTACCACAACTTCATATTTTAAAATCCGTTGCTTGACTTCCTTTATCAACATCTGGTTGTAACTCACACGTATACAACCAGTTTCAATTCACCTAACACCCATACATATTGATTCAAACTCATTTGAATCTCATTTATTAGTATGTGGCATACAGAAGTCAAGTCATTATTTATAATTAGCATATCATGCTAAAATCATTAACTTTCAATTTCAAACATTTAATCAACACTTGAACTAGATCTATCATTCCAGAGAATGATCTAAAATCATCATAACCATGATTTAATCATCCCACTGGTTATCATATTCAATAATATGATTTTCACACCAACCGGACATCATAACGGATCAAAATCAAGATTTCACCGTTAAAACATCTAATTCTTCGTTTCTAATCATCCCAAATCATCATATAATGCTCACAATTCAATTTAATCCGTATATTATCAAAATTAATAGAATAATACGAATCGTTACCCTTTCGTCGGATTTCTGGTTAAAATCTGACGATCCAGACTTGCAGAAACAATCCCTGGTTCGATCTGGATGATCCGGTAGTCTCAAAACTGATTTTGGATGTCAAAATTTCGTATGTGTGTGTGTTTCTTGTGAACAGGTTTGAAGATGAAGAAAATAAATTTTCTTCATGCAAATCTGATAAAAATCAAGAATCTGCTGAACCGCCTCACCCATCGCGTACCGCGAAGGAGGCCTTATAGAGCCTTCGCGTACCGCGAAGAAATTCAGGATCATCAGATATTTTAGATTCTTCGCATACCGCGAAGAGGGGCTCCTGAAGCCTTCGCGTACCGCGAAGCAATTCAAAACATAATTTCTTCATTTCGCGATTCCGGACAATACGTAACTCCGTTTCAACACACTGTTTTCACCTATGTTTATCATTTCTCGCATATTTTCTATTTGTAACAATCACAATCATTTCATTAATGATTATTTTAAATATATTCAATTGTTGAAAATCGATCGTTACATTTGTGTTCTAGATCATTGTGTTTTTTTTGCTCGTCATCTTTAAAATTTATGTTTTCTATGTCATTATATGTTTCTGCTTGTTATTGTGTTTTTTATGTTCTGTTGTTGTTTTGAGGGTATTAGCTTTAGAGTTTAAAATTTAACGAGTTGATTCAAACACTTTGAAAATGAGCAAAATCATAGTTGGTTTAAACTAGAGGTGGCAATTTTTACCCATATAAAAAGAAATAGGTTGATTTAGATAAATAATTGTAGTATAATGGGTTGAAATAAGTAACATCATAATATTGAATGGGTTGAGATGTGTAGCACTTAAACACAATGCGGGTCAAGATTGGTAGCCAAACAACTATGTAAATGCAATGAATTCAAACATTTAAGAATTATTAATAACATATTTGATAAATATAAGAAAATCACTAAAAATTATTCAAATGGACTATTTATTTACTTATAACACATCTTAAGTTAAACTAAATTGATGTTTTTTAAGAACAATCAATTTAGACTCGAACTGATTTTGCTTAAAACTCGTTCTGACCCGCACTCATCCTGACCCGAACTCGTTCTAACCCGTTATCCAACCTGCCAATTTTGCCCGGCATAGTTTAAGTTGATTTTTAAGTTTAAAAAGAAATTGTTCTCGCCGTTTTAGCATTTTTAGAACAGCCAATGTTACTAAATGGTGAATTTATTGTGTGATCTATATATATAAACAAGAAATTAAAGACACAATGAGAGGAATTGAAGAAAACATATAGAATCCAAATGGGCACCGAAAACTTGTTTCGAGAAGTAGAGCTCCCTGAGCAAAATTCTCAGGACAACGGCGTTCTTTTCCCGGCAATATTATCCCCAAACTCCGGCAATGAATATTTGACTGCATCAGAAGTTGTTGATTTTGAAGATGCGATCAGAGCTCATAAGCCATGGTTGGAGTCTCTTCTCCTCAAAAGTGGAGCCATTCTTTTCAGAGGCTTCCCGGTTAAGTCTCCTTCCGATTTCAACATGGTGATCGAAGCTTTTGGCTACCCGGAATTCCCTTACAACGGCGGCATAGCTCCTCGGACCCAAGTTCTTGGCAGGGTTTACACCGCTAATGAAAGCCCTCTCGACTTGGAAATTCCTTTCCATCATGAGATGGCTTACGTACGTAATTAATTAATTCAACTCCTTAATTACAAGCATGCACTGCAGGATTCGGGCTTCTAGCAACGACTCCTACAGCGACGAGAAAAGTCGCCGCAAGAAGATTGTGTATGACGACGACATGTCGTCGATAAAAGTCGAGATTTTTTTTTTGAGTTTTCTTTACACATAACAATAGCTAATTAGTTAGTCAATGAGGAAGTAGTATACATTTCAGCGACGATACGTCGCCGATATAATTTAAATATAATTCTTTTTAATTTTCTTCAGCCAACGATATAATAGGACCGAGGAGGGAAAAAAATTCCATTTTCTTTGGTGCAGGTTAAAATGGGTGCAGGTCAGGATGATTATAAGAAAATCAAGATGGTTGTAAATGGGTCACTTATAAAAAAATCAATTTAACTCAAGTTAAATGAGTTGTAATGAAACAAATAATTTATTCAAACATTTTTTTCAATGATTTTATCATCAAATATAATACTAATCATTCTTATTTACTTGAATTCATTGGATTCATATAGTTTGTAAGTTACCTAATCTTAACCGTATTTTGTTAAAGTGTTACATATCTCAACCTATTCTGTGTCATAATATTACCCATTTCAACCCAAAATATAAAAATCCGTACCAAAATCTACTCATTTTTCTTATTGTGGGTTAAGATTGTCAGATCTAATTGCGAAGAGATATCGTCATTAAACATAAATTGATTCTTTTAAATTTCATATATTTAAATATATTAATTATTGGGTAATTTAAAAAAAATGAAAAATACATTATGAAACTTGTAGATACATCGTCATTCAGCAAATATAATATATTCAGTATTAAATATTATTAATAATTAATTTTAACCATCATACCATCTTCGCGTTTTTGTGGCCTTAGCCGCTGATTGATGTAGTGATGCATGCATGCAATAATTATTTTCTATAAAGCTTTCGTATAATTACATTACAGGCTCCAGATTTCCCTACCAAGTTATTCTTCTTTTGCGAAGATGAACCGGGAGCAGGGGGAGAAACTCCAATTGTTTTGAGTCATATCATATATGAAAAGATGAAACAGAGACACCCAGATTTCGTTGATCAACTTGAAAAGCATGGATTGACGTATGTAAAAATAGCACCTGAGGATGACGACCCATCATTCCACTCTGGCACTAGTTGGAAGTCGTTATTCAAGACCGAGGACAAAAGTATTGCAGAGGAAAGGTAGGTTAGTAGGTGTATAACATAATTAAATTTCTCCGACGAGTTAACAAAATTCTCAAAATGTCCATTTGACCACAAACTTTCCTCAAATGTCCATAGAGTCGGCACCCCTACATATAAGATCGGCGCTCATATTATCAACGAATCAAAATATGTAATTTGTCTTCTATGGGTGCCCACCTCATACATATGTAGGCGCCACCAATACATCTGTGGGGTCGCTTGTACATCTATAGGCATTGCCTAGATTCAAGAAAATTCAGAAAAAAAAAATCATGTTAAAGTAAAAATAAAAAATATTTATGGGCGCCGCCGCCCGTGACAACCGTGTCAGTGTTGGCCTGACGCCCGTGACAAATAGGTGCATCTTTTGATTCGTTGGTTATATGGGCGCCACCCGTATATGTAGAGGCACCGACGCCTGTACATGCTTTAAGTCGATAAACATTTTGGAAAATCACGTGGTCAAAAACATATTTTGGAAATTTTCTCATTAAGGGAAAATGTTTTTTTGTCACAAGAATGATTGATTGACAGGGCAGCGAAGCAGGCAATAAAACTGAAATGGATTGGGACAAGTGCAAAATTGACTAGAAATCCACTTCCAGCAATAGGATTTGACAAGGAAAATGGTCGAAAAACTTGGTTTAATAGTATTCTAGCCGCTTACAGAGAGCCTGAAAGCGAGAAATTTGGCCCCTCGAAGACATGGGCAGAGCTTGGTAACGGTGATCTTGTGGACGATGATGTTTTGAAAGATGTTCTGAAAATCTTGAAAGAAGAATGTGTTGCAATACCTTGGAAGAAAGGGGATGTTCTGCTCATCAATAATTTAACGGTTCTTCATGGCCGACGACCGCTTGTAAGGCCTCCTCGTCGTATACTTGCTTCCTTGTGCAAGTGATTTAATAAACAACAAGTTGTAAAGAACTAAAGTAATCATATTTATAGCCATATGATTTAAAGGGTAGAAAAACAATTTTTCCTTCACACTTGAGGAAGTTAATATTATACCATTTAAACTTGTGGCTAGAACTCATTCCTTTACTTCTTAAGTAATAATGATTCTCAGTTGAACATCCATATATGTATGTATGTGTATTCTATTGATACATATGTAATGGTCCACAGTAAAAACATCTTTGTGATCCTTTTTAATTTGGATGGATTGTAAATTTATCATTTATATGGTGTTAATTTAGAATAAATGTTATCTCCGTATTGCAAGGAAAAAGGGATGCAAAATAAGGCGGAATGAATATCTTTCTGTACACATAATTACATCATGTACTCGGTAAATTCTCATTTTGTGTGATCGAGAGAAGATGAAGACATACCTTACTCATACCGCAAATGTGGCAGAGATACTACTTTGTAAGAAACCCACGGCTCCAAGAAAACTTTTTTTACCAAATCATATTACGAACAACATAACACAGACCCTAACAACATATGCAAAAGTAGTATAAAACATCAAACACAAAGGCAAAACAACATAACACATACCCACAAACTTATGTAAATATATCAACATAGGAGGGAACATATACATACATGCATAACAAACTAAACATCATAGGCAGAACAAACCCAAGGAAAATATAAGGAGACGTTTTCGATGCTAGCTTGTGTAGATGAAACAGATATATGCATGCATAACAAATCAAGGCATCCAAAGATGTGAATTTGAGAGTAATTGTGTGTAGTGGTGGTCTGGTAAATAACTTGATGAGACATGTCATTGTTTATGAAGGAAGAAGTTATATATGTAACCATATGAAGAGCTTCATGCCTTCATCTGATACTCAAGAGGAAGGAAAACTTGAAAAAAAAGAAAGGAAGTGTAAATTGCATTCTTAAGCGTGTGAATCATACTTTGTAACTTGCCATTTTGTTGGGACTTAACTGACAAGAGAAACAAAATTGAAAACCATGTGTAATAACGAGGTCATGAAGGGTGGTATTTTTAAATTCTTTAACATGATCACATTAGAATATTTTTATTATACAATTAGATTTAGTTTTAACATAGACATAAAAAGGTAAACTTTAGGTGGTACAATCACATTTCTTAGGCAAAAAAAAAAAAACACAAAATTTGATTTTTTTTTTTTTTGAACGGCTAATGTAAGATCAAAGACTATTGTTTTCTAAAATATTACAAGTTCTTGGCCCACTTCTTCAAAAGTCCAACGCAAGCTTCAGAAGGACAAAAGTATCAGTCGGAAACTATTAGTCTTATGAAGGTATGTTAAACCTTCGGAAGACTAAATGCTTCCGAATGATAACTTTATCCTTCCAAACCACTAAATCAAAGACAAAGCTTCCGATAGATACAAACTTCGATGATTCAAGGGACTCCATTTAGCAGCTTCCGAAATAAGAACTTCTGACTAGATTTCTCTGCTGATGACTGCCTTATTCAAGAAGGGTTCAGAGATGCTTTTCATTATCAAGACCAAATCAGAAGACATTCTCATGATGATGAGCAACAAAGTACTTTTGTCAGATCAGCAGAAGACACTTTACATTAATGTCTTTTATAGTGTAAGTAATAAATGTTAAAGTCAATGAAGTTATTTGTATTAATTATAATTAATATGGATTGACATGTCAAGCTAGAACAATATACTAGTTTTAGCATTAATTTGTTTCTAGTAGTTTTTCCAGCTTTGTATCCCTATGATGATATGACTGTAGCTTTTAGTATAAGACCATTCACTTGCAACATAATATGCATGCTTGCAATAACTATTTTGTACACTACACAATTGAGTGAAATATACTATGAGCTTCAAGTAGTTATTGTGTTCTTGAGCACTCACTATTATTGAGTGTATAAGGAGATTGATAGAGATTCCACATTTATCAATCTTCTAGAAGATAACTAGTCTAAGTGTTGTGCAAAGTGTATAACCCGATCCAACAGCTATTTTTTGAATCACTGACAGATCACTGGAGTACCATTATGTTACCAGATGACATCCACCACTAAGTCACCGGTTCTAAAGGAAACTCAATACTTTGATAAAACCCCTTGTGGGATTCGAACCCAAAACATTTGGTTCCCACACCTTATCCCACCACCAATATACTGTTAGATTATAATGGCTTTTTATACACAATATTTGATGCCACCGATACTAGCTAGCCACATTAAATGCCCACAAATAAGAATGGATACTATCAAAAGGGAACCAACTAAAGTCTTGCGAATACCATCATCAGGGTAACCAAATTAGGGTTGTAAACGAACACGAACGAGCCCTTATTCGTGTTCGTTTCTTTAACTTTTAACTTATTCACAAACGGTTTACGAACACTAGCCGAACGAAAATTCTTGTCCGTGTTCGTTCATTAAGGAATTTAGCTTGTTTACGAATGCTGACGAACACATATTATTTAAACAATAAAAATCAACATTTTAAATATCAAGCATTGGATATAATCATTTATAAATATATAAATTAAAATATTATAACATTAAACTAAAAATTAAAATTATACAACATATCTAATTAATAAATATAATAAATGAACTTAACCAAATATAAACGAACGTAAACGAACATGTTACCGAACGTTCACGAACACAAATGAACGAACATGACCTCTGTTCATGTTCGTTCATTTAATTAAACAAACGGAATTTCTTGTTTGTGTTCGTTCGTTTATTAAAAGAACGAACATAAACGAACTTCCCGTCGAACGGTTCAGGAACTTTCGCTAAACATTCGGTTCATTTACAGCCCTAAACCTAATCGTTGATAATAAAGAGAATTAATGACTTTATTAAAGAAAAGCATAAAGGAAAACGTGAAATTACAAGAAATTGAGAGTTTAATTCGATTCAACCACTTTAATTTTTGATATGGTTAGGGTGTTACGGTATCAATAAATATGTTTTAAACCGGCCAAGTATATATATTTGACATAATTGTTCTTATAAATTAGTTATTATGACTCTAGAGCGTTGGAAAATTGGCACGGCCTACACCAAACTCGAAAATGACGGTTTTAGTTTCGATCTAATTACGGGTATGAACTGTTAGTTAGTCTAGTTTCAACCGCATAACGAACAACATCAGCTTCAACTAAAATTATTTTTGTCAAAAAAAAAAAAGTAAAAACTAATGAAATTTAGAAATGATAGAAAAAAGATAACGATAATGAAGGTTAATATGGACACTTTATTATTTGTTGACTTTTTTCAAGCATTCATGGTTTTTTAAAATTTGCAACTTTTTTCATATAATATTATTTTTAAATAAATACATCACAAATGAAGTTTTTTTTTTAATCTTTAATATAAGTATATTAATTTCTTTTTAAAACTAACTATATTTTAGGCGCATGTACTACATGTATCTTGTGAGAAAATGTAGTAGATTTATATATTGTAATATAGTATGTCAAAATACATAACATAAAATATAACTCCAAAAATACATCTAAAGAAGCAGCATAGAAAAAAATATTATCACATGCGAATTACATGAAGTTTTTATAAAACTATCATGCAAGATTGATTACCACTTACGCTGATAAATATCACTCAAGTGATAATCATTTTTTTTTTTATATTTTGCATGCAAAGAATACTTCTATCTTAAACTTTACCTATCGGTGTGTGTATGCATGTATGTGTATATATTTCTTTTTAAAAGAATGCTTATCGAAAATAGTTGTGAAGGTTTTTGATCACTCATAAACTGATCCAAACGAACTCTAATTAAACTCATTTCAACATAATTAGAACCAGTTCGTCGAACTCTACAATCTTAGCTTTCTGGATTTAGTTTTTTGTTTAACCTTTAATTAAGTTATATAATTTACTTCCAACTCATTGTGTCTTTTTGCTCGCACGCTATCTTTGAAATTTATGTTTTCTTTGTCATTATAAGTTCCTACTCATAGTGTTTTTTATGCTCGTCGTTTTTAGGGTATAATTAGCTTTGGGTTTAAAATTTAACAAGTCGATTCAAACGCTTCTAAAATAAGTTAAACCATAGTTCGTTTAAGCTAATTTTGTGTATAAAAGAAATTCTTCTCGCCTTTTAGCATGTTTAGAACAGCCTATATATGTTAATAAATGGTGACTTTAATTTGTGATCTATATATATATATATATATATAGATAAACAAGAAGTTATAATTATAGCATAACACACACGCATGTATTTTGAAACCATTAGTTAGCGATTGAGAGAAACTAAAGAAAATATATAGAATTCAAATGGGCACCGAAAACTTGTTTCGAGAAGTAGAGCTCCCTGAGCAAAAGTCTCAGGACAACGGCGTTCTTTTTCCGGCAGTATTATCCCCAAACTCCGGCACTCAATATTTCACCGCATCAGAAGTTGTTGATTTTGAAGATGCGATCAGAGCTCATAAGCCATGGTTGGAGTCTCTTCTCCTCAAAAGTGGAGCCATTCTTTTCAGAGGCTTCCCAGTTACATCTCCTTCCGATTTCAACATGGTGATCGAAGCTTTTGGCTACCCGGAATTCCCTTACAACGGCGGCATAGCCCCTCGGACCCAAGTTCTTGGCAGGGTTTACACCGCTAATGAAAGCCCCCTCGACATGGAAATTCCTTTCCATCATGAGATGGCATACGTACGTAATTAATTAATTCAATTCCTTAATTACAAGCATGCATTATAGGAATATGGGTTTCCAACTACGACGTCTACGGCGACGAGAAAGTCGCCGCCATGATATTGTTTATAGCGACGACATGTTGCTATTATAAATTGTGAAACTTGTAGCGACAACATGTGCAAAATAGAATTTATTCAGTATTAAATATTTTTAATAATTAATTTTAACCATCACCATCGCGTTTTTGGGGCCTTATCCGCTGATTGATGTAGTGATGCACGCATGCAATAATTATTTTCTATAAAACTTTCGTATGATTACATTACAGGCTGCCGATTTCCCCACCAAGTTATTCTTCTTTTGTGAAGAAGAACCGGGAGCAGGGGGAGAAACTCCAATTGTTTTGAGTCATATCATATACGAAAAGATGAAAGCCATACACCCAGATTTCGTTGATCAACTCGAAAAGCATGGATTGAAGTATATAAAGATAGCACCTGAGGATGACGATCCATCATTCCACTCTGGCACTAGTTGGAAGTCGTTATTCAAGACCGATGACAAAAGTGTTGCAGAGGACAGGTAGGTTGGTAGGTGTATAACATAAATTACCAATGAGGCAGTGCCTCAGCGGTACCCCGGGATACTTCCAAATGGGAGGTCTCGGGTTCGAAACCCTCCTGCATCGAAAAAGGGGTCTGTGGGGAGTCGGGGGTTTTCTTGTGAGATTTCCTCCTGGGGTGGCTGTGGAGGTTCATGGAAAGTCCAGGTAACTAGACATTGGTGACATGGCCTGAAAACAGTGGACTCACACGAGTGAGACCTTCATCGTTCAAAAAAAAGGTGTATAACATAATTAAATGTCTCCGACCAGTTAACAAAATTCTCAAAATGTCCATTTGACTTTTCAATGTCATAAAATGTTTGTACAGTCGGCGCTCGTACATATAATAGCGGCGCTCATATAACCAACCAATCAAAAGATATCATTTGTCCTCTACGGACACCCACATCATACATACGTAGGCGTCGCCAATACATCAGTGGGGTCAACCGTACATCTATGGGCGTTTCCTGGATACAAGAAAATTTAAAAAAAAATCATGTTTAAATAAAAATAAGAAATATTTATGGGCGCAACCGCCCGTGACAAATAGGCGTATTTTTTGATTCGTTGGTTATATGGGCGCCACCCGTATATGTAGGGGCACCAGCGCCGTACATGCTTTAAATCAATAGACATTTTGGGAAAATTACGTGGTCAAAAGATATTTTGGAAATTTTCTCATTAAGGGAAAATGTTTTTTTGGTCACGAGAATGATTGATTGACAGGGCAGCGAAGCGGGAAATAAAGCTGGAATGGATTGGGACAACTGCAAAATTGACTAGAAATCCACTTCCAGCAATCGGATTTGACAAGGAAAATGATCGAAAAACTTGGTTTAATACTATCCTAGCCGCTTACAGCGAGCCTGAAAGCGAGAAATTTGGCCCCCCGAAGACATCGGCAGAGCTTGGTAACGGTGATCCTGTGGATGATGATGTTTTGAAAGATGTTCTGAAAATCATGAAAGAAGAATGCGTTGCAATACCTTGGAAGAAAGGGGACGTTCTGCTCATCAATAATTTAACGGTTCTTCATGGCCGACGACCACTTGTAAGGCCTCCTCGTCGTATACTTGCTTCCTTGTGCAAGTGAAGAAATATTCAACACAAGTATATATAATTGCCCAACATATATGTGTTATGACATTTCATATATATTTATCTAAATAAAAACAAACATACTATAATTTATATATACTACATTGTATTATGTGAAAACCCGATCCTGAGAAAAAGCTTAAACCTTACTTGGGTCATCCGTTTGAAAACTTGAAAATAAATATGTGGTATATATATTAACTTTTAATAAAAAACCGGGAATTGAATAAACAAATGTGGTTTAATATGAACCACGTATTTATTTTCAAGATTCCAAATGGATGACCCAGGGTTTAAGTATTTTCTCTGTAAAATCAGGTTTTCACATGTTACGATTCCTACTGCTTGTTGAATTGATTTTTGATTTTCGTTGACTCGTTTTGAAGAACCAATTTAATTATCGGATTGAACGTCGAGACTCTATTACCATTTATTCATCCATAGTTTTTTTTCTCATTGGAAACTAGATGTTTTATTCCTTCTTCAATTTCCATATCGTGTCTTCCACCTCGAGCTCACCTTCAAAATTGATCTTGTCTTGTACATGTGTTACTGCATATAAGTGGTCTTTCAAACGGATACACATTTCTGATGTCATTTGGGTAAGCCTCAATTCCATCGTATTGATAAATCTTGCCACTCGAAGAAAAAAGGATTTCAAAGCTATCATGAAAGCTTGTATGTTTGGTAGATCACATGCTATGGCAACTAGAAAGGAAAATTAGTATTCAGATTCTTTTTTTTCCAACCAAGCCAAAAGATCAAGGTTTTAAAATCTTCATCCCTTATGGTGGTAATCTAATTCGTTTTATTTACCTCTCAAGTTTGCTACTTATGGTTCAAAGTGTTAAATTAATCGAATTTAACATATTCACTCCTACTTGAACTACTTAAAGCCACATACATTATTTGTTGTATGTTTAATAATGAATCGTATTTTTGTAAATATTGACCAAACACATTTTAAAATTTTATGTTGAATTTATTTTTTGCATTTGTAGCAAGATTTCAACCAGTTATACCCAAAAAAACAATTATTTTATTGATTTACATTTCAACATTGAAGCATTAAAATCTGGTTTTAATGTCATGACACAAGTAAAAACAACAAACATCTTCTGAATATATTTTAAACTTTTTATTTTCATTTGAAGTAACATTGTTATATAAATGTCACATTTTGGCTCGTATTCATACATATTTTTAGATATAATAAATAGTTTGTGAAATACTAGATTATTTTTGGGATAATATATCAGTTTTTAAAACTTCAATTAATTAATTAAACTTTAATAACATTCCAATAAAAGTTTCAAAAATTGCAAAAAACATTAAATCAACTTGTTTCGACTAAATATGTACGAAAAATTTACAGAGCTTCTCTTTGTTGTATCGGTTCTTTTAAGAAAGAAGCACCAACATCAAGAGAACTTTACCCGAGTCTGCTTGACACTGAACATTTTCAAGAATTAACTTAGAAACTATAGAGAGTATATTGAGCAATTTTTTATTTATTTTTTTTTCTTGTATTTTTTTTTGAGTATGAAAGGTAGAAAGGTTGGGTAATCAATGCCAAAACACCCTTTCACTTATTTATACTAATTTATAAAGGCAAAATGATTCAAAAAAGAGTTTAAACGATTATATGGACGTTGAAAACAACTGTTATTTTAAAAAAGTCTCAACCAAATAACAGGTCCCGAACACTCACCCCAAGGCTAGTTTAATTGTCCTAACATTCGCTCCAACGACTCATTGCTCAAATACAATGGCTGTTAAAGGAAAAAAGAAACCTAGTTTTGCTTTAACAGGATAATAACCAGTTGTAAAGTAACTTTTTTGGGCAAACTTTGAAAGGCCAGAAGGGGGGGTGGTCCAAACCAGTGATAAGTGGCCTTTTTGTGCACCTCTGCCTATAGTTTCTCCTTAAGAAATCCAACGTCATTCTATTCCCTGTTGCATCTCAGACTGACTTCAACGACATGTCGACATTGTTGAAGCCTTTTGCTTCCATGAATTGGCCTATGTCGGAGGCCAGACAACTCGAAACAAAGTCGTACGACAGATATACACCGCCAATGAAAGCCCTTCGGATGAATTTATTCCTTTCCATCACGAGATATCTTACGCATGTGAAGTCTTTGATTCTTCCTTCAACTGCTTTCTTGATTTTGTCTTTAGTTTGAATTGAATTACGGGTGTGAAGTTCTGATAACATAAGAAAACAACCATTCATGGTTTTAGATTTAGTATAAACAGAAATTTGGGTCTGTCCTTGCACACGTATAACTTCAACTTAGTATGTTCAACTTTAACCTGTTTATTTCATTTACTTTTAAATACTTTAAATAATTAAAATAATTAAAAAAAATTGGGTTAATGTTCATGAACCCGATCTTTATCACCTCTAATTGTTAAAATATATATAAGAGATCTAGTGGGGAATTAATTGATTAATTTTTTTTTTTATCGTGATACACCCACAAGGCCACAAGATTGACACACAGGACAGTGCTAGAGGTATAGTTTATCAAATTCTTTGCACAGATTGAGGAACACCCAAGGTTCGTAGAACAGATTAAGGAACACGGATTGACGTAATAAAATATTGAGCGATGAAGATCTTCGATCGGCAGAAGGTGAAAGTCCCAGTCGTAGCAACCCTTGAACCCTATATCTTGAGATGGTTTCTTTTATTTATAGATTTTATAACTGCTATAAAACCATAAACCAAATGCATGATAGCCTGCTTCATGTTGCATCTTTATATTACAAGAAAAACCGGGTAATAAATTATCAAAAAACAAACATTATAAATAAACAAATAAATGTGTGCCTATAAAATGACACCGTTTCTTAAAAAAAATGACTAGTGAACCATCTATGCGACTATTTACTCACAAGGCAGGGAGTGTGATGGTGAAAACTGAGAATAGACCCATGTCAAGAATGGAGATTGAAGAGAAGGATGACACACACCGTAGAAATATGGTCCCACTGAAACTATCGACCTTGAACTAGTCCGCTAAACACTTGGCTGTTTCCGGCAAGAGTAGCTTCCCACTCAACAGATGATAAAAGAATATGTGAAAGTGAAATAACAATTTGCTTCATGTCTGGTCTCAAGATGGGGTCGTCCTCGACACATTGTTTTGCCAGTGTGGCCATCTGCAAATGCAAATGCAAATGATAATTAATATCCGGGTCCGTGTATTGAAAACTGTTTAAAACCACAGATAGATTCATATGGGACCTTGAAAACACAGTCATGAGGGTACAAATCCAGCAGATTAGGATCAATGTGGTCTTTTAAGCCTGACATACTCATAGAGTCAGGCGAGTGCTTAAGTGCTGCCAACATCTGCAGTTATTAACAACAAATTTGCAAGATAAGAAACCTTGAAATTTAAAAACATATACAAAAAGTTGAATTCATGAAATCGACCGACTTACAATGGATGCCAATGAGCGTCTCTCGGAGTTTTTCTTCACAACAGCTTCAGTTCGGGTAATAGCTTCTTTTCCAGATATCAACTCGAAAAGAACAACACCAAATGCATATACATCGCTTTTTGTTGTAGCTAACCCATCTCTGAGATATCTATGGCAATAGGGTGAATTAGATGATACGTTATAAAAATGGATTAATTTAAGCAGAAAACATGTATACAGGTTTTTTTTTACGTTAAAAGCATAGAAAATAAGCATCAATTTCTGGTTCTAACAGCCACGCCCCATTTGTGGTGCACGCATATCATGTATATATATGTGTGGGCCCTTAAGGGGCAAAAGTAAAAGTGCACTAGTTTAACGTTATTTCAATAATTTTGTGAAAATAACGTTAAAATCATTGGGATGATCAACTTCAAACGATAACTTTGAGCCGGGGACTCTTTCGGAACAGCCTCTCTATCCCAATTGGGATAGGGGCAAGGTTTGTATCTATCTTTCCCCCCAGACCCTACTGAAAGTGGGAATATACTGGGTAAGGTTGTTGTTGTTCTGGTTCTAACAGCCAACTTTATCAAAAATGACAACAAACATTCAAATTTTTATAAAATATAGCAACATCTTACCTAATTACCCACCACAGTTTAGCAGGTCATCTTTGTTTTCTGAAACACTTTTTTTTTTATCTTTCTGTATTTTTTTATGCTTCCAAAAAAAGTTATTGATTATCATTACTAAATAAACTTTAGCAGGAGAAGACAAAAATCACCAGCTAAACCAGTAATTAAGTTAAATAAAAATAATGTATTTGCAAAAAAAAAAAGTAAAAGTAAGTTGCTATTTTTCATTTTGATAGTTAGTTGTTAGAATTAGAAATTGGCTCATAGTAACTTGCTATTAAACGCAAAAACGGCGTATTTATATAGGTTATAAACTTACTCTGGAGCTAAATAACCAAAAGTTCCTACCACTCTTGTAGTTGAAGCTTCTCCATCATTAGTCATTCCAACAAGTTTTGCCAACCCAAAATCTGATATCTGTTGGATGAAAAGTCGTTCAAAGTTCTTAATGACTAATTGATATAGATAGATAGTTAGATACCTTGGCTTTGAAGGCATCATCAAGTAAAATATTGCTTGTTTTAATATCTCGATGAACATAATGAGGCTTAGTGTGCTCGTGAATGTATTCCAGGCCCCTTGCGGCATCTAATGCAATTTGAATCCTCATAATCCAAGATAAAGTAGGATGACCTACATGATAGAATGCATTTTTTATTCCAATATTCAATCCTTTAATATCTTAACGTTTTGTAGTATAACTATTAACAGTGAGACAGTATGTCAAATTACAATATTACCCTTGTTTTGAGGATCATGCAAGTGACTTCCAAGTGAACCTTTCTGAGCATAGTCATACATGAGGAAAAGCTCATCATCACTAGCCGCATAGCCAATAAGTTCTACCTTGACAATAAGAAAACCAAACAGAGTCAGTAAAAGAAATAAAATTTTACTAAAGAAAAAAAAATTGGCAGTGGATTATGGCACGTAGATACTAGATAGTGATATAAACATCAACATTCAAAATTCTCACCAAATTTGTATGATGAACCTTGCACAAAAGTTTCATTTCTGCTATGAACTCTTTGGTTTTTGTTGCAGTCATCCTTTTGACAGCAACTTCCTGAAAAAAGTATCAAGAATGCAACAGTTAAATTTGAGATTTTGAGAATTGCTTTAGTTGTATGGGAAAAGGACAAGGTGGCATTTTTTGTCCTGTCACCTACAAATGGATCGATTTGGGTAATATTTTAGGTCTAAGAGATCATGCCACCACGAGAAAAAAAGGGGAAAGATCAAACAACAAACCTGTTCACGAAGTAAGCCATAATACACAGAACCATATGTCCCATGACCTAAAAGATTGGACTCAGAGAACCCATCCGTACACGATAAAATTTCTTCATACAAAAACACAACAGGTTTTTCTACATCAAACACATCTGTCCCAATAACTGCAATAGCAAAAACGAACACCAGATCACTTCCAAAAGTATGCTTACAGCTAACATACAATAACTTATCATAACATAAACCTGAGTACAAACCTTTCGGAATGTTGGTATGACGGTCACTGGATGCCTCAATGGTTTGCTCCCAATCATTCGACTTGCAGCAGAGTCTTCCAGAACCACACCAGAAGCTTGATGATCTTAATATATGAAACTTATGAGAAACTTGTTCATTTTCAGGATCCTTTAAATGATTCCTTTGGGCATTCTGGAAGCAAATTGATGATCTTAAACACACAAAAAGTGCCACAACTACTATGAGCAGAGCAAAACCAACACCTAAACCCCCTATGATCCACCAATGTTTTTTATCACTCTTATGGTTGCTTATCTCTACAAAATAAAGCATTACAGTGTTAATCAATCCGTATCGGCTCGTAAACATGTATGTAATAGATCAGCTTACCTGTAACAATTGCATCAGTAGATGGTGATGGAGCAGGTGCAGGGGGGGAATTATTCTGTATAGGATATGGCTCACCAGGAACTACAGGATCAAAACAAGATTATATCAACTAATTAACTGTAATATGCAGGCAATCATAAATCAACGAGATCAAATTCGTTATAAAGAAGTAAAATCAGGTTTAAATAGCTAACCTGAATTCAATGGTATGTAATAAAGTGCACCAACAGTGATGTTATTGGGATTATCAATCCCATTAACAGTCTCAATGCTATCCATACTAACACCAAATCGACTTGCTAACAGCTCAATGCTATCCCCTTCTTTCATCACATAACTCAGCAAATAGTTCCACAGTCCCCTCGAACAACCACAAAACAACTGCAAAGAGACCACCGCCCCTGCACGCGCCGGCCGGGAGAAATTCGACAGGTACGCCAGTCCCCCATAAGCATCAATCACCAAATCATAGACAGATCCCCCGTTTTTCCTTACCGTGTATGTAGTATTCGTCAAGTAGTTATGAGCTGGCGAATTCGTGCACGAACAGTTCTTCCGAACAAAAACATAGTTTCGTCCGTTACCTTCAACTGTAACATCGTTAGGCAAGACGTCAAACATGCTCATGATCACGTCTAGGGTTTGATTTGAGGATGGAGAGAAAGCTAAGAAGGAAGTGCATAAACGGGACGTTTCTGTGCAATTTAACGGCGTCGGGTATGCAGAACAGCGTGTTTGCAATTGCGAAACGAGAATTAACAGTAGCAGGAGCTTGAACATCTGGAGATACTTTTGAATTGAAGAATCCATTGTTGAATGATCACAAGGATCCGTAGGTGATGAAAATTACGGTTATTGGCTAAAACCTGATGAAATTGAAAAGTATTTGAAGAAGATGTAGCATTTAGAGATGAAATGAATCAGGGTTTTAGGGATTTGATGGAGTAATCTGATGATTTCGAGCAAGAAGAAGAAGAAGTGAAGATTTTCGAGAACAAAACAAAAGGGCTCAAGGCTATAAACTATAAAGTATAAACGGATGATATTGACGACTCATGTGAGCAGTAAAAAGTATAAAGATAACCGTACATGTGAGGTACTTTAGTTTATGTGAGTTTAAATAAAGTTGCCAAATTGAAAAAAGTAAATATGTAGTCACAATTATATCTCTAGTCCTAGAACCAATTTTTGTTAACCAAAAAGTTGATATGTTTTTATGACATGTTCAAATGTGTAAGGAGAGAAAATAGTTAATACTTTTTGCTTCTAGACACTCTCTTGTGCTTGGTGGGGATGGGGATGGGGAGTGAAGTGCGGCTCTTCACGACTGCACTTGTTTCATCGCATATTTCAAACATCGTACTTGTGTTTTCTTAATTTTTTGTTTGCTTTCCTCTTAGGTCATGTCATCATACTCTTGAGCAATGACTAAATCATTTTAAAAAATAATCTTAGAGACTACAAAGCTTCAAATTATCTGCTAGTTGCAGATTATTTGATGATGGCCGTATATAAAAAGAAAAAAATACATACTTAGGAGAAGAATTCACATGCGCTTACGTCTTTTCGATTGAACAATCAACAACTTGAGACGAGAAGAGTCTGTTTTTCATATCTGGAGGGATGCTAGATGTAGATGTTTTAATGCTTTATAAATATACACATCCAACAACTAGCATACAACAACCCATCCGATTAATGAGACTAGCATTCGAAAATGTTTGATGAAATTTCAATAAACTCTTTTTATATATTCTATAAAATGTGTCCAATAAATCTACCAATCACAATATTTGCATAAACCAACATGGAGTGAGATTGTTTTGTATGAGACGATCGTTGACACCCAACCATAATGCTTGAAGCAGCAACAACACAAGATCTATGATTTTTAACATGCATTTTTTGGAACGGGTGGGTCAAATAACAACATAAATGATCTTGGTCAGTCATTGTTATTAAATAACTTTCTAAACAAAGTGGCACATTTTTTTTAACGGCAACGATCCTATATACCACGTATGTTGTCTTAACATGGCCCACCAGGCAGAGGTAAGACGCTGCCACATCAGATGCGATTGAACCCTGATGTGTTGTAAAACACATCTGTTTTTCTTGTTGTTTTTAATTCGGTTTGTACAGTTTTAGTTAATTTTAGAGTCGATAGATGCTGGTTCTTCACATTTCTATAATTTAATGTTTGCAGGTCATAAACACATCATTTTGGCATAAAAGATCAAGAAAACGAGTGTCCGGGTGAACGAGAACAATTACACGAGCAAAGGAAAAAGAATTCTGGATTCTACGCTCGTCGCGCTACGCGAGGACCTTTTGAAACCCTGTCGCGCTACGCGACAGGTGGAAATGACGATTTTGCCCCTGACTTAATGATGCCGGTTGACCCGACTATTTTGTCGGGTAGTGGAACCCGTCGCGCTACGCGACGGGTATGGAGGTTCGTGTCGCGCTACGCGACAGGGTTAGAAAATCAGAAAATCAAGTTTATGTTTTGGAAAACGGCAAGAGGTGCATTCATTCGGTTTTGGACGATCAGAGACGACATTGGAGGCGACCAAAGAGTTCTGGAAGGCAAGTGAGACAAGATCCATCATCGGGAGGCCCTAGGATTACAAATCGAAGGGTGTAATCGCGATCGGTTCTTATTCTTGTTTTTGTATTCCATTCGTATGATGTTTTACTATGGTTTTTACAGTAGATACTTCTGTTTATTCATGATTACTATTGGCTAGACCTTGTAAACTACCTAGGGTTTTATAACTATGCATGTTTGATTTTAGTAACGATTGATTGTGGAACAAGTATGGATTTTTAATGGTTTATGATTTGGTTTTGAAATCTTGAATGTGGATGAATGTTTATTGATGTTTGTGATTTAATTATTATGTCCTCGTATGCTTTGGCGGATGTCTTTCGTGTAATGAGCATATGCTAGATCATTTACTAGGTGTTCTTGATTTGTGGATGTGTTACTAGACGTAGTAATTCATAGGACTAATAATTGGATTATAACTGATTTAAACGTTTAACTAAAGTCAATAGCTGTGAAGTGAGGATTTGTTAACGTATCTTGCATGTTTGAATACTAGTTAAAGTCTTTGTGAAAAGACTAAGATTTGGTTAGTAAAACATAGTGTTGTATGTTAAGTTCAAGATGGATTTCCTTATCGTCCTTTACATGTGATATGTTGAAACTATCATTACCGTGAGGAATGTGGTTTTTAGGACATACCATTAATGGGTTGGTTAACTCGTGAGAGTAATTAACATAAATTGGTGTTTAAAATACTTGTAGGCACTTTAGTTGTAATCTTTAAAAAGGGTTAAAGAATCTCTAATTTGTTAATGAGTTAATATTAAAAGATCCCGATTCCCTGACTAGTTCCATAATCAATCTAAACATTTCAAACATGTATAAAGCAAACCCTAGGTGGTCCTTTCATCATTCGTGAATTCTAGTGTTATTTGCTTTTATTTAAGTCTTGAGTCGATTGTTCCAAATTGATAATTTTAGTTTAAGTAGTTAATTACAAAAACCCCCCTTTTAAACATCTAATTTAATTTAAGTTCTTTGTATAGATAAGTTATTGAGTCTAATTGTTGCAGTCTGTAGGAGTCTGTGGGTTCGATATCCGGACTTACTTTTGTCTTGCTACATACGATAGGTACACTTGCCTGTCAGTAGCTTAGGTTTTAGAGAGTCTAGAGTATTACTTAGTGTCTAGGATAGTATTGATTTTTATTAGTTTAATTAAGCTACTTTACACACATCAAGTTTTTGGCGCCGTTGCCGGGGACTTCTTAGTCGATTGTGTATTTTAGTCTTGTGTCTTATCTGTGCATAGTTATTTTTAATTTCAGTATTATTTTGTTTTTACTTGTTTTTAATTTATTTTTGTTTTCTTTGCAGGTTTGGTAGTGTATGCCACACCTACGTTCACAAGGACCGCCGCCTGAGCTTTCTTTACCATTAAGGAGCGATTCGCGGGACTTCTCTGAGGGTTCTACGAGCGAGGTAAGTGTTTCCACTCCTGTTTCTGCAGAGTTTTCTGATCACACACCACCATTTTCTTCGAGTTCTTCCACCCATTCTAGTCCACACTTTCATTTCATTCCACCCATGGCTGAGCGTCGTACAGTTCATCAGCAGGCCACTGCTGGGTTCACGGGACTTAACAATCCCATCACTGTGCCGAATATCACGAATGAAAATTCGTGGCAGATCCCTTCATACATCATGACAGCCATTAATAACACTCAGTTTAATGGCCGGGATGATGAGGATGCACCAGCCCATATAGCTCGTCTTACTCGCATCTGTGGTACCTTCAATCTTCAAGGTGCTACTGAGGATGCTATCTTTCTGCAGCTATTTCCTTTCTCTCTTGCGGGTAGGGCTGCCACTTGGCTCGATTCGCATGCTCCTGGATCTTTCACGACTTGGGGCAGTCTTAGGGATGCATTCCTTAAGAAATACTTTCCACCTGCCAAGGCAGCTCGCCTTCGTGATGAAATCCACTCTTTCCGTATGGCCCCTGATGAGCCATACTATCTTGCTTGGGAGAGATTTCAGAATCTGCTTAGCAGATGTTCTCAGCATGGTCTATCTGACTGGGCCCTTGTAGAGAAATTCTACAATGGTCTAACTTATGAGACCAGAGCTCGTTTTGACACTTCTGCGGGGGGTCATCTTATGGGAAAGAGGGATGTAGCTGAGTGTACTGATATGTTTGAAAGTTTTGCTCAGGCTGAGTATGAGCAGAGATCAGCTAATAGGAATTCAAATCCTATTTCTAGTTCCTCCTCTTCTACAAGAGGAGTTCACCACGTTAATGTGGATACTAGTGTAGCAGCTGCTCTTGAGGCTTTATCTAAGGATGTCAAGGAGTTAAAGATGAAGGTAGACAGGTGCGAGATATGTAGGGGTGGCCACGCCACATCAGAGTGCTTAGTAGTCAATCAGGAGCAGGTTGATTATCTTGGGGGTCAAGGTAGGGGAAACTCAAACTCATTCAATAATTCATATAATCAAAATTGGAGGAACCACCCTAACTTCAATTGGCGCTCTTCCGGTCATCCCCCTGGTTTCCAATCTGGGCCATCTAATAACCAGGGGCAGGGTCATTCATCAGGTAGTCATCCGAGTCATGCATCGGGAGGGGGTAGTAGTAGTGGTGTTGGTAGTTCTGGAGGGAGTATGAGTAAGATAGAGGAGTTACTCACTCAGTTGGTTGCAAAGGATGCCAATACTCAGAAAACACTTGCTGAGCATGACATTCTTCTAAAAAACCAACAATCTGCTTTCCTTGATCTTCAAAGATCAGTTGGTGATATTGCCAAGCGTTTAGATGAGAGGCCTCAAGGTCAGTTTTCAGGTAATACTCAGGCAAATCCGAACGCTCATGTTAAGGCAGTGACTACGAGGAGTGGAAGAGGAGGTGTGAGTGAGAAGCCACCGGTTGAAGTAGAAGAAGAGGAACCGGTGGATGAAGAGATTGAGATGGAGACTCCTGGGGGGGTACACATGAGGCCAGTCCCAGCAAGTACAGTACCGATCAGTGAGTCTCCCATAGTGATCCCGGTTGAGAAGAAACCGGTAGAGGTTAGGCCGAGTCCTCAGATTGATCATTCACGATTACCATATCCTGCTCGCTTAGCTCACCAAAAGCATGCTAAGGAGTATGGACATTTTCTTGACATGTTTAAGCAATTGAAGATCAATCTTCCATTCATTGAGGCTCTTCAGCATATGCCCAAATATGCTAAGTTCCTTAAAGATTTGTTGAAGAGGAAGGATAGGCTTGGGGAACTTTCTAATGTCCCATTGAGTGGGGGATGTTCTGCGGTGATTCTGAACAAGCTACCGGAGAAATTGACAGATCCTGGGATCTTTACAATCCCATGTTTGTTTGGTAGTGACACTCAGAGACACGCGTTGGCAGATTCAGGTGCTAGCATCAATTTGATGCCTTATTCTTTGTATGAGAAGCTAGCACTTGGTGAACTTTCGCCTACGCGCATGACATTGTCCCTTGCTGACCGCACGGTCAAATGTCCACGGGGTATCGTTGAGAACTTGTTGGTGAAGGTAGATAAATTCGTTTTCCCTGTGGACTTTGTGATTCTTGACATGGAGGCCGACGAGACTGTGCCTATCATTCTAGGCCGTCCTTTCTTGAGGACCGCTAAGGCCATCATTGATGTGTTTGATGGGAAACTCACTCTTAGAGTGGGCGATGAGACTGTCACATTCGAGGTTGTGAAGTCTATGAGGCATCCCAGTGATCATGATGACTTTGGTGATCCATGTCATTCTGTCTACTTCATAAATTCTTTCATGTCACACGTGGATAGGTGTCTTGAATACGTGTGCGGAGCTGATTTGGTAGTTGAGAGAACCGAAGAGGAGTGTGAGAGTATGGATGAGGGAGTTGGTGTTATTTCTGAAGTTTTAGAGATTGATGAGTTGAGGGAGGAGAGTAAGAAGCCCTCTGTTGAGTCACCACCCACCCTAGAGCTTAAGGTGTTACCTTCACACTTAGAGTATGCATTCCTAGGAGAGAATTCCACTTTACCTGTCGTCATCTCATCTAGGTTAAGTGAGGAGGAGAAGAAGAGACTGTTAGGTGTACTGAGGAGGTATAAGGGAGCTATTGCTTGGAGACTCTCCGATATCCAAGGAATTAGTCCTGCTTATTGTACACACAGGATACTCATGGAGGATGAGTACAAGCCTGTAGTTCAACCTCAGAGGCGTTTAAATCCAAATATGCAAGAGGTTGTGAAGAAGGAAGTGCTGAAGTTGATGGATGCAGGCCTGATTTATCCCATATCGGATTCATCATGGGTGAGCCCTACTCAGGTTGTCCCTAAAAAGGGAGGGATGACTGTCATCACAAACGAGAAGAATGAGCTCATTCCATCTCGCACTGTCACAGGGTGGCGAGTATGCATCGATTATAGGAAACTTAACGATGCCACCCGGAAGGATCACTTTCCCCTTCCTTTCATTGATCAGATGCTTGAGAGATTGGCGGGTCAGCAGTTTTATTGTTTCTTAGATGGCTTTTCAGGGTATTTCCAGATCCCCATTGCACCGGAGGATCAGGAAAAGACCACATTCACGTGCCCTTATGGCACCTATGCTTACCGTCGCATGCCCTTTGGGTTATGCAATGCTCCTGCCACATTTCAAAGGTGCATGGTAGCCATCTTCCAAGATATGATTGAATCATCCATGGAGGTGTTTATGGATGACTTCTCAGTTTATGGTGATTCTTTTGATGTTTGCTTGGAGAATCTTGAGAAGATGTTGAAAAGGTGTGTAGAGACTAAGCTGATGCTCAATTGGGAGAAGTGTCACTTTATGGTGACCGAGGGAATAGTGTTAGGTCATAAGATCTCGAGAGCGGGTATTGAAGTAGATAAGGCGAAGATAGAGACCATAAGTAAACTCCCACCACCTTCTAGTGTAAAAGCCATTAGGAGTTTCCTTGGTCATGCGGGTTTTTATAGGCGGTTTATAAAGGATTTTTCCAAAATCACTAGGCCTATGACCCATCTCTTGGAAAAAGATACCCCATTTTTGTTTGATGAGGAATGCATGAAGGCATTCAAATTCTTGAAGGAGAGACTTGTAAGTGCTCCTATCTTAGTAGCCCCCGATTGGAGTTTGCCCTTTGAACTCATGTGTGATGCTAGTGACCAAGCCGTTGGGGCGGTTTTAGGGCAAAGGAGAGATAAACATTTTCACCCAATATACTATGCTAGCAAAACTCTCAATGATGCTCAAGAGAACTACACTACCACCGAGAAGGAGCTTCTTGCGGTAGTGTTTGCTTTTGACAAATTCCGGTCATACTTAGTGCTTTCAAAGACCACCGTTTTCACGGATCACTCGGCCTTGAGGTTTCTTTTTACAAAGAAAGATGCGAAACCTCGCCTCATTAGGTGGATCTTATTATTATCGGAATTTGACATTGAGATCAAAGACAAGAAAGGGGCTGAAAATGTTGCGGCCGATCATCTCTCCCGGTTGGAAGACCCGGAGAGAAGTGAGATTCGTGAGGAGGAGATTGGTGATAGGTTCCCTCACGAGATGATCGACTTTGTAGAGGCGGAGAAACAAGGAATGCCATGGTTCACCGACTTGGCAAATTTCCTTGCTCATGGAGTGGTAATTGAAGGAATGACCTCTCAACAAAAGAGGAAATTCTTTAGAGATGCGGGTAAGTATGTTTGGGATGACCCGTATCTCTATCGTGTTGGAGGAGATAGGATCCTTAGGAGGTGCGTTAGTAGGAAGGAGGGCCTAGACATTTTAAGACATTGCCATGAAGGCTTGACGGGCGGACATCATGGACATCACTCCACCGCCCAAAAGGTTTTCGATTGTGGGTTTTATTGGCCTTCGGTGGTGAAGGATGCACTTGAGTTTGTTAAGAAGTGCGATTCTTGCCAACGCACCGGCAATATCTCATCTAGGGATGAAATGCCTCAAAACCCCATTCAAGTGTTGGAGGTTTTTGATGTTTGGGGCATTGATTTTGTTGGACCTTTTCCTTTGTCCAAAGGGAATAGGTATATACTCGTGGCCATAGATTATGTCTCAAAGTGGGTTGAGGCTCAAGCTTTGCCTACAAATGATGCCCGAGTAGTTCTCAAGTTCTTAAAGAAGTTGTTTAGCCGGTTTGGAACTCCTAGAGCTTTAATAAGTGACCGTGGCACGCACTTTTGTAACACCATGTTAGAAAAGGCATTACAACGCTACGGTGTCACTCATCGTTTAGCGACTGCTTACCATCCTCAAACAAGCGGTCAAGTGGAGAATGCAAACCGAGGAGTGAAACGAATACTTGAGAAGACGGTAGGGAAGAGTCGGAAGGATTGGTCCGACAAGTTAGACGATGCATTGTGGGCATTTAGAACGGCTTACAAGACACCTTTAGGAACCACACCATACATGGTCGTCTATGGCAAAGCATGCCATCTTCCCGTGGAGTTAGAACATAGAGCTCTTTGGGCTCTCAAGACGGTGAACCTTGATCTTACCGAGGCGGGTAGGAAAAGGTACTTTCAAATTCATGAGCTTGAAGCCCTTCGTGATGCGGTTTATTCACGATCATTGAGCATTAAAGAGAAAACCAAGTCATTGCATGATAGGAAGTTGAAAGGGTTGAAAGAATTTAAGAAGGGAGATCGGGTTTTGCTTTACAACTCTCGATTGAAATTGTTTGGAGGAAAATTGAAGTCCAAGTGGACGGGTCCGTATGTGGTTGAAGAAGTATTTCCATATGGAACCGTTGAGCTACAAAATGAAGTTGATGGGAACACTTGGAAAGTGAACGGGCATCGATTGAAACATTACATCGGAGGACCGATAGATGAGAATGAGGAGGGGGAAGAGATCCTCCTAGAGAAACCTGAATGAGTAAAGGGTTCTTGGGCAAAACCCAGGTGTATAGTTTGTAAATTTCAAGTTTTAGAGTTTTCAATGCATTTCTTAGGTACTTTTTCGTATTTTTCTTTGTTTTTCGTTGTTTTCGTTTTTGTTTTTTTTTGTGTTTTCTTAAGTTTTGCAGGTTATTAATCATTTGGATGCAAGGAAGATGGAATCGAGGCATCAGGTATGTATTCTTTACTTAGAATTTATTGATGATGCTTAGGAAGGAAAAAGAGGTGAAAAATTTGGCTAAGGCATGAAATCCTGGAAAACTTTCTGTAAAAATCGCCACGTCGCGCTACGCGACACAATCTGGAGAATTTGTCGCGCTACGCGACAACCAGGGTCAGTCAACGCGGGTCAACATTTTGTCGCGCTACGCGACAAATGTTTATACGGTTGTCGCGCTACGCGACGAGTACACAGGCGGGTAAAAAAAAAAACCCCTTTTCATTCGAGCCCTAACTCACTCTTACCCACCACACCACCACCGGCGATTACACCCACAACCACCATCACACTACCACCGAACATAACCATCACCTCTGCCACAACCGCCATCGCCACCACCATCAAACACCATTACCACCGCCGAACATCACCAACACCATCATAACCCTAATCCACACCCCTGCTGCCGCCGATCATCACACCATCAACAACCACCATCATCTCCGACAATCACCACCACCCTGCTGCTGTCGAACCACCAACCACCTGCCGCCGACTAAACCATCACCGATCGTAGTTTCGGGTTGGAGCAACAAAAGCACATCAATTTCATCACATTTTCCCTCTTTGAGTTGTTTTCTGATCATCTTTGAGGTATTGTGGCACTACAATTTCATCTTTCAAGCATCTAGATTTATTTTGGTCAAATTTTAGTTTAGTTTAGTTTGTTAATTTTTAGCTTAGTTTAGTTGGTTGCTGGATTCGTTTCTGGGGTCTTTGTTATGAATTTACATTTGTGATTTAGGACTGAATCATGACCATGTGTTTTTTTTTTGAATAGAAAAGATAATTGATTTTCAAATGAGATTGCTACAAATGACCTTGAATATGTGATTTTGCTTGAATGGAAATGCATGATTTGTTCATGTTAATCGTTTTGGTCATTTCTCTTGTTGTCAATGAAACATGTGTGGAATGGTCTTTAAATTGTTCTAGTGTTCATCTTTGCTGTGATTTGAAATGATAATGTCCATCAAGGGGTTATTTGTGAGAAAGTTTGCTTCTAGGATTGTTATTGAAAATCTTTGGATGTTGAACTTGTAACCGCGAATGAAATGCTATACGGTAACATGTTCTTTGGTTTTATGCTAACACTGCAGTTTCTCTTGTTATCTAACTTTGTTTTCAGATATGTCTGGAGCTGAGTCTTCTAGAGCTGCAGGGAAGAGAAGGAGAGGGCCAGTACCTAGGCCCAGGGGAGAGCCGGGTTCACCGGTTCAGTTTCAGAGGGACGAGCGCACCATTAGCTACGCCGATGTGGAGAGGGTGCCGAGCATTAGGCCTAGGAGGATTCGTGAGCATACTCTGCTTAGTTTTGAGTTAGGGACTTTTGAGAGTCAGAGACTGGATAGGTTTATATCTTTAGAGCTTCTTCATCACAGGAGTATAGATTGGGAGTTGCTAGATCAGTTAGGTCAGAGAGACAGGATAGAGAGACTTCTAGGGCCACGGTGGACTACCGTTCTATCTTGTGACTGGCCTCAGTACAAGGAGCTGGCCCTAGAGTTTCATTCGACCTTTATGTATGATGACTCTGAGTTCGACTCGATGGATGCAGTATCTTTTGCTCTAGGGAGACGTGTTTATGAGATGTCCATTCCACAGTTCGCTGTGGCTATTGGATTCTACACTGAGGAGGAGGTGATGTCACCTAGATTCTCTACTTGTCTTAGAGGCGCCTCTAAGAAAAGTAGAGAATGTTGTTTATCTGAGGCAGATCTCAGTGACTTTTGGGCGACCATAGCAGATTCACCATTTTCCACCAGCATGGTGGAATCTGAGATCAGGGACCCCGTTCTGAGATACATTCACAGAGTGTTAGCTTGTACGGTGATTGGCAGATATTCAGGAGAGGAGAAGGTGAACTGGATGGATCTGTTTTGTTTATACTGCATGGTGAGGGGCAGGGAGGCCAATGTGGCCTGTGTGATGGCGCAGTCGTTTGCGCGAGGTAGGCGAGGAGGTGGTAGAGCGAGGCTAGACATGGGGCCGTATATATATAGGATTGCTGAGTTCTTGGGAGTTTTTGAGAGGTACAGATTGGATTTGATGACGGTGGGACCGGTCACTACACCGATCACATTGAGGGATTTGCGCCGGGCGGGCATTTGTGAGTTAGACGATCCTCCTAGGTGGGCAGCTCATGTTGAGGGACCACAGGTTATGCCACCACCAGGTTCTGCGGCAGCTGACGTTGTGAGGGGTTCAGTTCCCACTCATCGTCAGCGGCCCATATTTCGGAGGGATCAGCCGCCCAGGCAGTATCCGCTTAGGGAGCCCATTCCTGATCCTCTTACTTTGGAGTCTCTGTGTGCTAGGATTGATGGTTATCATGAGCAGCACAGAGAGTGGTTTTTGGCAGGACAGAGGAGGCAGGAGGACGCGATGCGGTATTTGATGACTTCCCTGCACATCGAGATCCCTGAGTTCTACAGAGCACCTGATCAGACAGATGAGCCAGGAGGAGACGATGCAGATGACTAGTGTGGGGATGCCTATGGGTCTTTATTTTGGATATGTATTGTCATGATCATCTTGTATATGTGATATTTTTCATCTGTGGTTGTATTCGGACATGATCTTGATTATGATATTACTATCTTTTGGATGTATTGATGGTTGTTTGATCTTTGTGTTGTCCAGATCTTATTGTTTGTGTATGGCATGTGAAGCAAATTGTAGCTTGTGGAGATTATTGGAAAGACTGGCACTCGACAGTCTTCTTTACAAGACTGGCACTCGACAGTCTTCTTTTGTAACCAGCTAAGTCATTTTTATTCTTTTATTTCCTTTTGTTTTCTCTTTTCTCTACATTGAGGACAATGTCCAGTTTAAGTGTGGGGATGAGTACTTGTTTTAATTTTGTTTAGTTAGTGAAATCGAGTCGAATTTTTTTTTATATACATCTTTAGCTTAGATCTTTCTTGTTCCTGGTTAAGTTGGTTGAAAAAGCGTGATGGGAAATGATAAGAAAGTTTGGTTTTATGGGATCTTTCATAGTTAACCGGTTGGTTTGGGTTATATGCTTTGGTTATGGGATGTGTAAGTAGGCTCAACTGATTCTAACTGTCCTTTAAGATTGGTATAATTTGACTTAAATGCGTGATTTTCGTGGGAAACATCTTGGGGATTTGGAATTGATGAAACTGATTTCTAGCTAGAAATGAATCTTTGAATAATAACAAATGAGAGTTTTGAAAATCTGATTTTTGCATTGGCACATAAGTACTCTTTTTATGAGAATAAATCCGAGTCTTATGGCGCCTCTCCATTTCACCAAATAAGCTGAGTAAAAAGAAATAAAATGAAATAAAAGAAGTTGGATATAAAACTTATGTGTCACACGTCGGGTTGCAGCCTGGTTGAAACACCACTAAGTTAAATTCAATGGATTGAAAAATAAAAGAAAAATGCTCACGCTTTCATTTATTTCCATTATAAAAATCTGATTTGAAAATTTTCTTGGTTGTTTATATTTAAGGATGACTTGAAAGCTAGAATCCAGGATTGATTTGATTTTAAATTTCCTAAGTGTGGGTCTAATGAAATGAAATGTAAGAAATAAACATAATGGACCATGATTAAGGGACTGGGAAAATTAGTATGGGTTTAGTAGGATAACAATACTTGCAATCTTTTCCATGGCATTTAATCTTGAATTAATGAGTTTAATTGTGTGGAAACCGTTTCACCTCACTATGATCCCAGATTTTTGCATAAGCCTTTTTCAGGGACGAAAAAGAGATAAGTGTGGGGATGTGATGTGTTGTAAAACACATCTGTTTTTCTTGTTGTTTTTAATTCGGTTTGTACAGTTTTAGTTAATTTTAGAGTCGATAGATGCTGGTTCTTCACATTTCTATAATTTAATGTTTGCAGGTCATAAACACATCATTTTGGCATAAAAGATCAAGAAAACGAGTGTCCGGGTGAACGAGAACAATTACACGAGCAAAGGAAAAAGAATTCTGGATTCTACGCTCGTCGCGCTACGCGAGGACCTTTTGAAACCCTGTCGCGCTACGCGACAGGTGGAAATGACGATTTTGCCCCTGACTTAATGATGCCGGTTGACCCGACTATTTTGTCGGGTAGTGGAACCCGTCGCGCTACGCGACGGGTATGGAGGTTCGTGTCGCGCTACGCGACAGGGTTAGAAAATCAGAAAATCAAGTTTATGTTTTGGAAAACGGCAAGAGGTGCATTCATTCGGTTTTGGACGATCAGAGACGACATTGGAGGCGACCAAAGAGTTCTGGAAGGCAAGTGAGACAAGATCCATCATCGGGAGGCCCTAGGATTACAAATCGAAGGGTGTAATCGCGATCGGTTCTTATTCTTGTTTTTGTATTCCATTCGTATGATGTTTTACTATGGTTTTTACAGTAGATACTTCTGTTTATTCATGATTACTATTGGCTAGACCTTGTAAACTACCTAGGGTTTTATAACTATGCATGTTTGATTTTAGTAACGATTGATTGTGGAACAAGTATGGATTTTTAATGGTTTATGATTTGGTTTTGAAATCTTGAATGTGGATGAATGTTTATTGATGTTTGTGATTTAATTATTATGTCCTCGTATGCTTTGGCGGATGTCTTTCGTGTAATGAGCATATGCTAGATCATTTACTAGGTGTTCTTGATTTGTGGATGTGTTACTAGACGTAGTAATTCATAGGACTAATAATTGGATTATAACTGATTTAAACGTTTAACTAAAGTCAATAGCTGTGAAGTGAGGATTTGTTAACGTATCTTGCATGTTTGAATACTAGTTAAAGTCTTTGTGAAAAGACTAAGATTTGGTTAGTAAAACATAGTGTTGTATGTTAAGTTCAAGATGGATTTCCTTATCGTCCTTTACATGTGATATGTTGAAACTATCATTACCGTGAGGAATGTGGTTTTTAGGACATACCATTAATGGGTTGGTTAACTCGTGAGAGTAATTAACATAAATTGGTGTTTAAAATACTTGTAGGCACTTTAGTTGTAATCTTTAAAAAGGGTTAAAGAATCTCTAATTTGTTAATGAGTTAATATTAAAAGATCCCGATTCCCTGACTAGTTCCATAATCAATCTAAACATTTCAAACATGTATAAAGCAAACCCTAGGTGGTCCTTTCATCATTCGTGAATTCTAGTGTTATTTGCTTTTATTTAAGTCTTGAGTCGATTGTTCCAAATTGATAATTTTAGTTTAAGTAGTTAATTACAAAAACCCCCCTTTTAAACATCTAATTTAATTTAAGTTCTTTGTATAGATAAGTTATTGAGTCTAATTGTTGCAGTCTGTAGGAGTCTGTGGGTTCGATATCCGGACTTACTTTTGTCTTGCTACATACGATAGGTACACTTGCCTGTCAGTAGCTTAGGTTTTAGAGAGTCTAGAGTATTACTTAGTGTCTAGGATAGTATTGATTTTTATTAGTTTAATTAAGCTACTTTACACACATCAAACCCCCTGGAATGGGTAAACCCTCGCCCTTCATTAGTCAAGAACCCAGATTAAGATCAAGATTCATTCCATGACCTTGATGTCCTTTAAATCACCTTTGGCAGGGCTTGAACCCATGACCTCTCGTTTCTGGATGTCTTTTAAACAAAGTGGCACATAAATCTCCGTTTGACGTTATTGACACCGAAGACAAACACATTTTAATTTGTTGATGGAATACATCCTTAGTAGTTCATGTTTGTGAAATGTTTACGTGTTCAATGACTGGTAAACGAAGAAAGTTCTCAAAAGCCCGAGTAAACAAAGAATGATATAAAACGAGCGTTTAATGTTCACAAAAAAAGATTTCACATAATAAAGAATCTAGCTCGAGCTTGAAAACTTTTAAAAATAAGATTTGTGATGTATGTGTGTATCATATTACAAAATTGAAGACGAGAATCAAATGACTTGTCAGTACGAAGACGACAATAATGAACCGTCTACTTTAAAAAGTAATTACCAACACAAACAAGCTAAAATTTTAGCAATACATAACCAAAAAAATGCACAAGACCTTTTAGCTCAGATTTAATAGATTACACCAACATGATATGAAATTTCATTCGTGCAACATGGTTCATGATCAATTAGATGTTATAGAAATGAATCTTACCCTTTGTTTCAAGTGAACATAAAGCTAAACAAACCGTCTCATAACTCAATAATCATTCTATCAAACACAAACATCTGTTTCTAAGTATATAATAGTGATTATCCTTTGAATTATATTAGTAATATTGTGAATGCAAGTGAATAAAAGAAAATTGTAAAAAATGGATAATGATCACACACATGGAAGGTAGTGGGCCACCAAGAGGGAACATGAATGCAAAAATGCATGTGTTGCTACTAAAAACAATACAAACAGAGGTGGCAACAATGTTTTCCCATATTCTATATATTATATTTTTATGCACTCAATAAATGCAACTTTCAACCAAATAAATTTAAATAGTAACTTAATTTGATTGATGTCATAAACAAACCATTATTTGTAGGTTTTTATTTTTGTATATTTTAGATGGTTACAAAATACAATACTAGAAGATGTAATTGTTTTGGCTGTATTTTCCACAAACATACAAGAGCGATCAATTTGATAATATTTGATTATGACTATTTACTAGTTATAAACCAAACAAAAACCGAATTAGATTCACTTTATTAAAAGTTGATTGTTTTATGCTTTAATTCTATTCATTTTTTTTAATATTGTTAACATATAATTTGTTTATAAAATATACATCTTAAGTTATTTTCATAAGCTATTTTTTTTTTAAACAACACCACCTAAACTATCTAAGGTAAAGTTGGGTAGCATCTAGACATTTGACAATAACTAGATAGCATAAGATAATGTTTATCACCCTCAAGACTTGAATTCATAACGTTTGACGGGGTGATGATATGAGTTATCATTACACCCAAGTACCCAACCCGTATGACTAATTAGTTTTAAATATAAAATATAAAATGTGTGCATGGCCTTTTTACGTTTTATAAGCGCATTCAATGAGTGGTTGGTGGTTACCTGCTTTTGAGGATTATTTTGTTCACACAGGAAAATGACGGAAGATAAACGGCGTTAAAACTTAAGACTGGCCGTAATGGTCTCTCCATTGGTAGAGTGGGGTCACGAGGGGTAGCGGCCTCTGGCGGGAACACCGCCCCCCTCCCCGACGGGATATATTTTGAGGTTTGGGCGGCCCCCGCTACCCGTCCAAACCCTCTCTCAACCCCATTGAACTCTCTCACACACAATTTTAGTAGGGTGACAAGTACGGGGTTTTAAGGTTTTCAGTAGGGTGATGACATGACAGAAAATTTATGTGGGGTGGATATTACGGATGGTCTAAGGGTAGGAAAGAAAAAAAACACACAAGCAGCAAGCTGTGAACAAAATGGCTTAGAGAGAGTGGTTAGTTGGTTACCTGCTTGTTCATGACATTATTTTTTTTTTAAATCACATTAACTCTTATTATTCAAGAAGAGGGATGGTGTCTCGTGGGTAGACATGGGCAAACCGGGTTCAAACCGGGTTCAAAAGGGGACCGGGTCCGGTGAAACCGGTTTTGAGGTGAACCCGAACCGGTTTGGAACCGGTTTCACATTTGTAGATCTAAAACCGGTAGAACCGGGTAGGGTAGGGTCGGGTCCAGAACCGGGTTCGGTTTAAATTTTTTTTTTTTATAAATGTGAATACATAAATAATAAGAAAATAATATTAAAAACATACATTATTATTTCTAATAATTTACAATAAATTACATACATAACTTAAAAATAAAAATAACTTTTAATACATTTATTTATATTTCAATTATTTAAAAAAAAAAGACATACATAAATAATAAAAAAAATACTTGATTTAAGAACATGTATAAAAAAAATAATGATATTAAAAAAATTCATTATTATTTCTAGTAATTTTACAATAAATTACATACATAACATAAAAATAAAAATTGTATTTAACATTTATTTCTCTTTTAATTATTTAAAAAAAACATACATAACTTAAAAAGATAAATACAAATACAATAACTTGAGAACATGCGTTTTATTCCATGCTTGTTCCCGCTTGCGTTTGCGTACGTTTACGAGCACGAGCTTCTTGTGCAAGTTCTTCATCGGATATGTCGGGAGATAATCCTTCATCCACCTCCTCTTCATGTACCCTTGTTTCAAGTTCGATTTCATCTTCGAGGTTTGTTATGTTTTGAATTCGATCGATCGCGTCCAAGTGATCCTTTAAGCAAATATACATCTCTACTGATTCCGGAGTAAGTCTTGTTCTTCGTAAAGATAATACCCTGCCACTAAGAGAAAACGCAGATTCCGAAGCTACCGTAGAAGCTTGGAAGGTTAGTAAGGGGGTGTTTGTTTTTTCCAAAAAGGTCTGCGTGACCTCTTATGTCTGCGCGGCGCAGACGCGGGAAGAGGTTGGACCTCTACAGACCGTTTGTTTTCTCGCAGACATTTCATTAAAAAACGTCTGCGCGTCCTCTTCTTGGCGCAGACGTGGTCTCACCTCTTCTCACCTCTTCTCACCTCTTCCTACATCTTCTCACTTTTCAAAATCACGCTCACCACTCACCGCTCGGTGTCTCCCGCATCCCGCCGCCGCTGCTCCTCCCTGCGCCGCCAAGCTTGCGGCGATCGGCAACCAAGAGCTCCACCATCTCCACCTCCGCTGCTTCTTCCCTCCGCCGCCAAGCTTGCGGCGATCGGCAACCAAGAGCTCCACCATCTCCACCACCGCTGCTTCTTCCCTGCGCTGCGACCATCGTCGCCTTCGTCCCTGCGCCGCGACCATTCGTCCCTAGATCCGCGGTGGTGGTCTTCAATCTAGGGTTCGTCGGTCTAGGGTTCGCGATTTTTGGAACCACCGCCCTGCTCCACCGCCGTCTAGGGTTTGGTCTGCGTGGTGTCGAGATTGCAGGGGTTCGAGGTGACGTTGACAGTGGTGGACGAACGGAGGTGATGTTGACAGTGGTGGTGGCTCGACGGTCGGAGGGGGAAGAAAATCGGAGGGGGTGGACGATGAGATTGCAGGGGTTCGAAGAGGTTGGGGTGGAAGAGGTTTTATTTTGTGAAGAGGTTTTTGGAAAACAAACACCATCAAAAACTCTTCTTGCAGATGTTTGGTCCACCTCTTCTGCAAAAGAGGTTTGCAGATGTGGTCCGCAGACCGCAGACGTTTTACCTCTGAAAAAACAAACACCACCTAAATCACGTGCCATAGTGGATAGAATCGGATAATCGGATTCTTTTCCTTTCCACCATGACAAAAGGTCTAAATTGTGATAATCCTGTGATTGAAAAGTGGAAACAAAATCTGTTCCACTATACCTTCTGAGCTCACTTGAAGGGGTGTTACCCCTTTGTCGTTTTGTCGTTTCATTACGAACGATATTAAATAAACTAAGAAGCGGATCACGAGGTCTACTACTCGAGCTTGATGCGCTCGTGCTCGTACGTATGTTTATATTAGGGCCATATTTATTTAAATAAAATTCATACATACTTTGTAAACTTTTTTGAAAACTTTTTTTTTGCATCATTTGAAAAATTTGGATCTTCTTCATGAATATCCAAATCATCATTTATTTCGTCTATCAAACATTCAACCCCCGTAACATTCAAAATTGGGTTTAAAGCAGCGGCACAAGTAAACACGGGTGGTAAATCTTTAAAATATTTCTTTAATTTGACTTTCATTGGAGTTATCATTTCTTCAAACATTTGGTTTTTCATTTCAAAATTTTTTAAATTTGACGTCATCAAATACAATTCTGGTAACACCAATGGACTAGTAGGATAACAAACCCCTGATAATTTTGTAGTGGCGGTTTTAAAAGCTTCAAGAAAATCAGTTAAATCTTGAATATTCTCCCAACACAAGTCCGAAAATTGTTCGGCGTAACCACCTTCACAAAGATTCGTATGAAATGTTTGTAAAGTTGCTCTTTGTTTTAAAGCACTTTCAAACATTTTAAAAGTGGAGTTCCACCGAGTAGGTACATCCCAATTAGGACCATAACAAGGTCTGTTCGTATCTTTACACAATTTTTTGTAATCGGTAAATGTTTTTCTACTTTTTTAAAAACATCATGTATCATATTTCTAAAACCATATTTGAAAGTTTCAAGATTCGGTGAAGAAAGACCGTCTTGCACCGCTAAGTTAATAATATGTGCTACACATCGAGTGTGGAAAAATATACCGTTGCAAAATGGTGTGTATTTTAATTTTAATTTTTCCACTGCAGCAGTGTTGTTTGAAGCATTATCAAATGCTATTGAAAATAGTTTCTTTTCCAAATTAAATTGTGTTATTACGAAATCTAATAGTTGAAACAAATATTCAGCCGTATGTGGATACGGGAAAAGTTCAAACGCAATCGTACGTTTCATCATTTGCCACGAACCGGGATCCACCCAATGGGCGGTGACGCAAATATACGATTCCGGTAAACCATGTGGTGCAGACCAAACGTCTGTAGTTAAGTTTACACCAGTGTTTAGTTTTTCAAAAAATAAGATCAAATCTTTTTTTGCGTTGTTCCACATTTTTAAACAATGACGCCTTAGCGTCCTTCGACTTACATGATTATAACGAGGCTGAAGCGTATCTCGAATCATGTTTGTTAAACGAGGGTTGTCGAAATGTCCAAACGGCAACGCCTCTTGAATCACGAACTTCGCCATTCTATCACGAACCTCGTCTACGTTGTAATGAAAAATTCCACCATCATTACTGATTTGTGTTTGTTGACTTTCTGGATCATTCTTCAACGCCTTGCAAAATGGTTTGGTAATATGTTTCTTCAAACTCGTGTTTGATTCTTTCGCAAGAAGCATACCACAATATTTGCAACGAGCCTTTTGAGACCCATCACTCATCTCAACTAAATCCCAGTTACACCATATTTCCATGTTCCTACTATGCGTAAGAACACGGACAACTGTAACTTCGGCGTTAGAACCTTGGCCGACAGAAGATGTAGATTGAGCCATTGCGTTAACAACTTGTTTAAAATACGCGTGTAATATAAATGTATCGCGAAACAAAGAGAGTAAAGCAGTCGGGTATACGAAACGAGAGCGTTTTTGGCTTAGAATGTTCGTTTCAAGTGTGGAATCAAACTAAACCAAGCCACAACAATTTATACTAAGTTTTGGTCCAAAAAACATCAAAAAAACGGCTAAAAATCGGTCCAAACGGCTAGTTCAACGGCAAGAACTCGACTTTTTGGTCCAAACTGTCACACCCCCAATTCCAACTAACGGAATCATACCGTTTGGGAACGTGACAAACCAGGATCTCAGATCATTAGACATAGCGAAGACCTCTATATGAATTTCAAAACATACGTTGGTCTTTAAAACATAACATTCAGAGTTTACAAAAAGTGCGGAAGCGTTTAAAAACCATAAACAATTGTAAATCAAACATTACAAACCAAAGTACTTAAATATTCAAATGTCAAATTCAAATTCAAAGTTTTTATAATGCATGAGACTCTATCTTCCTAGTCCATGCCAGCTGTAACGCGCGCCTTAGCGTCCTGAGAAAACATGCAAATCAAGTCAACACAAAGGTTGGTGCATAACACAGGTTTTAAATAATCATAGTGTTCAAAACATCAGTTTGAATAACAAGTTTGTAGATAACATAATCACAAATGCACAGTCATGATAGCTAGTCATATAAACTATTTACATACGTGTTCGACACCGAAGCTGACTAGTTGCCATGCTATAGCATGTTTTCGCCTTGCCACTATTGTCTATCACAACAATAGTAAAAATGTGTTTGGTCAGTCAAACACCTGCGTAGATCCCATCTACCAGGTGAGGTTTGTCAAACCTAATAGATCTATTTCCAACTACCACGCTTGCATTACAGCAAACTAAACGGTTCGAGGTGTGTAAGGACTTTCAAGTTGATATGTTTTCACATAATGTAAACAGATAACTCATGCAAGTGATATGTATCTAAAACAGTTTGTTGCACATGTTTTCTCCCCCAAAACAGTTTAAAATAAGAAAGGGGCCGTGTACGCACCTTTGGTAATAGCAGAATGATCAAATACGTGTGAACTTGCGTAGAAATCCTCTACGAAGAATCTGTGGTTTAAACAATAACCTAAAGTTATTTAAAATGTCGTTTTGTGCTTGACATCACATACGTATCAACATACGTATGCTAAAGTGTTAGAAATACGCATACGTGAGTACGCGTGCCTTTGAAATCGTTTAAATAAAATCCTATACGATTTTATTTAAATAAACGTAATTATACGCGATTTCGTTTTCGAACTAAAATATAAATTTTATCGTTCTAATACGTTCGTATTCTCGTTACGGTTCCAACGCAACTTGAACGGATTAAAACGGAGTTCGTATGTGGAAGATATTTCAAAAATACCAAAAATGTAATTTTTATCAAAAACCTGCCACCCCCCCCGGCTCGAACCCGCGACCTCATACTCGCAACACACTATCCCTACCATCTGATCTGCCATGTTTTTATTAACAGCCTATAGAACTTAATCCTTTTAAGCCCAAACGGCCCACTAACCCCTTTGATATTCATAGCCGAAGCACATTGATTCAATTGGGCCCCAATTCGAATCTCATTGATCCCCTAACCATGGGGCTTTTGTCCCATGAATCTAAACGACCCTGCTGATGGTTTCAATTCGAAAAATAAGCTTCTATAATCCGATTAATTGAATATTACAAGTTTCGAACCCCAATTCTTAAACTCTAACTCAAGATCGTTCAATTTGCTAATGTGAGTCCCCGAAACCATGGGGTTTTCATTAAACAATAAGTTTCGAAGCTTCCTACACCAATTAATTTGAAAATAAAATCGATTTAGATTGAAATCCTCAAAACGTTTACATTCAAGATCCCTAGAATTCGTTCCCATTCAATTCGTTATTACATCACAAAATTGACTTAGGGATTTCTATAATAAGAGTGTTTCGACCCTCTCTGCACCATTTGATTTCATTCTCCAACTCAATTGAGCCGAAACCCCCAATTCATGTCTTGAGATAAACCCTAGAACTCGAAATCTAACGATTCATGGTTTTAATGTGAAATTAACCTAGCATTAACCTAAATCGGGACTTTCTGGAACTACCCATGCCATTTAATTTGAATATCAAATCCATTTAATACAAAATCCCCAAAACGTGTTCTAGGATAAACCCTAGAACTCGGATTCACACCATTTGATGTTAGAAGCTGCAATTAGCATATGGGTTCGCTTAATCGGTATGTTTAGGTTGTGTGGGGATAGATTTTTACCTCTTTTAGTGATGATTCGATGAAGTTCACTTAGAAGTCCTACTTTCGGCCCCCTTCAAGAGTGAAATCCTTTGTATTGAGCTGTTTGGATCAAATTGTCGATTGCAACAGTTTCTAATAGCGCCGATGAGAGTTTAGAAGTCCTCAATTTGATTGATTTAACTCGTATTATACAAGTGTGATTTGAACCAACTTCGGTTACGACCCTTGGACCCCAAATGATTTAAATTCGGTCATTAATTCTTCTAATAACGTATGATTTCTGTTACATTTCACTAATATGAGATGATTGCAAAGTTAATTCCATTAATTTCAGTGTAACAACAGAAATTTCAAATTCCCCATTTTAATATAACCGAATTTTTGACTTTTAAAAGTCAAAATCAACTATTATTACAACTTATAGTCTAATCCTTGAAATTAAACACTTAAAACCTGATTTTTGATACTTCTTAACCCTTATAAATTATTCCGGATCAATAACTTAACATTTCGGTTAACAAAATTAAACCGAAAATCCCGAATTGTCACTAATTGGCCAATTGAAACATTTTGGGCTTAACTAATCAATTTGGGCCTCATAACTATATATGGGCCTACCTTGGGCCTTGTTGGCCTACCTAAACTTCATTGGGCCTACCTAGAATTCATTGGGCCTATAGTGACCTTATTGGCCTTAATTTTATAATTGGGCCTCCCTAGATCTCAATGGGCCTACATTGGCTCTGTTGGGCCCACATTGACTTCGTTGGGCCTAATTGATCTTGTTGAGTCTTCCTTGACCTTACTGGATCTTCTTTGGCTTTACTGGGCCTTCATTGGCCTTGTTGGGCCTTCATTGGCCTTGTTGGGCCTACGGAGGTTAACAATGTTAACTTGAAAAGTCGGATTGTCACACAAACGGTCAAAACCGGGTTGGAACCGGGTTCGATCTATCGGGTTGGAACCGGTTCGGGTTGAAACCGGTGGAGAAATTCAAAATGGGAACCGGTTAGGAACCGGTGGGTTCTACCGGGTTGGAACCGGGTTGGGGGTAGACCGGGTTGGAACCGGGTCGGGTTCCGGGTTGAAAATCGGGTTCGGGTTAGGAACCGGTTTTTTTGCCCATCTCTACTCGTGGGTGACCACTCATGCAAGCTAGATGTAGTGACGGCTCATCATGGCCGATAACAAAAACAAAACCATAACCGAATCGAAAATAACCGAAACCGACTTAACTGATAGGTTGTTGTTAAGATAGGAAAAAACCAAACCATTCTGTTACAGTTTACCCATCTCCAATAACCGAAATGACCAAAATTGAACGTGATATCTCTATTTTCATGTATTTTTCTTATGTACTCCATGTATTTAAACCATATTAATGTGTTTTATATTTTCATGTATTTTTCATGTATTTAATGTAATTTTCTTGTATATGTATACTTAAAAGAGATTCAAAACACTTCAAAACAATAAAAACGCGTTCAATAATCAAATTTGTAATCGCCACAAAAATAACCAAAACCGACCTCTATAACCAAAATTGGTTATAATAACAGAACCGTCGGTTTTGGTATCAGTGGAACCTACTAACCTAATTGAATCGACTTTTGCACACCCCTAGAATGAACTATGAGGCAAGTGCTTCAAGGCCCCCAAATATTCGAGACCTCAACTTTTTAAGTTATTTGTTTTCAACGAAGAGTACTTTCATATTTTTAAAAGAAAAAGTGTATTTATGATTTTCTTACAATTTGGAATAAATAAAAAATTTACAATTAAGTGCAAATATTTGATGATTATGCTACTAAGATCAGTTAAAATTACAATTATCATTGATTAACCATATGTATGAATTATTATTGACCAATGAGACTTGTTAAATTATTAAAAAAAACAATTTGTCTTTTTCTTATGTATAACAAGTATAAGTAAATGACCTATAAAGGAATTAAAAAAAGATTATATATATTACTCAAAATTGACTTTACAATCAATTGTAAATGTAGTAAAGTTATATAGATAAAAGCAAATTAATCTGTTTTTATATTGTTTACGGTTTTTGAACCACAATTTTTGTCGTAATTAAAAAAATATTAACGAAAAGAACCCTAAATTTTTTTATTGTCTTGATACTTTAAAAACTTAAGCCAACCATATCGAGATGCACGCAAAATTTATTGCACACTATATAAATCATACACTCACTCTTTAGCTCATTCATCATCGGTGCCACATGCACTCACCAAAATCCCTATAGAATGCTACTCGTTCAAATAGGAGGTAGTTTTCCATCAAATGACCATTCTTCTCCGACTCATTCACTCACACCCCTTACCTTAGCTTAGAGTATGCCCCTATCTAGTCTGACCTGCATTAAATCAAATCAGAGAGATCATAACCATTCAAGTAATAGTGTCAAAAAAGACCAACATGTGACTCACTATCTCACTTGATAGATGTTTTATCATATAAAATAAGATGTTATAAATCTAACTCTTTAGGGTAGCTTATGAGTAGATTAGATTTGACGTTCCAAAAAATAATAATAATGATTTTATAGTTACCCAAGCATTAATTTTTAATAACATCTTAATGGTATAAAATCTAAATTTTAGGTTTAGTTTTTTGTTGGGCAGGTAAATACACACACATATACATACTTTTATAATCTTACTTCTCTAATAAATAAGGGTTTTCTAGGGACACATGGTGCATCCCTAGAGCACCTTGCACTTCTTTTCCCGCCTAAAACATCTTATCTTACTTCTTACTTAACTGATAAATAAATGTTTATAAGGACACTTGGCACATTCCTAGAGCACCTTAATATTTTTTTCTCGCATCTCTCTCCTATAAATATATTATATATTAAATATTAAATATATTTTTAACACATTTTAAAATTAAAAATAAGACCTTTTCAAAATAATAAAAATATTTTAATATTAAAAACACACTTTTTTAATAAAAAAATTATTATGAAATATAGAATTTTTAAAAATAGTTTTGCAAAATGAAATATTTAAAAAAAAAAACTTTGAAAAAATTAATGTTTAAAAAATAATATAGTTATTTTATTTTCTAATCTATGAAATTATATTTAATCATATTTTATATTAAAAAATCTTCTTATATAATTTAAATTTTTATTAGTAACTATTAGTTAATAATATTTTTTGTTCATCTCGTGTAATACACGGGATGATAACCTAGTATATAATAGATAAAAGTATTGATAGTTTATTGCCGTCCTAATAACATATTTAAAATTAGTTTTATTGCTTCTTTTTCTTATTAAATATATGAAAAACACTTATTTATATTTTAATTTTTCTCTTTTGTTAAAGAATAATTAAATTTGTTAAATAATATAAATATAACATAAGTCATAATCTTTTAAATTTTTACAAAACTATTTTTTACATACATTAGGAGACATAGAAGTTTGATTCTCATTATTGTTTGGATTGTTGACTTTAATCGATTAGTTGTATTAGTAGGTTGTTTTTCTTGATGTTATTGACATTATTGTGTGGCAGTTTTTGTTATTTTGGATTATGACTTATTACAAGTTTATCTAACTAGTTGTTTTTGTTATTTTACTAATCAAAAAAGGATTTATTTATTTATTTTTTAATGCGTATGCAATAATTTTTGGTGGCTGGTTCGGGTTTTGAATACGATCTAGATTTCGAATTTTTTTCGTATTTCAAATTTTGGAAACACTCCTATTTCTTATTGCATCTCTTTGGGTATGGTTTAATTACAAAGTTATATATCGTGTAATAAAGTAATGGCTTTCTCTAATTTGTGTGATAATTCAGCGTCATAGGCATACGACATGATACTATAACAGGAAAGACTTCAAGACTGACCGATGGATCACATGTTGCTTGAGTATTATTTAAAAAACAAGTGGTTAATTTGAATATCTTTTTTAGGTTCATTTCTAATCAATTTGAATATCATAACAAGTGCATCAAACAAGAAAATGACATAAAAAACCAAAGTAGTGGTTAGAAATTTGAAAGGTCACTAGCAACACTTTAGAGTGATTAATCACATATAGCTGGAGAGTAGGTTTATACGATGGTCCCTCTCTAACTTGTAAGGGTGTTTATTTTTGGATATCTGGTAATTTAGATATCTGAAAATTCCGGATAATAATTTTCAATCTGAGCGGCCCTGAGAATTGAGGTACCTAGGACGTGTAGTAGTTGGATTCTTGTTTTTATTATAAAACAATAATAAAATATACATAATAATCTAGTACAATACCGCTTACAACATTAAAATAAAATAATATAAATTATAAATTTATATACCAAACTTGTTTTGATCTATCTATTTGTTGGGTGCTCTAAGTATCTTGTTTGACTAAAACATACTCCATGTTGAGTCTTCAACTAAGCCATTTGACTATGAATTAGACGTGTTGATGATTGTAGTTGAGACACGTGTTCAATACGCTTCCCTTTTAAACAGATTTCGCGTCTCTTTTCAAGTCGAACATGTATGTCTCCTAGAGTACAACAACCGAAACAGTTTGTCTGTCGGAATTAACCTAGCACTTGAAAAAAATATCTAAACAAGAGCTTGAAGAGTTCTAGAAAGTTGGAAATTCTTTAAAGTTTGTGTAAGATGGTATGTAGTACTCTTTTTGCAAAAAAAAAAAAAAGACACATATTATCTCGTATTTATACTACAAGATGATTCTAATGGTCTTAAATTAACACATAATCAATACATATAATTTGAAAAGCCTTGATTTAATTGAGTAAGATAAATAGTCTTCATTTTAATTCAAATTAAATTTGATTAATTAATCAAATAACTCAAATTTTCAACAAGACGAACCGAAAAAAAGCCTTAGCAAATACAAAATATTAAATCATGATGTTAAAAAAACAAACGGCAAACCGTATCCGTAATTGGAAAAACCGAATTCTAAATTTAGTTCTCGGTTCAATTCCTAACTGTATCCGAATTCTAAATTCGGTTCCTAATCGTATCTTAATTATTTGAATTTCGGTTCCAACTTTTTGAATTCGATTTATTCGATTAATCGATTAAACCTAATTCAGATTTATATTTATTATTTTCTTATATTATATATGATACAATTCGATTTATTTGGTTTTTAACCGGTTTATTTGGTTTATAATTGGTTTATTTGGTTGAATTTGGTTTTTAACCGGTTTATTTGGCTTTAACCGGTTTATTAGGTATTAATCAAAACCAAACCAAACCACTTTCCGAATTCGGTTCGGTTTTTGGATAGGAAAGAAAATTGAAACCGATTAAACCTAACCAATGATATTCAATGAACACCTCTAGTTTAAAAGACATTAAAATAAGTTCCTATAATTTGAAGAGAATTACTTTTTGTACATATTAAATAATGTGTACATAAATAGTTCCTTTTAATTATTTGGAACTTGTTGATTCTCTTTTGAATAAATTTTTATATATACGTATATGTTAAAAAAATCGTGCCTCCTAAAAAAAGGTTACGGGACGAAGGTCAAGTTTGCCTCTTCCCGACCGCCCTTGATTTTTCAGTATGCGAGTCCATATATGAAATTTTAGGTATTTTATATTTGGATGTCCAAAATTTCGAATGCGGATATCCAAACTAGGGGAAAAGATATATTTCGGATATCCGAATATCCGCAAAACCGAAATATCCATAAATTCCTAAATTTAACGAAAAAAATAACTATTTCGGATAGTTCTAATATACGAAGTATCCAAAATGTTTCACAACATGTATCTAAATCCGAATCCGAATTTCCGAAGATCTAAACTTCTAGATATCCGTTTTTCGGGTATTACATATTCGGATACAATTTTTTTGAATGTTTCTACTAATTTGTCATATATGTTTTAAAATTTCTGAAATGTGTACACACTTAACTAAAAAACAGGGTCGTTTCAAACATTTCGATGGCCCAAAGTGGAGCTGAACATTGGGGCCCTTTTTATACAGTATTTAAAAATTCTCATAGAGTTTGAGTCACATAATGTATAGACTAACAAAATGGAAAAAAGCTACAAAAAGTATAAATTACAAACAAAATGTGTAAATAGAAATTTTGTCTCAATCAGAATCCATTCTAACTAAAAATCGATTTACCCAAAATAATTTGAGGCTTTTTAATTTCAAATGTGTTAAAATAGAGCTTATTTTTTTAAAAGAGAGCTGGCCTTGCTAAAAAATCACGTATAACTTAAAAATGGTTTTGATTTGTTAATTTAAAAAAACTCAAACTTCAAATTTGTGTATTAACATATCTTTAGGTGTACAAATATCTGTGGAGATATAATCGTGCTCCCAAGTTTTTTTATTATATTTTTGTGTAACAATGATTTCAAGTTTCTAATACGTTTTAAAAGTAAAAAAATCTGTTTAATATCTATATTAATCTATATTATATTATGATAAATGTTAAAAATACTATATAATCATATGATCAAATCCTCAAAATTAAGTGTTTTACTACGTTTATAAATAAAGTACTAACTTACAAGTCAATGAGAACCATAGACTAAATGTTTTTTTTTAAGTTTTTAGTTTGTTTCATACACACATATATATACACCTTAAACAAGTAAAATGAATAACAATAAAATAAAAACATTTCAAATTAAACGAATCACGACTCTTTTAACGCATTTGGTATACTTGACACTTTAAATTGGGTTTTTAGTCTAACAATCATTTTTAGTTAAATGTTAAAATTAAATAAAAAGAATTGTTTTAAGTTTTTTATAAGTCAAAATAAGTAATCGTAGTGTTTTGTTTCTCGTCATATCACGTTGGAAACTCACTGGCATATTTTGATAATTTAAGTGTTTTATTTATAGTTTTTTTTTGAACGTTTACTTTTTGGATAAATGACGGATCGTTGAAGTATTATCGTGTCACTACTAGTATCACCTAATCATATCCACCAATAAGTCACCAGTTCTGCAGGAAAACTCAATAATTTAAGAAAACTCACTTGTTGGATTTGAACATATGACCATTTGGTTCATAAGTCTCATCTCATCATCAGAATACCGTTAAAGATACCGTTAAGCTACATTGCTATAACAGTATAATGCCTTTGGTTTTTTATATATAGCTATGGGGTGATAATAATATAATACGATCCGACACATTTGTATGCCGTATAATGAAACTAACACTTGTTTTGTTTTTATATTTTCTTGTGGGACCCCCTCGTGGGCTGGAGACACCCAATGAAAGCCCCTACGATACCTTCCCATTTTTTAACGTTTATTCCTGATTTTAGGAATTGAATATCCAAAAACAAATAACCAACTTTCGGGAAAAAGATTCTTGCATACAATATTTATTATTATTATTATTATTATTATTATTATTATTATTATTATTATTATTATTATTATTATTTAAATCTTTTTATATTGAATTTGTATTAATAATAACGAATTCTTAATCTGTTAATGTGTTTTTTATGTGTAGTTTTCTTTCTTATAGATAATTAATTGTATAATGCATGATACCAACCAATAACATGCAATTCTTATTCATACATACACCCTCTTGGCTCTTGCACTTGAAGAGTTGAAGAAAACCATTCACAAACCATGAAATGATAATGATAACTAAATGATTGAAACAACAATCTAGATTCACATTACTTGTCATTAATTTGCTAATTTGGTCTCACTTGCACTTAGAGGCTAAGAAACTTGTTTACGAGAATGAAGTACCGCCAAATTTTATATAAATAGAATATCATCCCTCCAAGATCTTGATGCAATCGTTAAACTATATTTAAGTCGTTTATTTTAAATCATGAATATAAATGTATGTTTAATATTAAATCACATTAAAATTGATTTGTTTATTTAAAATATAATTTTTTAATCAATTCTAGTATATATCACATATTTATTTTCAAGATTATAAATAAAGGACGTATATAGGGTTTAAAATTTTCTCTCTCTATATGATTGAGTTTTCATATGATATATATACACACACACATAATATATATATATATACTAGTCGGAAACCCGCGCGATGCGGCGGCGGATACGATTATATAGAACGCGATGTTCGTTTTACCAAATTTATCACTATTTTCGTGAAACAGATAGTGCTCACGATATTTTACTTTTGTTTGTACATTTTGGTGTGGTCTATCTATGCCATGAATTTTAAATAACTCCTCTAAATTAATATACATAAATAAAAAAAATCATTATAAACACAATGATTTTGAAAAATAAAAAACCCACCACACAAATAACAAATATTAGTTAGAAACATAGATGTCTAGAGTTTAAAATCCAATTGTCAACTATATAGTTCAAGCACATATCTTCGATGACTGTCAATATCTTCAAATTTTATACATGCACATCAGCACACATATAAAAAGATATCAGGTTGCCCAAGAAGTCTTTGGAACAAATTTTATAAGATGAAGATGCAACAGATATAAACACAATGTAATAACATGAAGATGCAACATATTTTAATTAAAAATGAACCCTTACAAGCTTTTATTAATAAAATGAACTAAAGAATAGAAAATAAACAAATCTAACCTTCAAAAAATAAAAATAAAACTCAAAAAGTATTTAGTATGACATAAAATCCATGCAACATTGCAACCTATGTACAATATTTTATTTTTTTGGTATTATAATATTTTTATTTGTTTATATTATACAATAACAAAATATTTTTTCATTTTTTTAAACAAAAAGTATTTTTATCATATCTAATAAAAGAAGAAGTAAATAAAAGGTCTTGGTTTTCTCTGGTTTGACTCACTTGTTGCTAACCAATATAGGCTGAGGTGGTACCCATATCAACACACAATATATTATTATGATTTGACAATCCATGATTTAGAAAACTCGTCTTTCTTGAGCTCTTACAATTATAAGATTTGAACAATTATACATTTCAAATCAAAATACAGCACATAACCAATCATCATACCCAAAATCATTGATACAAAATAAAGTTAGATCAAAACTTTACACTACTTTGTTGAAATTTAATGTAATTATCATAAGAGTATTCAACTAAAACCTAAATCAATAGTCCTAAAATCTTTAGCTAAAACAATCATCCACAGCTTTTTAAGACAATAGACAACAAGGATCTAGAAGAGGGTTCAAGAAAGTCGCGAGAAGACAGTGAGTAAAAATATGTGATATAATGCCCCTCACCCATTCAAATTTTATGCAGCAGCCACAAACATAGAGGTAAGCTACTATAAACATAAACACAACTGATACACAATAAACATGGATTCAAACTGATACAAAGGTGATGTGATTGATATATGAGATTTTTCTTTGGGGATGTGTCAGTCAATCGACTGTTGTCGTTAAAAAAATGAATATTATTTTTTTAGTTTTTTTTTAATTTCCAATTACACATTTTTTTTTGACACTAACTGGATTTAAACATTCACTTCATGAAATTGACAGAGGGATGAGTACACCTATATAAAAAGGGTAACAAAACGTCAGCAATGTGCATGGTATCTTTCAAGTTTCAACAAAATTTTGTTTTAAAAATGTTGAATACACATTTAATTTGAATAGAATTCCCTGGCCTACTGTTTACAACTACAAATTTCGTTGCTTCTAAAATAAAGAGAACACCATTAGCAGTTGGTGTATGTGGCTTACCGCTTACCTAAGCAGCCCAGCAGCCCAGCAGCCCTGTTTCAAACAAAACATTTGTTTGAGCAACTTCACTCAATTTTAAATACTATTTCATTAGCGTGAAATTTTTCTGGTTAAACCTAGCGACCTAATGAAAACTCAACTAAAAATTAACTTAAATAAAGAAATACCTTTTACTGGTTGTAAAATGATAAAAAATATTAACACCTAAAGAGTGACACTTGCAAAGTGAAACCACAAATCAAACTATCAACATACATGCATTGTTACACATGTACATGTACATAAGTTACTATGCAATTTAAGTGTGTTCTTACTATGCAATTGAAAGGAAGGGGAAAAAATGAGAATGGTTCAGAGAAAGAAAATTAACTTTGAGGGATCACCAACACATACCTTCAAAGTGATGACACCACGAAAATTTCTCTCTTCTTGTTTTTTTTGTGTATCCAAGCTGCAGACAACATATTTACAATAATGTGATAGAAATTATAATGCATATCTTAGTAAAAAAAATTCACCCACCTTTCTCTTACAGCCCTACAGACAACACTCCACCATAAGCACGATTAACCGTTCTTCAGCTCCTAGAAAATCTTGACCTCATCTACTCAACAGGCATCAAATGTTGAATCTTCATTTATACCTCATATTAATCATTTCATAATATTATACATTTTCAAAAAATTAGTAGCTTAGCAGAAACTATATTGCATAAAAACTGTAAACAGAAGTAGTTGGATTCAATATCACATTCTCTTTAAACAAAGATAAATCATTGGGAATCCTTCTGATTTCATCATCATTCTCATTATAGTTACTCAAATCACACCACCATAACATTCAACATTAAAATTAACAAATAATCCAAATTCCACAAAGTATGTATTGAGATTCATGGTATGCAATGCATTGGGTCTGACTCCATGTTAGACTTTGTTCAACATATGAGCAGAGTAGGAGGACACCATTGGGTCTGACTCCAATTGAGTCAAGTGAAATCATATAGTCAAACCCATGCATCTTGCAAATCTTAAAAAATAGCAAGAGATTCATGGTATGCAATGCATTCTTATAACCACCAGGAGAGGTATGTAAGGTTTAACAGTTGCCTCAATTTTGGGTAAAACTTTTTAATTTTCTTTATATATACATAATATATATAAATTTGTTTTTATAACAAATGCATGTATAATGTACAATCAATAATTTTAGATTTATTTAATCAAATTTTATTTAACCTGCCTGATGGAGATAAATACAACCCATATTGAATTGTTCATAAGTATATAGATCAAAATTGCCACCTCTAAATAATATTAAAAGAAACACTATATCAAAAGAAAGATATAGAAAGAAAATTAGACTCAGAGAAACCTTTTTAGCAAGCTTTTCCAACTTCTCTCGTTCAGTATTCTGCAAGATTAAGAGTAGATGCAAAATGAAAATACAAATGACTGAACTTGCAGATTAAGCATTAGTAGCAGTTTTATAACTTGATAAGAAAAAAATAACCACACATGATGAACATGTAATATATATATGTTGTTTGTTGAGTAATGGATAATTGGAGAACCACATGAGAAAAAAAAACTAAGAGAGCATCGCTGCAAATATAAAACAATTTGCATATTAAAAAATAACATAAAAACAATGATCCCTACATGTGTTCTATTTTTTGCTCCAGCATGGCCATAACTGCAAGCAAGAGGGTAAGACAATAATGGTAATGGTAATTTGCTAGGTTGGATAATTTACTGTTTATGAATTCAATTGTTAGTGGTATCTAATTTACCATTTAAAATTCAATTGTTAACTATGCATATTCTAAAATTGCTATTGTTTTCATTCTAAAATTGCTTTGTTAAACAAGCAGAGAAGTGGGTATTGCGTTTATAAGGGAAATTGAAGATTCAAGATCTCAGTGTTTAAATATCTTGTGGTAAGTTAAAGTAGGGAGTCAATATAAAAATATAGATAATATGCATATGTTCTCAAAGATTGCAACAGAGAAAGAAAATTAACTTTAAGAGAGGGATCACCAACACATACCTTCAAAGTGATGACACCACGAAAATTTCTCTCTTCTTGTTTTTTTGTGTATCCAAGTTGCAGACAACAAATTTACAATAATGTGATTTGGGATATATGATCAACTAATTAGAATTATAATGGATAGAAATTATATACTCTTTAATAACAAAAACAATCAAAATGCATATCTTAGTAAAAAAAATTCACCCACCTTTCTCTTACAGCCCTACAGACAACACTCCACCATAAGCACGATGAGCCTCTGGTCGAACAAGAAATTGGGTTAATCTCAAACTGAAATCAAACAAAATATTTAGAATAAAACCTAGAAATAAGAAACAATATACATTCATATAATATAAAACCGTCGCATACCTTCCCCAAATTAAGAAATTAGGCTAAGAATTTTCAGTGCACCATAGCAGAGCCAAGAAGATTGAATTGATTTGGAGCTGTGGTGTTTCAAATGATGCATGCGATTTCAAATGCAAGGGATGTTCAATTTAAAGAAGCGTGTATCTACGATTATAAAATTTGAATTTGGAGCCAAGAATTGATGATACCTAATAGTGCATCTGTGTATCATAAGCGTAATCTCCAAGATTAGATGCCTACCTCTTTCGGATTCATGGTTATCCTCCTCGTTCGGAAGCAATGAGCCCATCGAGTTTGATACCGATTATGGAAAAGGGAGAGGAGGGCTGAAAACCCTAGAAGAAACTGGTTTCTTCTTTCGCAAAGAACCAGCTGTTTCATATGAAGAAGACGATGATGCTTAAGAAAACTCCAGCATTGCTTGTTGTACATATAGCTTTCAAGTGTGTACATTTCTTAAATTTAAGAAATACCCATTTTCTCTTTCATATATGCATTATAAGATAGTAAAGATATTAGATAATTCTTATAAAAACCTTTAGAAAAATAAGAAACCATTTTTTACCGTGGATATAAAATATTCACAGTTGAAATCATATGATAACGATTGTAAATAAATGGTAATTAAATGATTTAATTATTAGTTCATACGGATATAATAGTTAAAACAATTTTTGTATTTTCAATTTACCTACTCTAATAAAGGAGTATTTTCTAGGAGACACATGTCACTTTGTGATAAAATCTGAAATTATTTTTCCCGCATCTCTCTCCTATTAGATACTAATAACTTTTTGTAATTACTAATTAGATTATATAATTAATTATTAATAGTATACATCTTCTTATTAATTTATTAAAAATTAATAAATTATAAGAATATATCAATTATATTTTATTTTAAAATATAATTTTATAATTAATAAATACTTATTATTATTTTATGTTAATATTTTATATTTTTTTGATTATTTAATCAATGTAATACATGGGTTTCTAGGCTAGTATTTAATAAAAGTCTTAACATCACTATTATCTTTTCTCTTTCCTCTTTTAATTTACTTTAAAAAATAATTCAAAATATTTGGATTTTTCCACTAAAAGAATTAAATTTAAATGATTTGAATTTTTTTCCTTAAAAAATGAATTTTTCTTCGTTCAAAAAATGTTTCTCATCTTCAACCATTTAATTTTATCGGCATTATATATTTAATAAAACCAATTAACGCTGCATTTTTTTAAGGAATTATTACTTTCAGACAAAGGTGATCCAATTATCCAAATTTATAATGCACATAAAACGAAATATACTACTATAAAACCTACTAAAAAGTTTAAATTCCACTGGAAATATAAAAATTGCCAACATTGAGCTAGAGGCTTGAGCCTCAAAGTTCCATTACTCAATAGGCCAAATCAAGATTGGTCATAAACGGGCTCGATGGGGTGAAATTTTTAATATGGGCCAAGTTAGTTATTTTTACGTTTATGTGAATTGATATTGGGCCAACTATTCTTTTTATATATAACGATGGCCCATCGTCGATGGCTAGTAGCTCCGCAGATTTCTAAAACTCTTGCAAACGTTAGAACTTAGAAAGTGTTAGATAATACCAAACTATGTTTAAAAAAATTTAATTGCATAAATAGTTATCTGGTTTGATCATATTGCAAATTTGATCCCCGAGCTTTAAAAATTGCAAATTTAGTCCAAGGGAATGTCGCATAGATGGTCATTGTGGTTAGGTCAGATTGCATGTTTAGTCTACAACATTGAAAAAATTGCCAACTTAGTCCAAACATGTGTAAGAAGATTACATAAATAGTCCCTTTGGTTTGATTAATTACTAATTTAGTCCCCTAAGTAATTATGATTATATTTTAAATTTTAGAACCTAATTATTTAAGATCGATTAATATAAATAATTTACAAATTCAAACTAAATATTTAATTGCTTCCTCCATTGAAGCTCTAGAGCTGGACGCATATTTGTTTTCCCCAAAGATTGATTTCTCTTAAATAGGGTTTGACTTTTGAGCGATTTCAGGACTAGGGTTCGATTGGATTGATTTCTTGTACGCTTTGGCTCTGACTGGTGTGAGCTTAACGGGGTCTGGTTGTTGTAAGTCCGATGATGAATCTTTGAGGGCCATGATCAAGCCTATCGTTCTTCGATGGTTTGTTTCGATTGACGGGCTGGATAAAAATGGATATCGGGTCATAGAAATCGCCATGGCATTGTCTGCTAGAGTTGTGTCAGAGAGCTTTTGCTCCTATGGATTATGACAGAATATGTGAATACGGGTTGCTTTTATTCCGTGTGTTATTTTCAAGTCTTTTAAAATCAGCTGTGTACATTTGATGCCTAATTGGGTAATTTTATTAGGTTTAATTAATTTTAAAACCTAAGACTAATTTTATTCTTAAACAGCTAACGCCAAGTATAACTGTTTAAATGGGTACATTGACACTACCTTATAGGAGGAAACCCACACTGGAAAAACCCCCTAGGTCAACCTAGAGCATTTTTTTGCTCCAGCCGAGACTCGAACCCAAGACCTCCCATTTGAGAAGTCAATGGGTACAATTAGGCTATAAATCCTTTGGTAAAACCTAAGACTAATTAGTCCAGCCTATAAGTAAGACTGTAAGAGTAGATGTGCCTAGCATTAAACCAATTCACATAAATGTAGTAAATTCGTTGAAAATGTGCCTAGCATTAAATCAATGTTCCGTTTTAAATATCAAAATACAAAAGAAAAAAAAAACCCAAAAAAATTTCAACTCCTGCAGGCAACTAGGCTTGTAGCCGAAAAAAAAACCCAAAAAAGTTTTCCGAGCCAATAATTCGGGTTTCGAGCCTAACCACGAGCTAGCTCTTTTTTTCCTCCACTTTACATATATAAATTTAATATAATATACATAAGGATTGTATCATGTGAAAACCCGATCTTAGAGAGAAACCCTTAAACCCTATCTGAGCCATTGAATTAAAATCTTAAAAATAAATATGTGGTCCACATTAACGGTTAACCCAAATTAAAATTGATTTGTTTAAAAATCGAGCCGAGCCAACGGGTCGAGCTCGCTCTGGGTTGGCGCGTTTTAACAAGCTTTTTTCGATTCGAGCATTTTTCGAGTGAGCCGCAAATTTTTTGTACAGCCATACATGCAACGTCTTTGTTAACTTTTACACTCTCTCTCTCTCTCTCACACACACACACACACACACACACACACACACATATATATATATATATATATATATATTCACAAACAATTTTTGAAATAGAAAAAGAAATCCAGGCATACCATAGAATTGAAATCGAATAAGATTGTGATAAATGATAACAGTTTGATAATCAACTTTTGTTGTTCAGTTTTTAACGATTCTGCTATAACTTTAACCACATTTAGTTATGGCCGTTATGATTCAACTCTCTACTTGTTTGGTTGTTTATAAAAAGTCATATTTCAATTATAATTTAGTTGAATCCCTTTAGAAATATAAGTTTGAAACAAAAGAATACGGTTACTAGATATTATGACTTTATTCTTGCAAACAATTATAATGTTTCTTAACTTTTGCATATTTGAAATCACTTTCAAAAATTTCATTCATTTATTTCACTCATATCTTATTCAGCCCTATTTAATTTAGTCATCTATTTAATTTAGTCATCTTAATTAAGCTAATACAAACCGTGTATTATACGAGTTAAATAAACAAAAATTTAAATAGTTTGCAAAATATTTCAAGAATACAAAGCAAAATTTTGATATTATATACTCTTGAAATTACTTACAAGTAAATAATTTAAGTATAAACCTATAGTATTAAACTTTTAAATTTTTGTTTTTTTTGTCAAATTTTTTTTTATTAAATTTGGTTTTTAATAATTCATTATAGAAAACTGTTTTGAATGTTATATTTATAAATATATTGTTTTTAAAAACATTGGGTTTTATTAGATTTTTTAACACTTTTTTTTTTTAAAAAAAAGTTTTTAATAAAAGTTTACTTTATAAAATAATACCATATTCGTATTTTTATTAAAAGATCGTTGTTTTATAAACTTCACATTTTTTATAAATTTCAAAATATAAAATGTTTTAATTTCAACCACTATGTTTTTAATTAAAAATATACTTTTTAATTTATTATTTATGTTAATTAATAATATTATTTAATAAAAGAGATTTATTCGATTACGGAAATAAGCAAAAAATTATGATAAAGATGTTATATAAATTATTATATAAAATTGCAGGTGTTCATTTTATTTTTATCTACTTCACAAGTAAATTTCAAACATATAAACTACTAGTTATGCATATTAATGACAATAATAATAATTAATATCAATTATGCTTAATTCCATCGACCCTAATCATGAACATTTCGAAAAGGTAGTTTTATTATTGGCTCCTAAAGTTATTTTCCCCGAAAGCCAACCTTACTTTTGAGGGTGCATTGTATGTATCCTTATTCGTTATTTATTTTCACCAACAAAATACATTATAAAAATAATTTAGAAAAAAAGATTAATTATTTAATATTTTACAGTTAAAACAATAAGTTGCTAACATCATGCTCATCATCATATATTAATAATTTTACTTACTAAAATGATTAGTAAAGTAGACCAAAGAAGGTCTTAAATATTAACCAAAGACCCACAAAAGCAAAAACTAACGTTTAGTATATTCGTAGAGTCAATTACTCGATGGATATAGTTTGGTGATAAATACAAAATTGAAATTAAAGGAGTTTTTTCTAACAACAAAAAAGAATTAGAATTTAAACCTCATTTAAAATATGTTTGCTTAGTTAAACTTATTTGAATAATAATTTTAATTTGTAAAAATAGTATGTTTGATTGGAAAATGAAACGCATATGGAAAACATGTCACAACCACTAACATTTTGTCGTAAAATCTTAAAGTGTACATCGTTGTATAAACAACTGCACTTTGTCGTAAAAACGATCATTGCTCTACTGTAAACATTAAGAGTGTGCTCTATCGTAAAAGCAAATAACAAAAACATAAACGGGAAACACAAATAAAATGGTAAATATCATGGAATTTTGATTCTTCTGATATTTTAAATCTTGATAAAAATATATAAATCAAACTGATTCTAGAGGTGTAAAGTGATGAGGAAAATAACGAAACAATTTAATTCAAGGTTAAATTTTCTAATTTTAATAGAGACATGGTCTATTACCTCTTAGCTTTAGGTGAGTAATTTAGGAGTGAATAGAGAATAAATTTGCCGTTTAGAATAGAAAACCAGAAATTATTGTTTGGACTAAATAACCACAAAACCAAAACAAATGTATCATTACTCCCCCCCCCCCCCCCCCCCCAAACCAAAACCCCAAAATCAAACACACACACTTGATATTAAAGTTATTTTCATAATATTTCAACTTAACTCCAAAATATTCTATAAAAAAAAGAGTTTAGAATAAAAAAAAACGGTGTGTTTGATAAAAACGTAAGTTTGGGGTCGAAAGTTGTTTTTTAGAAAGCAACAAAAGGTTGGCCAGGAAGATTAATGTGACAAGACTTTATGGGTGGATGTGTGATGATCACACATTTGCTTTTTTGATGTTGAAAACGTGGGTTTAGTTCGGATCACACAACTAAAGAAGTGGGAAAATGGCTGCCGCCGTCATCTAAATGGTAGCACCAAGCCGGCAAGCCACCAATCCCCCTAAGTAGATGTGGGAAAAAAAGTTCCATGATCACAACCGACTATCCGAACCAGAATTGGAACCGATCATACTCAAATTGGTAAATACGGACGGTTTTGGTCTCTAATAGAAATCACAAACATAACCTATCAAAAACAGGTCAAATACTCAAACTTAATCAGAACGGTTCTTGACTTTTTTTTTACTAGAATCGGAACCAGTTATAAAAAAATCGTGTATGCGCACCCCTACACGTACATTTCTAGAGAAAACCTTAAACTCCAATCATAAAATCTGATCTGACAATTGTATTTTTATCACTCTAACCGACGGTTAATAACTAATTGCGTATGCAACTAGAATGTTGGAAAAAGTTTAGTAAAAAGGGTTGTAACTAATTTTTACTAAAATAATTATTTATGTTTGCTATAATTTTAATTATTTTAGTTTCATTTGTGCTCTACCATATGAAATGATCACAATGAATAAACTCGGTTCAAAATTATATGGTTAAAACATTAATTTTGTGATAAACGTGGGAAACATATTATCACATTGAAAAAAACCTTGTGTGAATTTACAAGTGTAAGCTATTATAAGAACATATTTTAATGTATCTAGTGATAATTAGGAGGATGCAAATCACCGTGCAATCTTGTGCTCAAGGTCGTGGCCAAGGGGCAAAATGTGCCGCCTTGTATATTTCTTGACCCGGTTCTTTACAATGGGGTTGATTGTGTGTCCAAATGGTTTGACAGATACATGGTTGTTTCAACTTCTCTTAATTTTTTGAAAGCATTGAATTCGTTGTTTCAAGTTCATGTGTCAAATTTTGTTATGTTTCAAGTTCTCACTTGAATTTTGTTGTTGCAAATTTAGGCTTTTTCAAGTGCATAATCATAGTATAAATACAACAATTTGATTGTCTAGTGATATGCCACAAAAATAACAATTCTCTCTAACTTTCTAGTAAACTACTGATCTTTTGCGCTCTTATTTTCAGACATCGTTTTGAGTGGAGGTTAATTCCGACATATTGTTATATCTTAGGAGACAAACGAGTTCACTTAAATGGTCTTAAATATATTATATCTCTATTAAATTGAAATCCTCTGTTACATACACTTTTTTGCTTACATTTTTCTTAGACAACAGTTCTATATTTTCTCTTTGTTTAAGGTATTATATTTCTATTCATTTATGATAAAACTGTTAAACGGTTCTTCAACATAGAATACAAAGGTAATCTAAAATATAGTATTGAAACCATAAAACTAAACAAACCAAACCTTAAATACATTACGTCCAGTGATATTCTTAGTTTAAATGAACTATGCTTGTATAAAACCATTTACTCTAATTTTATATAGCTTGACTAGGTTAGTATCCCGTGTATTACACGGGTTGAACAAAAAATAATAAATAAGTCTGAATTTAATTATTTTTAGTCCTTTAATCGTTTTTATAATAAATATTTTTATAAAGCTTTTATGTAAAAAAGCCATATACAAAATATTTTGTATATTAGAAAAATGCTCGTTTTAGAAAAAGATCATATGTTATAACAATTTTTTTTATAATGTGATTATTAATAAGAGGATATTTTTTTAATATATTAATAACTTATTGTTGAAGCAATTAATGTTATTATTTTATAAAAAAATAAACATTTAATATGAGAGGGATGCGGAAAAATTGATATTAGTATGTTTCTAATTATGCCATGTGTCTTTTAAAATTTTTATTAATTAATTATAAAAGACATATAAAAGATTTGGTATTCACTTGTAAAAAGATAAAACCATAAATTCATAATCAAGTTTTTATTATTTTGTAACTAAATGATGATACGAGTTGCACTTCACTACTAATCTATTGGTCGTTATAATTGTCAAATTTTATGGTTGAAGTAAAATAATTATATAATCTGGTTATTATTTGATAGTTTTCTTTTATTATTACTTCCTTCGATAATCATTAACTTATAATCAACTTATATATCGGTCTCATTTATGTCACTTGAATTTAGCATTTGTAACAATAGAACAAGATTGAAATTATGGTAATTTTTACAGTTAAGAATACATGTTTGTGAATTAAATAAAGAAACAAAAATTTAATTACTAATACGTGACATGTTTCGTTTATGGAAACGATTATATGGACAAAAACTAATATCTTTAACTTAAATAGTTAAATATAAACAGGTTTAGTTGGTCTAAAATATCTTTTTTTTTTTTTTGAACGGCGACGATCCTACATACCACGTATGTTGTCTTAACAGGGCCCACCGGGCAGAGGTAAGACGCGGCCACACCAGATACGCGGGAACCCCGTGGAATAGGTAAACCTTCGCCCCCCATTGGTCCAGAACCCGAGATTAAGCTCAAGATTCCTTCCCTCACCTGGATGTCCTTTAAATTGCCTCTGGCAGGACTCGAACCCATGACCTCTCGGTCACAAGGTAAAGCCCTAACCAGTAGGCTAGATTTGCAGGACAGTTGGTCTAAAATATCTAAAAGAAATTTAATGGTTGAAAAAAGCATATATTATATTAAATGCAAAAAGATTATAAAGCAAGCCACATTCACATTGTGCCATCATTCACTTGTCACTTGTAAAGTGGAGTGGGGGCCCAACGGCCCAGTCAACAGTAGTTTTGTTTTTTTGGATCAACAATCCAATCCGTATCTTACTTTTATTATGTCTTGGTCGGTAAGATCATTCACCTCGCATTTTTTTTTAAAGATAACTAAAACTTATTTTTATTCTTATTCAATTAAACTATAATTGTTTATTTATTTTTTATATTTTTTTTCTTTCTTTCACTTGCAACCACTCACACAAAATATAAATAATAACGACAAATAGAAATATAAGGATACATTTTTTATTTTTCTTGTAATTTTAAGATGTGATACCAGAGAGGATTCAAATAAAGAAGCTATAAAAAAATATTTTTTGAGACCCCCCACCTCACCAAAAAAAAAAAAACTGAATATGAGGATAGGAATAATGATTAGGTTGCAAACACCGTAAGTCATTTTATACCGTTTTACTTTGCATGAAGATTAACATCTATAAAATTATATTAATAACAAATTTTTGGTTACTTTGGGTCTAAATGAGTTATTTTTAACAAAAAATGTGTTGTATTAAACAAATAGTTTATTTTAGTAATTTTTAGTGATTTTCTTGTTAAACATATTATTGACAATATTTATCCATTTTAATTCATTATATTAACCTAGTTTTAGGTTACTTATCTTAACACGTATTGGTATTAAAAATTTTTAACAAAAAATTTTTGAGTACTAAGAAGTTGTTCATCTTAACTCGTTATATGTTATTATGGTACTCATTTCAATCAAAATATAATAATTGTTTGCTTAAATCAATCAATTTATTATGCTTTGGGTTAACAATGTCAAGTCTAGTAATTAATGTACCCCTTTAGTAGATATATTAATATTTCTAGCAAAAGATTGAGACAACCCTGATCAACCTTAAGTAGATATATTAATATTTCTCTCTTCACCCATTCTCCCAATTGCAATCCCTTCTTCTCAGACTCATCGCTTTGTTTCAAGTCAACGAATCTCTATAGGAAAAAAAAAATTTAAGTTTGTTATTTTGTAACATTTTTTGAAGATTCACGTTGATGATATATCAGAAGAAAAAGGAGATAATTAATTCGTAGGTGTATTGTTTTTAAAAACACGAATATGTAGTTATTTATTTGAAGTCAAGCATGATAATTATTATGATTATTAATGGTACGTAATTCTTATTAAATAATTAAGTGAAGCGTAAGCATTTATTGAAGCTAAATACCATAACAAAAATGGTGGGTGACGAATTGAAGAAATAATTTATATATGGTTTATAAATTATAATGGAGTCAAAATAGTACGTTCGTGTATGAAATGCCAATACGCATTGCCATATTCCATTCATACCGCATGGATATTCAAGAATGAGACATGCAATTCAAACAAGGTTTTATTTTACATCATATAGTATATAAAAACACACATAAGGAAATTCTAAAATACAAATGGGGTTTAACGTGTCAAGCATACGAAAAAATGCGAGAGACGTGAAGCAAGTTTAAAATCATTTTGTAATGTAATTTAATCCGTTTTTTGTATGTCTGGCAAAATGAGTGTGTTGGATAACGGGTTAGAACGGGTTCAGGTCAGGATGGGTGCGAGTCAGAACAAGTTTTAAGCAAAATCAGTTAGGGTCTAAATGAATTGTTCTTAAAAGACATCAATTTAGTTCAGCTTAAGACGTGTTATACGTAAACAAATAGTTTATTTGGATAATTTTTAGTGATTTTTTTCATCAAATATGTTAATAATCATTTTTAAATGTTTGATACCATTGCATTTATATAGTTTTTTTGGTTACCCATCTTGACCCGCGTTGTGTTTAACTGTTACCCATATTAACTCATTCAATATTATAATATTACCTATTTTAACTTATTATACTACAATTGTTTATTCAAACCAATTCATTTCTTTATATATGGGTAAAAATTGTCACCTTTAGTTTTTGTCCCAAAATTTAATGTTTGATAAATTCGCTCCCTAAATTTATGAGTTCGTCTTCCCTGACTTCCTATATATCGGGTCATATTCTGTTACTGATAAGGCAATATATAAACTCAATTTAAACTTAACATATGGGGCATAAGAGTGTTCACCATTACACCACTTACATTTCAATTTTCATAATCGATCCATCGAACTTTATATGTTTTTCAAGCCACGATGGAAAGGATAATCATAGCACTTCGCATTATTGTGATCGTTAATTTGTCACAATTTAGTTATGGTTTTTTTTTACCTTCTTACCCTTGTATGTGTAGATCACGCGCTGAGAAGTAGAGAGTGGGATTATGGATGGACAGTAAGAGAGGTCACTCAAAATAATAGCGCCGACTTCACAGAGAGGAATAGCATCGTGTTAATGTTTGATGGCCGGTCGGTCCCCAAAACACACATTAAACCCCCAACAACTTTTTTACTTTTTTTTTTAAACAGATAAATAAGTTCTCGAACCCAACAATCCATGCGCTGTGACCACAGACCGCTACCAACATTCGGAAACATTTAAAGCCGGGCGTTGGCGAGTGCCGAATCGAAGAACCCCCACACCATCTAGGAAGAAACTCACACTGAGAAAACCCCCTAGCTCACCCAGAACAATTTTTGCTCCAGGCGAGACTCGAACCCATGATCTCCCATTGCTGATGGTCAAGGAGTACCACTAGGCTATAAGCCCAATGATAACAACTTTTTTACTTAAAGTTGGATGCGGTATGTAATTATGTTATGGCCGGTCAAAAAAAATATAATTATGTAAGGACGTTATCTCGTGTTTTAAAATAAAAAAACAATAATACATTTTCAAGGGTTTGTAGTATAATAGTATCTCATTAACTTTCAAAATGTAACATTTTGTGTTCAAATCTCATCTGGAGCAAAGAAAATCTTATAGGTAGAGTTAGAGAGTTTTTCTAATGTGTGTTCCTCATAGATGAATGTGTCAATATATTTATTTAAAAAGAATACCTTGACGTTAGCTATTAAAAATGTTGCAAACAAGTTGAATTAGCTTAATTTTACTTTTATATTACATAATACAATTTTTTTATTGAGTTGTATTTGAAAGTGTTTGGAGTTGAAAAAAAAACTGACTTATGTAATAAAAAAATTGTATTAAGGATAATGCAAACAAAGCAAATACAAAAAAAAGTTGAATTATATAATAAAAAAATTGCATTATATTTCTTTCAAATATCAAAAACTCCATTCATAGCTTAACAAATAACGAGGCAAGTCTTCATGTACCGTTAGAAAGATGCATGTAGCACTGCCATGCCATGTTATCATCGAACCCCTTCAATTAAAACAATGTATAAATGACAATGTCTACGAAAGGACTATAATTGTACAAAATTAAAAAGAAAAAGAAAAGAAACTTGATTACCCTAAAAAAAGATTTAGAAGAAAATTAAAAAATAAGCATGGGCCATGGGGAGGTGCGCTAATGCTTATTAGACCAATTTGCTGGAGCAAGAGGGAGCCGAGATGATGTGTAAGTGACAGTCTAGTTCAAATAAATAGACGCAACCCTACAAAAGTGTGTGAAATCAGAATATTTTTTATGCCTTTGGGTGTTTATTTTGCTTCTTGACACGAAATATTTTAGGGCTCTTTTATTTGGACATTTCACTTTTTTATTTTAACATCTCTGAAGGCTAAGACGGACCGTACTAGGCAGCACGGTTCGTATTGAGTACAGACAAACATTCCAAGAAATTCCTTGGAATCAGTAAAACATTCTGTTGGACGGCCCGTACTGGTCAGTACGGCCCCCCGTCTTGGCCCAAGCTTATTTTTCCAAGCCTTTTTGGGGGTCAAACCAGCTTTCCTAACTTGATACGGCCCGTACTGGTCAGTACGGGTCGTCTTGAAGTTATTTATTGTGACACCTCGCAAATTCTAGGTCAACATTTATATTATTTTAATAATACGTGTGTTATTATTTCATACGTGGCATTAGAATAACTAGAATTTAGTGTGACACGTGGCACAACAGACCGAACGCACCGATAATTCGAGGAATTATCACACAACACTCGCACATGTCTTGAATGACGAACGTTAGTGAACGGATCAAATCACAGTACACTTTCACTGCACAATTAGGTTCCGGGGAACCTAATTTAGTAAAACAACGTCCATATGTCGAGAAACGATAATCGTAATTGTGAAATACGAGAAATTCGCTTCAAAACAATGAAATTGGGCTTCGTGGTCTCAACCGAGACCCATCGCGGTACGCGATGGGCACCCAATTGGGCTTTCGCGGTACGCGAAGCCTGGGCGGGAGAAATTTGAATTCTCCGAAAACCGTCGCGGACCGATCATCTTCCACCACCGCGGTACGCGGCGTGTTTCGGGAACAGAATTATTATTTTAATCGCCGCGCTACGCGGAGACGCTTTTTGGACAGACGTCGCGGTACGCGACGACCCCAATACGCAAAATCTTTTATAAATCCAATGTTAATCATTTCAGCCGAACTCTACTCTATTCCCTCGACTGAAACCCGTCTTCCCCGACTATTATCACTCTGCTACACCATCATAGTGCCATTGGAAGCCATTTTTGTGGTTGTGGAAGCTCGAGATTGAAGAAAGGAAGCTTGGGGGCAAGGTTTAGGGCAACACATCGACACCACATCACTTGTGACAATCTAGAAGCTGTTCTCAGGGGGATTCCAAGCTGCTACACCTCTGTTCCAGTTTCATTTCAGCCTCCTTGAGCTCTCTTGAGGTAGTTCTAACACTATTTCGAGTTTTTAGCTCTTGTACACACACATGCAATGTGAATCAAGCACATGCAACACCATTACCCACTCTTACACGAATTCTTGATGTTGTAGATCTGTTATTGATCATAGGGATCACTGATTTGAGTATTGGATGGATTTATTTATGTTATTTGTTCTTATTTGGGGCTTTTTGGCCTATATGATGATTTGTACCCACATGCATCACCATCACCACCTTCATCACGAAATTTTGGACTTGTGAACATGTTATTAGATGTTAATCCTACTGATTTGAAGTATTGATGATGATCTATGATGATTCTTGTTGAAAATGAAGATGATTTGTTGATTTTAACATGAAATGGATACTTTTAATGACATGTATGTATGATCTAAGCTTATTGACATGATTATAGATATTGAAATGTTATTAGAAATGGTATTTGAGATGTTCTACATAGTTAGAAAGATTGATTGTCTCAAGAAATGGCTATTTGGGATTATTGCTAAATATAGTAACTTTAATATTGCTAAATATGTGTTTTTGATGAAATGATCACATTTGTATGCTTAGATCTATAAGTTATGCTTGAAAATGATGTTTATAAGTTAATATGATGATTATTGATGCATTGAGATTATTGGAATCATTATCAATGTGATTTTTATGGTTATTACTATAAATAGTAACTTTATGTTTGCAAGTTTGGGAATAGGAGCATGCTAGACATAACAGTTATGATTAAGTAGTTATTTAGGACTAAAATAATAATGTAGGATGATATTGGTTGTTAAACTTGATAAAATATGCTCATTTGTGCAAACTTTCTAATTTTAGTAACTTTTACGCACAAGATGTGCTAAACCGACTATGTGTAACTATGTGATATGTGATAACATGCTCACTTAGGATAAATATGCATGTTAGAATAATCGGATTATGATTTCTTACATGACTTGCCTAAATTAGAAACCTTCCTGAAATAGAAACTTACTATAACTAGTAAGTTTCCTCACGAAAGTGAATTTTGGTATCCGTACACATCACACGCCACTAAACCTCACATCACACGAACACTTGATCCAAAACCGTCACCAACGGGTCGTTAGGTCAAACACGGTCAACACGGTCAAACACGGTCAACTCGACCCACATAACAACTTGGATGTTGATAAACACGAACACGGTCCTATGAGGCCGACATGTATGCAAACACAAACTTATGGTACCTATGTGATATAGGTAACCACTAGCCGGCGAGCTACACCGTTCTTGTGAAGAACGCGCACGACTTAACTCAGGTGAGTTTATGGCCCCACTTTTACTTATCAACTGTTTTACTTAACTATGGGGTGAGAATATTATGCAACTGTTTTAGATGTATGACTGGTATGTTGTGAAAACCATTTTCGAGTGTAACTTTTATCGCTTAAAGTCCTCACTTATCCTTACCGTTAGTTGTAACACAAACAAGTTGTAATTACGTAGTACTACTGGGTCTGACTAACCCCACTCGGCACCAATGTTGACTGGAGGTCATAACGAGTGTAATTTCGATGGGAATGCGGGTTCAGCGATGACCTGCGGAGGCAAACGGGAACAGTCTAGTTTCGGTAAGATGAACTGACACACTCCACGGATCGTAGATCCACAACAAAACTTAACATACCCAGTATATGTCTGTTTACTTTTCAGTCTGTCTAAACCTGTGAACTCACCAACTTTTTAGTTGACATTTTTCGCATGTATTCTCAGGTAACTAAAGGAGCTTACGCTAGGATACACACTTGAAATGTAAACCCCAAAATCCCCACAAGTATGACACGTGTTTTTAAACATCGTCAGAGTTAGGTCCCAGATTTTTCAAAATAAACATGTGCATATTAACACTTTTACAACCAAATTACATCCAAGTTCCAAAAGAGTTAACGTTAGTTAAACATTTAACAAACCCATTTACACCAAAATGATTCACAAAACCTTAGTTTTAACTAACAAATTAAAACCCCAAAACACCTTTCGATCCGAGCCATTACAAGCAACCCGATCACAACCGCCATCACCCTTTTACATTCACCTACAAAACACCACATTTAAATCACCATTAGTTCGTTAGAACTAAGTAAGAACACCTATGTATACTTTTTGGTTCATAACGGAAGGTTATTGGATCCCAAAACGCAATAAAACGACCAAAATAGGCAATTCTGGACACCCCCAGCCGTAGGCTACACCCTGGGCCGTAGGCTACGGCCTCCTTAACAGAACCCTTCAGCCGTAGGCTACACCCTGGGCCGTAGCCTACACCCTCTGCAAATTCAGCAAATGCATTTTTTTACGTTTTGCACCCTTGCGACTACCCCGGATCCTTATAACACTTCCGTTACCCCCAAATACATCCAATAACACCCTTGAAACATAACTACCAAGTTTCAAACATAATTTGGTGATATTATAAAGTTTAACACCAAACAATTAGTTAAACGGGTCGTTTACACCTAAAACCTTTAACAACCATATTTCACCCAAACCAAATGGAACTTCCTTTCTACCCCAGAATTCTCATTTGTCACCATAAAACAACCATTTCAACACATGAAATTCATATCTATAAACACCTCAAAACAAAATTAAAGTGTTAGAACATAAAAATAATCACCAAATAAAAGTCAAATATTCACCACTCCTTTGAGACTTCCTTTTTCACCAAGGATACTCAAAGTAGGTAATCACACCACTTGTGATTTACCTAAACTCCATAAATTCACCAAGGGGAGATCACACCACTTGTGATTCAACCCATTTCACATTTACATCTCATGTGAATTGTTTGACTACTTTTTAGTCAAACTTCAAATAAGAAGTTCACACACCTTGTGAATCATTCTTATCTCACCACACCTCTTATAAACATAAGATAATCACAATAACTAAGCAATTTAAACACCTATTGCATGTTATTGTCAACAACAAGTAACTTAACACCAATTAGTTTCACCTTCACAACTCTTATATATCATTTGACCAATTTCAGTCAAATTTCAAATATGAAGTTCACACCTCTTGTGAATCATTCATACTTCTACACACCACATGTAAACATAAAAATTTTACAATAACTGAGCAAATGTAACACATATTACATATTATTGTCAAACACCAAACTTACAAACACCAATTCACCCAATTTACATATTCACTCATCTAGTGAATTGTTTAACCAATTTCGGTCAAACTTCAATAAGAAGTTCACACCTCTTGTGAATCATTCTTATAATGCCGCATCAAAAGTAAACATTCTACATTACAATAACTAAGCAATTATAACACATATTGCATGTTATTGTCAAACAACAAATGTAGAAACACCAATTCACCAAATTAAACATTCCATGTATATTCCACGTACATATATACATATATGTACATAACACCATTTAACAACATTAAGTATAATAGGTGGGTGACTTACCTTACCCCGACAAGTTATCCACAACAATCTCCTTTCCGGGTTGTTTAGTTCCACCACCTCCACTATCGTTTCCTATTATCACAACTAATATGTTTTAATACAATGTTTGACTATAACTAGTCAAATTTCACCGTTTTCAATCCAATTTATTTCCATTTGATCCATTATCACCCAAACTCACCATTTATCATCTACGAAACATATTTCACCTCAAAAATAAACTTAAAACTCATTTTTAAGTTTAAATTCTCACTTGGTCATTTTATCAAACACCTTATGTGCATCCAATTAACCACCTATGATCATTGACCCATAAAACCTCAATCAAAGTCCATTTTTTTTATTTACAAAATGAACAAGTTCACCCTATTCACAACCAAACTACAACAAGTTCATAAAATCATCAAATCCCCAACTTTTAAAACTAACTTTAAAACCCCTAGTTCATAAACTCCATGAATCATATAAACCCCATATATCATATTGCATTAATCATGAAAGAAATGATCAACAAGTTGTTCTTAGATGTTTCTCACTAAGATTAACATAATTTAACACCATCCAAACACCAAATTTGGAGTTTCACCCATTTTTCCCACACCCCTATGCAAGACCCACGAAAATCACATCAAAAACACCCAAATTTCTTACCTTGTTGTAGTAAGACTCCATAACAACTCCTAATGATGATTGCATGAACGATCCTTGCAGATTTGAAGCCTCAATTTGGAGATTGGAGGTCCTTCATCTTCTTCTTCTCTTCTCTGGATCGTCTCCCACACACAAAATGGTATTATGACCAATTTTGACCACCATCTTACTTATAACCCCCTTATAATTTAAGTTTCAACTATTTACACATTAAGCCCTTCTACTACTAGTTAAATCTAACTAGTTATTACTAAGTTAAGTTAGTTAGCACCCACCATAATTTCAAAAGGATGAAATATAATTAAAACACCCATCAAATAATATTTAAAATAATTAAATCTTATAAAACACCCAATAATTAAAATAAACATAATTATACACCAATTATGTTCGTTTTATAATATTTCTCGAAAATGGGTCGTTACATGAAAGCACTACGGAGTCTGACTGGCATATAGACTCGTGTCTTAGGCTTGTATGCATGGGATTTGTTTCAAAGGCGCCACCCCACAATGTCATCAAGCATGTCAACCATGCCTCTGCTGTGGGCGATGTGGGTGACAAAGGCGCCACCCCACAATGTACCGCGCTCCTGTCAGTGGTAGAAGGAGGCGTAGTACAACGTAAAACACAGTGTCAGGTTGCACGGCCTGCCAGCAAGGAGTGAGTGAAGATAAAACAGATATGTCGTCGTCACCCACTCCTAGGTCTGACCGCGACCTGAGAGGGTCGTCAAGATGCAGCGGTGGATGTAACGGATCAGAGGATCTATGATCATCGTGGCCCGTACTCGGTGGCCGGTGAACGGCGTATCCGATATCTGGGCCCACCAGGCCCTCATAACCCCCTCCTTCCCCTGCGTCAACCCCTGTGTGAAGTCCTCACGAATGGTCTCCGGCTCGTAGTAGATGCCTAAGTGCACGGCGAACCGCTCGATCGACATCTCAAAGTGTTGTCCGCCTAAGGAGAACTCAATATCCGGAAGCTCCTCGTCCTCCTCCTCCCGAACTGCTGCCTGGTGAGCTCTATATCTAAATGTCGATAGAAACTCAACAGTGATCAGCCGGTAGGTGGGCAGCTCCGCGAGATCGAACAGGCGAGTCCACGGAGTGTCTTCGTCGAGGATGGCTCTCGCACGTACCACCTCCTCGGCATCTGCCAGAACACCCCAATATATACAACGAGTCGTCGGCACGCTCATACGAACTATCCGACGGAACCTCATCGCCGTCGCTGACTCTGGCTCGAACTGGAGCCACTCGTGCTGCGAGAGCGCGAGCGACTCGGGATCTAATGGCGGCCCTTGCTGCTGGGCGACGTTGTGGCATCTCGGCATCCATCTCAGCTACAGAAAAGTGTAAGCTGAAAAATGAAAAACGAGCAAACGTTAAAATAAATTTTCTGAGCAAGACGGCCTGTACAGCTCAAACCGGCCCGTACAGCTCAAACCAGCCCGTACCAATGTTGCCAGTCTCAAACAAAATCGGCCCGTCTTGGTCCAAGACGGCCCGTCTTGGCCATACGAGGCCAACACCAGGCCATCTGTCCAAGACGGCTCGTCTTGGCCATACCAGGTAGTCTGTCCAAGACGGCCCGTCTTGGCCATAGCAGGCCAAAGGTCACCTTCTTCATTTGTTGAACAAGACGGGCCGTAAAGGTCAAGACGGCCCGTCTCCGTCTTGATTGTCAACTGATTGAAATTTGAATGACCAAGACGGCCCGTCTTGTTCCTATTTCGATCAAAATCTTAATCTAAACACATATTCATGATCTATGAAGGAAAACACATACCTGATATCGAAAGTTTGAAGCTCCAAGACAGGGTGTATAGACCAAGACGAGAGAGTTTGGGTGTATGTGTGTGTGTGAAAAAAGTGAAAATGACGTATGGATTTGAATTTAATATAGAACAGTACGGGCCGTACTGTTCTAACTTAATTTTTTTTTAAATTAAAAAAAATTCATTTATATTACATTTTATTAAAGAATTTGTTTTTTACATTTACACGTCTATGTAGTCGACCAACTTATTTTCATCTATAAATTTTTGATATTCTTGCGGCCTGTCATGATATACGAACTCACAGTCGGATGCGGTATCATTTTGGTAACGTTTCTAAATAGGATTTACCGTTGGCATTGGATAATATCCTTGTAAGGTAACATTAATGAAATGGACGCCAAGATGAACTACTGATACGGCATTATGTCGCGGCAAACTACTAGCAGATGTCCACAAAGGAAAGATGGTTTGAGGACCTCGACTGCTGAAAAGGTGAACGATTACGCCAAATCTTTGAGCAATTACTAAACCTGTGTGAGGCATAAACATCCAATGTTCGGCAGGAGCAGGTGCAATCTGTTGCCAAGTTATTGTGTTGCGTAGTACATCATAAGATCCTGGCTCGTAGGAGTTAAACACATATCTGTACAGATCTGCGTTGAAATCCAATTCGTGCAAAATTTGTTGTCGAATAAATTCCCAATGACTTTCATCGAATCCTAAACCCACGGCTACAGAACGAAAACTACAGTTACTATCTGGCTCGACATCTTGTATGTTTATCACGTAAAGTTGAAGCAAAGGAAGGATGTGACGACCGAAGCGATAAACATTGTTTAATCCTTCTGGCTTCATGTTACATGGAAAATGGAATTCGTTTTGACTTAGCGAGTCCGATGGTGGCATTGCTTTTGATACCGATGTGGAACGACTGCGCCAAAATACGGGTTTCTAACTTTTTTTCTCGGTCACAGCTGTAAACGAACTATGCGTCGAAGGATTAAATGTACTTTCTTGGGACGCTAAATTATCTTTAACAACGTCTTGCTCTTTTTGTTTCTGTGCCTTTAAATTTGGACGACCACGTGTATCTTTTTGAACTGAAGGCGGCTTTTTGTCGCTTTTATTTGGAAATACCTGTGCCAAGACCTTCTTAATTAGAGTCTTTTTTATTTCAGGAGGTTTGTAATTTATTTCTTCTGTAACCAAACTCATTTGTGCTATAACATCTATTTCTTCTTCTTCTAACAGTGTTGGTTTAGCTATGTTAAGTTTTGTCAAAAAAATATCTATATCTGAGAGCGGTATCTTCTTATCTGCATAATTTATAATTAGAATTAATATAACAGTAACTACGTGCGAACATCTAAGATTTACATTTAATATTACGAACCTGTGTTGTAATATTTTGATATATTACAAGCGCACGGCAACCCACAACTCGTCCAAAGCTGGTGGCCACACGTCATATTTTTGCCGCGCATGACTCTTATTTTGTCTTTTTCCTCGACCAACAAATCAAGAGCTTTTTGGGACACCTTTCCTCGAAGGTTATCAAATATTGGTAGTTTATGATGACCCATAGTTTTAATCAAGCTCGTTTCAAAATCGTGTTTCATTTTTACCTCCTGTGCTTGCACGATTTCATTTACAAAACCGACAAGCGAGGCAAGCGTTTTGTTTGTTGATCAGAGGAATCGTTTTAGGTTCGAGTGCTGACTTTCCACCTGGTTTGTTGTACGTTGACCAAAGTTGCGCGTTCTATTGGTCCATGCTGTTACAAACATATCTCTATAACTGTTTAACCAGGTGTGAGTCAGATACTCCAGAACCCCTGAAATGAAACAAAAACCAATGATGATATGATGATAATAATGATGGTATATGATGCTTACCTTTTTTGTTGTCTTTGATAAGTCTTTCGTACACACGGTTGTAGTTGTAGTCGTATAACTCTGTTGTCGGAGAGTTACACAAATTCGCCCATCGACCTTTGAACTTTTTCCAGTCTGCATCCGAAAAGCTTGTCTTGCAGTGTTTGGAAATATTTTCCTCTATGTGCCATCTGCAAAGATATTTTGCAGCTTCTGGAAACACCTTACGGGACGCACTCATAACAGCAAGGTCTCGATCTGTTATGATCACACGTGGCTCCATACATTTATTCAACATACTCTTAGCCATTTCCAAGTCCAGACGTAGTTTTCCTCACGCTCTTTGCTTACGAACGCGTGAGCAATACTAAACATCTGGTGTGTGGAAGTCACGCCAACAATTTGAATAAATGGAAGCCTGTACTAGTTTGTTTTGTACGTCGCGTCCATCATCAGTACGTGCGGAAATGCACGCCACCAGCAATACGATTTTGGATGACAGAAGAAAATGTCTTCCATGACGTTTGTTTCAGGATCCTCCCGGGTATAGTAAACGTACCGCTGACTGTGAAGCACGTTTTCCAAGACCTGGATCGGAGTATCACCGAATTTCTTCTTGTTTTTTATCTTCTGCTGTAAATTGTATACATCCCTAGAGACGAATACATTTGCAGGGTTGTGTTTCTTTATGCTCGAAAGTATGTTACGAGGATCCATGTGTCGCTCGGTCAGATTCTCAACCAGATCTTCTTCTTCCTGAGTGAATCTTCTAACATATGGATGACCCTCTAGATTCTGAGCAGGTTCGTGATTGTGATTGTCGTTAATCACCTATAATTTCCAGGATTCACGAACTTCGTTGTATAACGCTATCAGTTGAAACGGACAACCGATTTTCTTGCTGCCTGACCGTCTAAGGATTGCGATGCAATTGTGCTCGCCACCACGGTCACACATGAGCCAGACTTTGATTACACTGTCTGTTGTCTTTGATTTCTTCGTTCTTCTTTTGACTACAATGTAACCATTGTCTAGTGCTATACTTTTCACCCACCCTACCAGAGCTTCCTTCGACATAAACTCCTGACATATAAAAACAATAATAAATACCGTAAATGGATAGCGATAATATACAATCATCAACATTTATGTTTCATTTAACTTACCTCTTTGGTTTCCCAGTTAACGTTTGAAGCCGCCGGCTTTTCTTCATAACCCTCCTCCGGGTTACTTTGTTTACTGTCGTCATACACGAACCCATACGATGCTTGACTGTCAAACCGACATCAGCGTTAGGTTCAGCATTCAGATCTATCGTGCCGTATGAATACTCAACAGGAGGCTCTTCGTTCAAATCTGGCACGGAATAGTTGAAAAAACTCTCATCCCAGAACGACATCGTTACAGATATGAATTATCTTGAAATATATTCGAATTCGAAAGTTACGTGTTCGTTTGAAACGATTCAAGCTTATATACAAATTTGAAAATGTTCAGTACGACCCGTACTGGCCTATACGGCCCGTACTGGATCAAATCAGTGTCCTTTTGTCATAATTGAAAAAGCAAGACGGGCCGTACTGGCCAGTACGGGGCGTCTTGATGTCAAATCATTGTACTATGTTGCAGTGAATGTCTGTACGATGAATGAGACAGGCCGTCCTGGCCAGTACGGCCCGTCTTGATCCCAATTATTGGCGCAGGTTTTCTGAGAGAATGTTTAACCGAAGACTGAGGCGGGCCGTACTAGGCAGTACGGGCCGTCTCAGGGGTGTATTTTTAAAAAAAGTGGGTGTAAGAATAACACCACCCATATTTTATAGTTTTTTGCATGATTTTTTTAAAATCATAACACAAGTAGAATACATTTTTTTATTTTATGTGTATAGATACATTACTCACGATTTAAAAGTTAACGTTGTTGTATGTTTTTGGCTTACATCAATGTAACTGTTTTGATTACAAAAACTTATAATGATGTAAACTTTTAAATAGTAATGAATTTAGCTATACAAATAAAAAGAAGAAAATATTTTACTTGTGTTACAAAGATGTTTGAAAAAAAATGAAGTAACTGATGGAGGGTGAATGGAATGAACCTAATAAGCTTTAAGTGGTTGATTTTGATTATATTTATATGCTTATATTCCTTGAATTAGATAATGTGGCGTTTCGGTTGCGTTTCAGGTTAAAAAGCTAAGAACCGGAGCATATGACGATAAATGAAGTCAAGGAAAGATGGATTGATGATTATAGGATAATAGAGAATGGAAAAACAAAAATTTTGGTCCAAACGGGAGGTTAAACAGAGTCCGAATGAAGAAATAAGAGCCAAAACAAGTTTAACGCGAAAACCGGACCAGAGGCATACCCCTATGACCTAGCCGTACCCCCCTACGGTGCTGAAACATGAACTTAACAGAAATCAAGAGGCGTACCCCTACGGCTCAGGCGTAGGGGATACTGCAGCCCGCAAATTTGTTTTTTTTAATTATTTCGATCTAGGGTTTTGGGGTATATATCATTCAGCCTCCAAGGACCTACCTAGTGCGAAAAAGAGTTCCAAAAGTCATTCTTCATCCATAGCCATCGATCGGGGTCATTTATAAGGCGAATCGAAATGAAATCTTCAAACGAATCATCCGAGATCACCCCATAATGAGTGGCTAATTCCTCTTGTGTATTCCTCTAGGTGAATGATTCTTGTAATTGGATGATTAACTTTGGTTTTCATGTTCGTTTGGACTTGTAATCTAATCATTCGATGATTTTTACTTGTTAATTGATTGATTGATTGTAAACAATTGATTTTTATTACAAACTTGATTCATTACTTATCAGTTCCTGAGAGTTCTAGTAATTAGGATTTATTAAGTTATGTTTTGGGTCAATAATTATCAAATGATGCTCATATGATAATCTTCCGTTGAATAACCGAAGCAAGTAGTCTTTGAATATCACAGTCTGTGAATCAACTAAATCATGTCTATGTGATTTTACAAATTGAAAACCAGGTTAGGAACCTGGTTTGAATCGGGATCCTAGGGGAACCACTTTGCAGTTAATTGAACATTTTTCATTATTGTTTAAAACCATTTTAGTTAATTACAATTGATTTTCAAGTTTAACAAACAAATTCTTTAATTTAATTTTACATTTTCCGTTATAGTTAAGTCTAGGTCACAAATCAAGTAACAACTACACCATCCACATAAACTCTTCGTGGTTCGACACCCGACTTACCCTTACTAATAAGGTAGCTGGGACTTGAGTTTTACTCTTATTTTTAACTGACACTTCGACATCGGTTAGTAACATTGGAAAATAAAAAAATGCGATGTTATATGGATTATTGTTTGAAGGGTAAGTTATTATAACATTGCAATTATATATATAGGGCATGTATATTTTGGAACCCACTTGAGTTGAAGAAACTTTGGAAACTTTGAAAAAAACAATGTAAACAAACATATTTTTTTTTTTATAGTTTTGTAACATCATTAGGGTCAATTTTATAAAAAAATGAAAAAAGCACCGAGCCATTTTTTTTTTAAACTAATTTGTCGACGATGTAACAAAGACGTAACACAGTTGTACAGCTGTGTACATCGTGTTACGTGTGACAATTCAAAGTTTTCAGGATAGAATCATAACTCGGAAATGAAGAAAATGAGTGTAAGCGAAATCGCAAAACGAGGTGCTGATTTCAAGATACGCTGAGTTGAAGATAGCGTTAAATAAGAGATCATATATCTTGAATTTTTCAGATCTTGAAATTATAACCATTGGAAAGAGCTCGAAAAATCGTGAACGTAGGCGAAAACCGTGCGCAAAACGGAGTTCGTATGCTCCCGGAATCGCGAAACGAAGAAAACCAAAATATCTGCGAATTTCCATCCGCGCGGTACGCCCCAACTCGGCGTTTCAGCCAGGCGATGCGCCCGGGGTGTCTGGCGGCTGAAAAACGAGTTTTTAAGATCAGATCGCGAAGAAAACTCAATTTTTCATTTTATCTCGTCATTTTACGCACAAAAACACCTCCAGAACACATTTTTACCATCCAATCTTCATTTTGAAAGCTTCTAAACGTCCGGATCGCACTGGGGATTGTATCTACAAGTTCTGATCGTCATTTCTGTCCGAGAAATCCGTCAGATTAGGTAACGGTTTGTTTTAAACCTTCCAGCTTGATTTTGATTGATCAGATCTTGTTTTTGAACGTATTGAGATAGTTAGGGTTGTTGATTATTGCCTAGATGATGGCTAGGAATGATTATAAACGAAGAACTCAAACGGTTAAATCATTGTTTTGAGCCGTTGTAATGCCCGGTTTTCATGAAACCACAATAATGATTATAATGGTTTAAATCATTTGATTGTAACAATGATTATGATTGTCTTGATCATTTCTTGAAATGCTAGGTTTCATCCAAGTGTTTCAAACTAATGACAAGCATAAAGATAATCACCAGAATAACAATCTGATGTTTACGATAACAGTCAGAGTAGTATATTGAGCATGGTGATTAAGCTTATTTTAATATCACATCCTCATGGTTCATGATACTTAAATGATCAATAACAAGGATTGACTATTCCTAAGCCAGAAATTCATCTAGGAACCGAGTGAATAATCAACAATCAACATCTATATGATCAATCTGAAAACGTTGTGACTAATTCAGTTAGTCATAAATTGTTATAGGAACCATATAGGATTTTCTCTCCGTTGAACATCCAGATCATCATCATCCGGATATAACAGTAAGACTCATACTCCCCTTTTAATGTTTTGTTTTCCAAATCTCGGGGTGGAACATGTAGATACATTTTCAGAACGTACTTTATCAACTATTGTGAGTTTCATATTCCCCTTTTTAATGTTTGTTTTCTAAAACTCGGGGTGGAACATGTAGACATCTTTTCAAACATATCTTATCAATCATTGTGAAATCTTATATCATTATCATGAGGAACGTCGTGATAAACACTTATCAAATTTTGTGAAATTATATATATCAGTATCATCGGGATAATGATAAACATTTATCAATTTATGTGAAATCATGTATTGGTTTCATCAGGAAAATCATGACAAACTATTTTGATTAAATCTTTTATTAAATCATTAAAAACACGCGTATCATGGTTATGACAAGGGTTGGTGCGCCACTTCAGCATGGCTGGCTAAGGCACCCATAACCAACTAGACGCGTTCAATGAACATTTTATCGAACTATTAAAACAAGCGTATCACTTGGGAACTTTGGTTATGTGGAGGCTATTTGGGACCATTCTTATGTGAGCATCATTAACTTGTTATCAAGCCCTTGATAGTACTGGTATGATCATATGCGGGAACGCAAGAACATTATCACAAATCGCTCCGACCGTGGGTTGGACATCATCATGTGATCTCACAATCGTTGTTAACGATTCATCATCATTAGGTTTGATGTTTGCATGCCCAGGTGGATTCAATTTCAAAGTACCTGTTTGATCACTTGTGAATACTAAAATGATGAAAATCAATTGTTTGAACAATCATTTTAAATCAGCAAAACCTATGATTCTCACTCAACTATTCGTAGTTGATTTTTTTTATGCTACATGTTCCAGGTTACAACTCTCTCACCAGCTCAAGAACGGTGAATCAAGTATCTATGTAAACCAGAAGTCAAGGAGAGATTTTAAACTATGGCTAAGCAATCATTGCGTCACGCGCCGTGGATTCCGCACGCGGCGTGGGTTGTGACATTACGTCTGTGTTACAACTGTGTTACGTCTTTGTTACATCGTCGACAAATTGATTTTTTTTAAAAAATGGCTCGACGCTTTTTTCATTTTTTTTATAAAATTGACCCTAATGATGTTACAAAACTATAAAAAAAAATTAGGTTTGTTTACATTGTTTTTTTTAAAGATTCCAAAGTTTCCTCAACTTAAGTGAGTTTCCAAAATAACCTTCCCCTATATATATATATATAGTGATGGGTTCAATTGTTAACCCTTTTTCATTACGATAACTGAATAATTACATCTTATTATTTTAAGACATACATTAAAATAAATTTAAAAGTATAACTTTTTTCTTATTTTTTAATTAATGTAAGTCGGACCACATTGATTATATTAATTAAAAACGAAAAAAACCTACACTTTTACATTACTTTAATGTGGACCCAAAACTAATGAGACGTATGTATTCAGTTATCGTAATAAGAAAATGTTAATAATTGATCATTCTCCTTTGTGTATATATATATACATGTATATGTGTATATATGTGAGTGGAAGACGATTGCGTGTAATCACACATTACACTCTGTGTTTTGAGCCAAAAAAAATGTCTTACTTTCGATTTCTATAATATTTCCTTATTTTTGCTTCAAGTAATCCTGTTCTTCCCTACTGGTCTACTCTGCATCATCAAGATTTAAGACAGAGCTTTAGATAGCCATAGCCATAGCCATAGCCATAAATCATAATCTCTCTCTCACACACACACTGTTATACACATAATAATTGCCACTCCCAAAAAGAAAGCATTAGCTTCTATACCCTCCCTATATCCATCACTTATCTGTAGTTCTGTTGCATTATTTTCGTAGGGTTTTCATTTCTCATTACATTTCGGTGGTTTTCTTGAATATATGTGAGAAAAACAGCTGGAGTTGTTGATTTTCATCTGGATTTTGGGTGAAAAAGTATTGCTTTTGAAACTTTCTTGGAAGAAAAACTCAAAATGGAAGGTGGGTTTTCAAGAACTGATGAAGATTTGCAGCATCCTCAACTGTTGGATTTGATTCCTAAAGACAGAAACTGGTTTGTAAACAACGATGATCATAATTTTGAAAGATCAAAAAGCAGCCATGGAAAAGGAGATGAAAAGAAGCTTGAATTAAGGCTTGGTCCACCTGGTGTTGAAGATTGGTCTCTTTCAGATGCACACAAAAACTACAAATCACCACAAAAAGCAGCTCAGAAAAGGTATCTAGTTTGTAAAAAAACCAATAAAGTTCATGTATTTCTCTGTTCAAATCTGCACCATTTTGTATATCATATCTTTTTCTGTATATATTGTTTTGTTCGTATCTGTTTCATGTTTTGGGGAAACTCACCAACCCATGTATTTTTGTTTTGTTTTGTTTGGAAACTATTATTGCCTGCCTGCCTGCCTGCCTGACTTTTAAATCATGCCTCTCATTAAATTCTTGTTATATTTTTCGTGGGTTAATTAAAATTTTAAATCTTTTAGTAAATTTCATGATTCTTGATGCTATTTGTTGGTGTTTCATACATTCTTGAAGAAGCGCACCTGCTCCTGTTGTGGGATGGCCTCCAATTCGATCATTTAGGAAGAATATTGCTGGTGGCAGTTCAAAGCCAGCATCACTTTCTCATTCTCAAAATGTTAAGAATGAAAAAATGGTGGAAAATTGCCAAAAAGGTTTCTTTGTGAAGATCAACATGATCGGTGTCCCAATTGGTCGAAAAGTTGACCTCAACGCTTATGACAGCTACGAAAAGCTTTCTGTTGCTGTTGATCAACTGTTTAGAGGACTTCTTGCAGGTTAAAAGTCTTTAAATTTTGATCAATTTAATCATATATATTATTATATACATACACACACATGTGTGTGTACATATATATATAGCTGAATTGGCTTGTTAAATGTGTTTGCACAGCTCAAAATGATACATCTGGAGGTCGAATCAAGGGTGATCATGAACATGACAAGGGTTTGTTTAATGGGAATAAAGAATATACTTTGGTATATGAGGATAATGAAGGAGACAGGATGCTTGTTGGGGATGTCCCATGGCAGTAAGCATCTTATCACTTTGGTTTTATGCACTAATTAATATAAATGCTTGTAGTGTTTGATACGTTTCTAAAACAAACATTAATAATGGAATATTTATTGTCTTCTTTCCGGTTTTTTCAATGTAAACAAGGGTTTAGCGGCATGTATCTTCATATCCCAAATGGATTCTTCGACCCAACAACCCACGTGCTCTGATCACAGTACGCTACTAACTCCCTGGTATCTAACGCCCAGGTGTCGTCGAGCGCTGAACAGTGCAAATCTACATGTCCCTCATAGGAAACCCGACCCACTGTGTGGTGCAACCCTACTGACCGTTTTGGCCAGGATTTGACCCATGAAATTATAAAAACTAAGCTTTATGAGAATCATGAAGTAATTAGAGTATCAGTTAAGCTACAAGTTTTTTTATGGTTCTTTTCGGTTCTTTTAATATTCCAAAAGTTATCCTCTCTCTTTATCCTCTCTTGTGCCCACATGAGTTTATTACATTTAATTTTTTTAAATTGTCTGCAACTTAGATTCCACCATCTTACTTGTATAAGATATATATATACACAAACATAAACAATGACAGATCATGGTTTTATGCAAATTTGATTCCTTTAAACATAGAGATCCATATCAAAATATTGTTTTATATGCTGACAACTCATTTAGTGCCTAACATTTTATAAGCCGCTTCAATATTGTTGTTTATTTCATATTAGATTCGGTTTTTTATTTTCTTTTTTGACATGTGGTTTGCAGCATGTTTGTTTCTTCGGTTAAGAGGCTGCGGGTGATAAAAAGTTCTGAAATTTCTAACATATGCTGCTGTGAGTTTGACCTCAACTCTTAAAACTGATGCGATCTTAATAGTTTTCAAGATCAATTTTGCAATTTACTCAATGATTTATTGGTAACTTTTTTGTTGCAGTGGGAAGTAGGCAGGAGAAGATTTAAGTTTATTAGATTTTGTTGCAGTGTTGATATGAAGTTGGATTGAAGAAAGGTTCTTGTTGTGCTTTGTTTCTGGCATCTATTGAAAGAAGAATGAACCTGTAAAGATGGGTTTTTTAGCAAATTTTCTTTAGATTTGTGGTGGGTTTAGTGTTTAAAACTTGTGGGAATATGGGTTTAGATTTTAGTATTAAAACTACTTTTTGGTGCCAATTTTCTCTCTCTCTTTTTTTTTTTCTTTTTTTTTTTTTAATCTTTATCTTTGATGCGAATGGCTTTGTTTCACACCATGTTTTGTAGCGGGGTTGTATTATGATACCAACATGGTAAAGGAGATTGTTAATCTTTTAACCGACATAAAAACGTTGTTGCGAGCCTATGGTGGCGTTTAAATTGACATGATTAAGTACATAAAGAGAAAACATGAGTCTCATGTTAAAAAATAACAATTGTTACACAACATAAACTTTGAGTTTTTTTTACTTAGTGTTATGTTCAAATAATTCAAGTAAATTAATGAAAAAGAAAAAACACCCTCGTTTTTTTGTCCACTGGTTTAAAAATAGCTGGAGGGCTTGAAATAAAACGTGCTACCTTAATAAATTTACAAAACATAGTTTTTTTTGTTATGAATGCAGAAGTAAAAAAATAAAACATTATTAAGACTAGAAAGATATTAAGACGATTATCACTTGAACCGAAAAGTGGTTGGACCAAATTTTAAATCCTTTTTTTTATTTATTTATATATTTTTTTAATTTTCATCCTTTTTAAATCTATTTATGAACTCATTACACAATCAATGTTGCATGTAGGCTTTGACCGAACGGACAAGGTAGTTCAATGTTAAAAGAAGCAAAATTTAAAGAAACAAATATGTCGAATGATTTATTATTGTTCAGGGACCAAAATTGAAGGATTTCAAATAATCTTTGATTTTATTCTCTAAGTATACACCTCACCTCATCTCCAAAAGATGTGAAACGACAAACAAACTTACCCAGTATATTGTTACTTTTTAGTAGGGTCGGGGAGGATAGATACAAACATTACCCTATTCTCAGTTGAGATAGAAAGGCTGCTCTGAAGGAGTCCCCGTCTCAATGTTTTTGCTTGAAGTTGAACATCCCAACATTTTTAACGTTATTTTCGCAAAATAAGTAAAATAACGTTAAAATTAGTGCAATTTTACTTTGGCCTCTTAAAGGCCCACACATATATACATTATATGTGTGCATCGCAAATAAGGCGTGACAAAGATAGAAATAAAGTAGTCCAAATTACTCGAAACTTGTTTGACATTCGCTTGAGATGCTCGGAAATATGCTTGGTTGTAAAACGCTTAGGTCAACTCAATTTAGTTTGAACATTTATTTTTTAAGTCATTTTGTAAAAAAGTAAAATACAACATTTTGTAGACGTCAACCATTGAATGAAAATTTTTCGCTCGACACTCACTTGCAAAATGATCAAATCGAAAATACGCTTGTTTGATTTCAGTTAGGTTTGTAAAAAACCAAACACAAGCAAAAGCAAAAGCAAGCTCAGTTCAACTCGTCTTGTGAACAACCTTAGAAGACATTCGTACCAACATACCGTTCGCCACCCAACTGAGCCGACACCTACTGCCAAAATCCTTGGTCCTAGGACGTTAGGGTGCCCATTTTGGTCACAAAGACATTTATTTATACAAGCTTTATATTTTGTTTAAATTAAAAATCAACACAAAATTAGAAAAGCCATCCCATATTAATATATATATTAAAAAGCAAAGATATGATCCCTCACAAAAACACTGTTCACTTTTGAGCAATTGTTAATACATAACGTACAAACATGATAAATACTAACATATACATACAATATATACACACATCAAACAATACTCTAGATAAGTGTGCCCTCTTGACTCTCTCTCTTTCTCATATGCAGGTCATCATCGCTTCACCCTTCCCCCTCTCTCACGACGCTTCACCTTTCCCTCTGTTCCTTTTTGTTTCCTCCATTGATGCTACAACCGATGGCTTTATCCAAAGCAGCTCAAGATCTTCTCTTCTAATTTCTAATTATATAATTCTTGACAACATTAGGAGGATCTCAGCAGGAAACATAACCGTATCCCCCATTGTTCCACCATTCCCAACTCCACGATTTCCTATCTTCTCTCCGATCCGACTAACCTCGCTGCTTCGATGTCGTCTCATCCTCTCCACCACTATCGTCACTATTGACAACATCAACGTCGTCCCTCCAGAAAAACTCAATCACCAGCCGAAACGTATAGCCGAACGACAAGGGCTCAATCGGTCACAGGCATTACTGCTGATGAAACCTCCGACAGTGTTGGTGACGGAGGGTTTAGGCAATCTACAATTCTGACAACATCGGTTGTTATCGATTAACGAACGATAGATCGAGCAACGTCAGGGTTTAAGCGTCATGGATTTTGATAAAAATCAAGGATGGGATGTTGCTTCCTTTTATCGATTGATAAAGTACATGTATGCATAATTTCATTTCTAATTACGTTCGAGTAGCTACAAGTTGATGAAAATAATTAAGGCGATTTGCTCAGGTCGTCTATTTGATTTCCCCTTTTACACAGTTGATTTTTGTTCTACCTTCAAGATTAATGTATTAGTTTTCTTCTTCTCATACATTTTTTTGTTGTGCTGGTCTTTGCTTGCTTAGGTTAGCACTTATTGCGATTGTTAGGGCCTTTGATTTAGGTTTACTCAAAGATTATTACAAAATTCTTATTTAAATTAGAAAGAATTAATGAGAAACTTGAAATTTTGATTACATTTTGTAGGTATTAAAGAAGGCGGTGAGGAGTTGTATATGTTGGGATAATCATCCTTTATCATCCCTAGGAGATTTGGTAAGTAATTTTACTGAATTGCAGGTAACGTTAATTATACTCAACAAGGGACGAACCTGACTTTTTGGGGTATGCATTCTTGGTTTCATAATTGATGCTATTTTCTGATTTATGTATAATGTTATTTTGTTCTAAGTTGCATCCTTGCTCTACTATCCAAGACAAAGAAAATGCTTTAGCTTTTCAGGTGAGAAACTATATGGAGTTGGGGTTGTATATTAACGAATTGTCTATTTATTTTTCTATTAAATGGGATATGATATGAAGTTAATTGTTTTTCTCATTGAATAATTTGATCTTTATTATTGTAGGTTTCAGTTTCTACAATGTCTAAATGTTAAGAGGAGATTGTCTTCTAAGGTAACATACTTCTGCAACAAAAAACAAACATAAAATCTTAGGTTGCTTAAGACTCTTGATCAGTTCATATTATTATATAATCATATATTTGTAGCTTTGTCATCATCATGTGCAGCTTCTTAATATTTTTGGTTCCAGCTTCTATATTGTTTACAACTGTAGCTTCTAATCATTTCTTTTATTGATTTGGTGATTAAGGTAGTGTTCTTCAAGCATCTTTTGTTTTTTAAGGCTTTATGTATCTAAATCTTTTTTTCTTTTTCTTTTTGTGTTCAATTAGGTTTTTGTTATGCATTTTCTTTTCTAAATTATTGGAAATTTTGGATGTCTGTTGGTATAGATCATGTTAGTGTGACCCAAATCTTTTTTTTTTTGTTCTTTTTATGTTAAATTGGGTTTCTATGAATAGGTAAATCAAGATAGTTATTTATGGGTAGGAAAGCTTCAAGATTGATATAATAGCTAATATGAGTTTTGGTGACTACATACATCACTTTATCTCCTGTTCAAAGTATTCAAACACTTGAAAACGTAAACTTTCCTGGAACAAACCACATATGTACTGTTTCTTTTATGTTTTCTTTTTATATATACATTATTTTTGTGTGATTTGTTGATTTCAAATGTTTGATATGCACTAACATATTTATTGTTTCTATTGTGTTATATAATATTCTACTGCAGTAGCAATTCTACAACAACAATTTGAGTTTGCTAAACTTTCTTATTGGAGGTGGTTTCAAGAAGGGTAAGTAGTTCATTGGTTTCAACATGACCACTAAAGTTGAAGATCCATAAACTTTAGACTCATTTATATATCAAAGTGTAAATAAATCCACTTTGATATAAGAAACATCTGGTTACTATTTTTTGGGTAATACTGAACTCATTTAGGCCACTTAACATTACATTCTTTAACGCATCACACTTTGTACATGAGATTCTCTACATTATCATTGTATTTGGTATAACGCATGGGCTTCATTGAGATATATCGGTTCAATATACCGGACCCAGCACAACGCGCGGGTTCTAAATCATAGTTTTACATTAAATTAGTAACATGTGTATTCTAATATCTAGTGTATGTTATAACACGGTTTTTGAAACCTATTGATCATATCAATAAATGATCCATTTTGGAAGCATTAGATTTACCGGTTAGCTCGGCGAGACCGGTTTACAACTACAAGCAAATTGGAAAGGAAAAAAAAAAATCCAAACTCACTGCCATCTAAACATCTAACTAACCAGGCAAACCCACAGCCAACCCAAAACAAGTTCTTAAAAAACAAGAAAACCTTCCAACTAACCAGCTTGCGGTGCGGAAAACGATCATGGCCAGAGTGCAAACAAGTTAGAATCCATCAAAATGCATAACCACTTACCGTAACTTCTAGCTTCTGTTAACCCGCACAAGCAAGTTTCATCATATCTTTCAAGCCGTTGATGTCATGCCTAACCTGCATACACAAATAAAAACCCCTGTATATTTTTTTTTATAAAAAACAACAAAATTTATAAAAAAAAACTTGCCTCACAATCATCTTTTGATCCAAATCACCTGCTGCTATCGAGTTTAGTGCCATCTCCACTTCCACCTTAGGCTTCACAAATATTAAACCAACCAAAATCCAAAATCTTACCATGGTTAACTCAAAAACATACTTAAAAAATTAACATCATAAATTAAGTTAAAAACAAAACCAAAACCTCAACAACTTCAAACATCTGACTGTTACCACCCATATTCTCCAAGTTGCTGTGTTGAATCTCACATGAATGATTGATGGTAACAGGGGAAAACGAATCTTGATTTGTGGGCTTAATGATTGCCTTTTAAGACACCCATTTTGTTCAACATTTGTTCTGCTGTCTTTTCGCTTTCTAGAAAGTTCTTCAGACGGGTATTGACTCACGAGTTTAGGTAATCGGTTACGGTTATGACTGTTTGGAAACACATATAAAGGGATTTGCTTTCTACGTACATGTGAAATATAGATTTCCATCCCGGGTCTCCAAAACAGATACATGTTCAACGAATGCCTAAACTCGTCAACCGTCCCACGGATGTCAAACTGTTGACCTTCTAGAATCACTTCACCTGGTTTCCTCTGTAATCCCATAAAGAAAGCCCCATGTGAACATTGCTTTAAAGGATCAGAATATTCATGAGGATACGGATGGCACTGCAGCTTCCCCAACGTGTCCCGTTCGATCTGTAAAAAAGAAAAGAAACATAGAAAAAAGCATATATTTGAACAGAAGTCAAATTCAATTAGTCAATTGGTACGCAAATCGTCATCATTAGCTGCAACAACATCAATCTGCAGATAGTTTCTGTAGCTTTCAAAGAACATGTACGGCTCAAACAATGCGGTCCACTGTGCTTTGTTTATTTCAATCGCCTAAAAACAAAACAGTCAATGGCTAAAATCAAATCAACACTCACACCTCAACAAACAGGTAATTACCATACCTCACATATTCTATTCCCGAACAGGAACTGTTCTGTCATGACACGCAATGTGCTAACGGAGACATTATAGCTAGAATTCATGCATGGGTATGCCGGTGTTATAATTGGCATATGATGAGTTCTGTCCTTTGGGTTTCTTCGGGGGTCCCATATAGCAAATCCAAGCTCTTCCTCATCATCTATTGCACACAGCATAACCAGATTTGGCCACCGCCACTGTGTGTAGACCCTAAAAAATCTCGACACTAACATACTTGGTATAGCATTTGGATACAATTGACAAACCCGTGCAACCAAAAGAGCCCAGTTCACACCACCAAGAAATCCAGTCACCTGAAGATAAGGAGTAAGGACACACAAGGGAGGGTTAACATTTGATCATCTCCCTATATATATATATATATATATATATATATATATATATATATATATATCGAATTCTCAACAACTTGTTGAATAAAAATAACCAAAGAAAAAGTAATCATGGTCCATTTACTTACGTTTGAATAAACGCCTCGCTTTTTGGCCCAAAATTTTAGGCAACGAAGCGTTGTACGAAAATGCTGAAAAAAACAATATGCAAAATAGAGATAGAAGTCAAAACAATCAGAGATAGCAAGTAAAAAAACACAAAAAATCTCACACATAGCACGTTGTAGTAGGATTTGGGGAGGGTAGGATGGTGGCAAAGCTTTCCCCTATCCCGAAGGATAGAGAGGCTACTTGCGATGAGACCCCCGGCTCCAAAAAAAATGTCCCTTGACCTGTCAAGTTTAGTGTCTGAATAGCATCCTAACAGATAACATATAACATGCAATGTGGCACAGTGGAATCAAAACATCAATACAAGGTACTAGCAAGAATAACAGTTAACTACTACTTGCAAAATCGACATTCAAAACAAACAAGACAAGACAGTCAAAATCAACAGGTAATGCAATCACACCTCAACATCAGGAACATGTTTAAGAATCTGATCAGCAACCCTGCAACCTTTAAGACTCCTAACTGTTGGCTCGTCAACATCATAAAGAACAGAAACATCCGAAATGTCGAGATTCTGTTGAAAATTTTTATTTGAAACAGAAAGATTCAGTAAAAAATTATAATCTACACCATTAAAAAAAACAAAAAAAAAACTTACATCTGGGACAACCAGAAGAGAAATGCTGGCATAAAGAAGATCAATTGATATCCCATCAAATTTGAATTTCATTACTGGAACATGAGCATCTGGAACCGGTTGAAGTTCAGTAACTTCCTCCATGCCAGTTAATATATCGTGCAAAACAAAGAAAAAATCCTCCTGATAAATCAAAAATACATAGCGTTACGAGTAGGGATGTCAAATCTACATGGACGTTATTCTCTAATTTCCTGATAAAGTTATAACTTACGTCTCGATTCACATAAGAAGGCCCCACGCACAATGTGTCAATGTCTGCTCTGGGACCATGAACCTACCACCAAATTTTGAAAATTGGACGATTAATTATCAAAGATGAGCATCCTCTTAACTGTTATATACCATTTTTAAACTATCACTTACCCCAAGTCGATACGATCCAAAAGTAAATATAACAGCATTTGCATCTTCCACCATATGATCTGTGTACCCTCGTGCACGAGTAAGCTGCTTCACCCAACCAACTACAATCTACAAAAAGCATATTGTGAAAAAGTTGTGTAATTTGTTAATGCATGGTATATATTCACAATACACGAGCTTCACCGAAGATGTTTCGAAACCAATGAATGGCCAAGATAATTCTCTTATATTTGTGTTTAAGAATGATACTGTGATGGGTATTTAGATCCACCTTAAGTCCTTAGCTGATATATTCAAGTAGGTAATTGCAAATTAAGTTCAACCACCATCAACTAACAATGATGCCACTTGATAACAGATTAAAGTTAAGACTTAGCACCATGTTGTTAAAGCATCTACAAACAAACTTAACAGTATATTCCCATTTTTCATAGATTCTGGGAGAAGAAAGAAGACAAATCACAGTTGGGATAGGTAGGTTGATCCAAAGGTCGTCGTTATTTTTACAAAAATAAGTAAAATAACGTTAAAATTACTGTAATTTTACTTTTGTCCATTTGTCCGGTGGGCCGCAAATGGTTACGTATTAAACCATCTACAAATAAACAATTATTTACAATCAAATCATTCTCAAAACCAATAACACGCAAGCCGATAAGATAGCAGATCAAGATCGTAGGTAATTATCAAAAACAAATAAAAGGTTAAACATATAATTAGAACAAAACGACAGTAATTACTCCCTAAGTCAATAACAGAATCTCATCGCACCTGCTTGATTCGATCAAGAACCTCCTTCCTCTTGGCTGCTTCTTCTTTACTTTCATATAGTCCAGCATCAATCAAGAACTTCGAAGAACCAAAAAAACCAATCAGAGAGATGATTAAAAGAAAAACCCTAAATTAATTAACAAATCCCACCTTGTTCAATTTCTTGTTTCTTAGTAAATCAGCCTCGGATGGCCCCGCCAAAGACAACGGTTTTGTAACACCGTAAAACATCCGAACCCACCATTATTACACCGAATTAGGACAAGAACAAGTTGTAATCGGACGAAATCAAATCAAGAAACGGCGTAATTTTAAGTATCGACGTAAACCCTTGTGTTGGATTCGAAAATTAAATTGAGGAATGGGGGCTATATTTCTTTTCCCACCCGCCTCAGTTCTATTCCTTATTACTCATTTAGCAATGTCGGTGGAACAAACCTGGCTAAGTACGACACCGACCACTCGAAAAAAACTCCAACGCGTACGTAAATGGCAACGTCAATTTGTTGTTTTGTTAATTACAATAAACATTTTATTTGCATTTGGTGCTTTATACAAAGAATTTTCTGTTTCTTATTTCGATGTGGGAAGTGGGAGGTACTAATTTCCATACATACGATTTTCATTACTAATCTTTAAAGATCTTGAAAGTCGTTCGTACGAGTGTAATTCGATTCAGGGTTTATATTTTCTTGGTTTTTTAGTTCAGGGAAGATGAGTGTTTCAAGATCTCAAGTTTGGCAACCCTGCAAGAAGAAGAGATCTTGATTTGAAATAAAAGGATGGCATATGTATCTATACTCGATATTTAGAGTAATAAAGAAGATGAAATAATGGAATTTTCAGGAAGAAATTTTGTGTGACTGATAGGAATATACCTGTATATATATGTGATTTGATATAATTTACAGTTGGGTCATAACAATGGCGTCTTCAACACCTTCAAGAACAAGAGTACGGAGGTATGAACTTGGAAGAACCCTTGGTGAAGGGACATTTGCGAAGGTGAAATTTGCTAGAAATGTTGAAACTGGTGAGAATGTTGCCATCAAGATTCTTGATAAAGAGAAAGTTCTTAAGCATAAGATGATCACTCAGGTTGTTGAATTGATTTTGTGAAGGACTGGAATATGATTAGAAAGATTGTGTAATTGTTTATCATGTGTTGTTTAATATTTTTTGAGTTATGTAGGTTTATGTGACATTTATTTTGCTAAAATGTAGATCAAAAGGGAGATATCAACTATGAAACTAATTAGACACCCGAATGTGATTCGCATGTTTGAGGTCAGTTAGTCTGTCACTGAGTTGCTAACATGTTCTTCTTTACTTGATCTCTTGAATTTTATTCAAGTTTATATTGCTATACTTGCTTTTGTTTATATACTTGAATGCAACATAATTTGCTCTAAATTAGCCTTTTATTCATGATTATATTGACTGATTTTATAATGCAGTCCTAAGAATCACATGTTAATTAAATAACCAACCATTGAAGGAGTTAAAAGGCTAAAAAGATAAAAAAAAATTTGTTCTCATTCCCATGTATGCCGAGAGTAACTTTCTTTTAATTTTCTTGTAACACAAATAAATAAGAATCTTGCGGTAGGCAAAAAGCCAGTAGTTAAAATCTTTCTCAACATGTCGACAAAAAACCTTTTTTTTTTTTTTTGCTAATTTACTATCTTTAAGTTTATTGTTACAAAACAGACCCTTAGCATTATAACATTCTTTAATGTTACACATGTAGGCACAATGAATGATGGTGCATGTGTGATTAAAGCCTTTTTCTTGTAGGTTATGGCTAGCAAGACAAAAATATACATTGTTTTGGAATTTGTGACTGGTGGTGAATTATTCAACAAAGCGCCATTTTGTTAATGTCCTTCAAAAGTAAGTAAATAGATTCGCCACATATAAAATGCGGTTAATCCTGCCGTAGACCAAGCTATTATTGCAAAAATAGGTGAATACAACCAGCTATCATTCAGAATTTCATCTTTGGACCAAAAACAAGCAAGGGGTGAATCGATGATATTACTTATTCAATAAATTCGATTGATTTATACGAGTTGATTTTCTGTTACGATAAATTGATGAAACAATAGCGAGTCCAATAGCTGCTTCAGCAGCTGCAATAGCTATAACAAAAATAGAAAAAATGGCTCCTTTTAATTGACGACTATCAAAAAAATCAGACGAGACTCGCTTGGAGTACTTTGTACCCTCATATATTGTACTATGTACTCTCATATGTGTTTTTATTTTCATTTTTGTTTGCATAACCGATTCATCACAGCCTAATGTTTTTTTAAATGTTATCATCATTTATAACACTTGATTTTTAATTGTAACGACCCGCCGCAGAGCGCGGGTAACGTTACTAGTTAAAAAGAAAAAACAATAAGAACATACGATACCTTCACATTTAAAAAAAAAACCTAGCAAAATGAATCAAGTCATTTCGTGAGTTGCTCATAATTGTATTAGTAAAAAGCTCGAATGACTCAAGTCTAAACAAGTCTGAGCCCAAACTCAAGCCAATTCACGAGCTTAACATGCTTTTAATTTGTTTAATTTCTATTTATTCAATTAAATGTATGTTTATGTGGTTAATTATCTTTATATCCAAAATTATATAAAATATATTTAAATAGTGTGTTTTAAGTTATATTTTAAAAGTATATAATTATAAATATATATAAAATTAATAATAAAAATAGTAAATTAGATAAATAAAAATAAACAAGCCAAGCCGAGCTTAAGCTTGAAAGTTTCCTTACGAGTCGAGCTCGATTTTTAGAAACAAAATTATTAACAACCTGAGTTTGAGCTCAAGTTACTTTTAACCCTAAACAAGCTGAACTCAAGCTTTAATAAGTTTGGGTTCGGCTCGACTTGTTTATATTTCTAGTCTTACTTAATTCTCAGAGCTATCGATTCAACTTTTTCAATGGTTTAAATTGTAGGATTTTTTTTTTTTTGGTGATATCACAATTCGAGTTCCTATTAACTTCTTTGATTTGATAATACTTGCAAGTTGCAATTTTCGTATAAGATGATAAGACTATGTCATTTTAACTCTCAGTCAATAAAAAATATTAAAAAAATGATAATTATAGTTAGAAAATCAGAAATTTAAAGCAACTCATAACAATCGTTATGAAAGTATGTAGTTCTAGTTTATCAAATCTAAGAAAGGATTCTTGAATGCAATATAAATGAAATCAATAATACCTTGAAGCATAATTCATCAATAAAGTTGGAAGCTTTGAGAATAAAATCAACAAAAAAACTTGTTACCTTGATTCCTTGAAGGCTTGAAACGAAAGTAGCCTTTGAAGAGTTGGAGAAACCCTTTAAATTCATAATCATACAATTCAATTTTTGACAATTAATAAATAATGGTTTTCAGCATGGTAGAGTTTATACAATTATGCAAATCACAATCGATTATAAATGATAACTTATACAAATCATAATACTAATGCATGCTCGTTGTAACGATAGCCTTCACTAAAAAAAAAAAAAAATACTATCATGCATAATTAGGGAAATTCTACCTCTAAGTAACAATTATAACATATTAATGGTTTGTTATAACATCATGTGCATGGTCTATTCTCGCGTTACAAACATACATACCTAATAAAACATCACTTTTCAATAGCATATGAGAAAACTAAGACAAAAACAAACATTACATCTATTTCAACAAATTAAAATAGCCAATTCTTGTGTTAATTATAAGTAAAGTATTTATTATCATCAATAAACTAAACTCAAATTGTTGAGAAATTAAAGTCAGACGCCCTACCGGGGAGGCGGCGGACTGATGGGCTATCATTAAAACATAGCGATCAAGCGAATAGAAGAATTCTTCACCTTGGCTGGTACTAAAACTTGTTTTGTCACACCTTTGCCTCGCATGTTAATCTCTCTTATGGTTAAATTTTAAGGTTTGAGTTTAGTCTGACTATTAAAACACAAGATTTTTAAAAGTTGGCTAAAGAAAATATAAATATACATAAAAAACTAAACTTCTCCTTACTATGACATGAGAACTAACAAAAATATTTAGAGCGACAACTTCTAAACTCTTAAATAGGTCGAGAACCATAATCAAAACATTTGAAAGAAAAAACAAAATAACTAACAAAACAATAACAAAGTCAATAGAAAATGCCGGAGCTTACATCTTTGGAAAAATTAAAAAAAAATTAACAATAAAAACTGCTTTAGCTAAAAAACTTAATGTTCAATAATACACACACATGTATATTGTATTATTCAAATTATAACACTCACTTAAAACGATAACCTGTATAATTTCATCAATATAAATTAAATCTTTGATTTTTTTAACATTATGGTAACACATGTATATATTTTTTTCTGTTATATGTTTATTGTTTAATAGTTAATATCATCTTAAGTTTTTAACTTACATCACTGATTCACTGTAAGTGTCTAAATATAAAAATTTACAACGAACTCAAAAACAGTGATAAATTTATGCATACACATAAAAGGTGAAAGTGTTCTACACGTCTTATAATGATTTTTGAAATGGTATCAAAGATTTGAATTGATCTTGATGAAATTATATGGTTATCGCTTTCATAGAGAGTTATTATAAGATTACGATCTTATACACACACACACACACTCACGCTCATTTGCGGTGCACACATATAAAGTATATATATATGTGTGTGAGCCCTTACTCTAATTTTAACATTATTTTAATTATTTTGTGAAAATAACGTTAAAAACATTCGAATGATTAGCTTCAAATGATAACTTTGAGCCGAAAACTCCTTCGTATCAGACTCTCTATTCCAACTTGTAACATCCTAGGCAATCCCACATCGGCCGTGAACAAGAGAGATTTTTGTCTCATAAATGACGATCCGCCTCTTACATCACCAACGCGTTTTCGGCTTAGTTGGCTGTGGAGCACATGAAAACTTCACAGTTAAGCGTGCTCGGGCTTCAGCAATCCAGGGATAGGTGACCTCCTGGAAAGTTTTTACCCGAGCAACCGAAGGCAGAACCGTGAGCTCCGAGTGGGCAAAGCGGACAATATTGGAGGTAGACGGGGCCAAATGTTACGAAATGGTATCAGAGACAATCATGTTCTACACGAGATGGTGAGGCAAACCTCATCGAGGACAATGAGTCCCTAAGGGGGTTATGTAACATCCTAGGCAATCTCACATCGGCCGTGAACATGAGAGATTCTTGTCTCATAAGTGATGATCCGTTCTTACATCACCAATGCGTTTTCGGCTTAGCTGGCTGTGGAACACATGAAAACTCAACAGTTAAGCGTGCTAGGGCTACAACAATCTAGGGATGGGTGACCTCTCTGGAAAGTTTTCACCCAGGCAGCCGACGGCAAAACCGTAAGCTCCGAGTGGGCAAAACGGACAATATTAGTGGTAGACGGGGCCGGATGTTACACAATTGGGATAAGGGTAATGTTTATTTTCATCATTCCCCAGACCCTACTTAAGAAGGAGAATATATTTGATAAATTTGTTATATGTAGTGTAAGGTTTCACAGAAAACTTTTATTTTGGAGAAACTAATCAGAATCATTAGCAATCAGTTTTGTATTTCATTTCTTCTAATTATAATGTTTGATTTGTTAACTTAAAGAAAAATAAAAAAATATATGTATTTCATGTTATTGCGCGCGCACACAAACGCTATAAACATACACACACATACATATATATAACTTTGTATGTCACATAAACTTCGTGATCTATATTTTTTTATTTATAAAATTTCTAAGCAAATAATGAAAAATCATGATTTTTTTTAATTAATTGCTTATTAAGGTTTTCTTAGTTTTTCAGAATGAAAAAATTTCTTTTAAACGCTCTTATGTGTGTGTGTGTTGACGATATGATTAAACTACATATAAAGTGGCGGCAGATTTGTTATGAAAATTGAAACGTATATAGAAACCACTAGTATTCACTATACGTTGTAGTATAAAAATTTATAAAAAATAATATAGTATAAAAAAATATAATAAAACCGACATCATGCTCTAATTATCTTCATTACTCCCTTTGTATCAGTAACATTAAAATGGTTAGATGAAAAAAAGAGAGTCTAAAATTACAATAAGTCAGTGATAACAGTCAAAACGTAAATAGTAATATAGTTTTATTTTATCTACTTCTTAGGGGTGTGCATAAAACCGAAAAAATCACCCAAAACCCAAAAACCGAAAAATCCAACCAGAAAAAACCGAACCCAAATAGAAACCGACAGATTTTGTGTAAGTTTTTTAAAAACCGAAAATTTGGGTTTGGGTTTGGTTTTACCTTAAAGCAAAACCGAATACATGCGTATATATGCATATATATAACAAATTATGAATAGTCTATTTTTATTTTCTTAGTTCTTAATATCAAAAGTCAAATAAGAATCGTATATTTTATTATTATTATTGGCTTAAGATACCAAAAATACGTATAATTTTTACTAAATTTAAATATTTTTGTATATATTTTTAAATATTAAGTAGTGTTGTACTTAAACATTTTTTAGTAGAAATATAATATTTTTAGTTTATTTTTTTATAAGCATAATTTAAAGCCTAAGTAGAAAAAGCCGAAACCCAAACCGAACCCAAATGAGTTTTGAAAAGATAAAAACCGAACCCAAACGGGTTTAAAAACCAAAAAAACCGAAATTTCGGTTTTGGGTTTGGACTAAGCAAAAAATCGACCCATACACACCCTACTACTTCTATAGAGAAACATGATTGTTGTTACTCATGTTCATGTTTAAATCAGTAGTCACCATGCAACAGAATGACATGCCCATGATTAATATGCAAAACTTGTTCGTGTATTTTCACGACTATAAATGTAAAATCTTGCAACAGTTGTGTAAGTATACCAAAAAATGGATGATTTTTTATGAAAAACTCAAAAGATAAAACTTTTGTTGATATACCAAAAAATTGTAAAAAGATGGATGTTTACATCGAAACAAGAAATATTAGAATAAAAAATATAGGACATCTATATATGATTCAAACGATTTAACACATAAAATACAATACAAACCCATTAGTAGGAATACCATTACAAAAATAGCTAAGTTTTAGTTCAACATCAAAAAATCTATAAACATCGCACTTGTAGTGGAGTGAAGACGCATGCTTTCAGTTTTATCTCATTTGGAAGTTCAAAGTTCTAAGGAAGAAAGCATAAAGCAAGGCAAAGAAGACGCAAAAACCAACAAGAACCGCAGCAACTGGACCCATGAAATCCAGTTCAAAACCATAGTAATCTTTGATAAACTCTGACATGATCGGGTTAGGTGTCTGTCCAGGCACAATGATCTCTTGGTTCGCGTCATGATATTGTGAAACAATGCACCCGTACACAGTCCATGCCATTGGGCAGATCCAGTAGTACCAAATCCACCAGCCCGGAATTTTCTGGAAATTCAAAACGTCAACGATAACAAGAAACAAAAGTAAACACATGGGAAGATGAAGTTCAGTTCAGTTAAGTTCTTACAGGTTTTGGGATATAAAATCCTGAGAAGATATTGAAAAGCAAGTAAAACCCTGCAGCAAATATAGCTGCTACTGTCTCGTTTGGTGTGATGGAAACCGTCATCATTCCAAAGTATGTGAAGTACAAAAATGAAAAGAAGTTGAGGAAGAAAGACCAGAAGAATTTATCAGCTTTCCATTCAAATGACACCATGGTGTAGACGATTGCAGAGTAATATATCGTTTGGAGTAATACATATGGTATCTCCACAATCACCTGAATCACATCCCAAATTCAACAATAATAAGTCTCATTGAATACACATGTAAAGAAATATTAGTTTTGGACTTGAAAGTTAACCTGTGCCATGGCATATGGCAACGAAGAGTACATCCCTGCTGCTCTTTCTCGATAAAAGACAGTTCTTTCTGTTGCAACAACTGGTTGCACGGTCTGGGAGTTGTTAATTCCAACAAAAAATATAGCTGCATACATGGCGCCAATGACTGTGCTCAGATCATTATTGCTTGACCTGAAATTATTTAACATTAAGGAAATGAATCCAAGTTTATAAAATCATTTTACGTTCTTATAAATCAAGTTTCATGTAAGACTTACTTTTTGTTGCCAATTTTCCAAAATACAGTCCCAACCATGATAGCACAAAGCAAGGTGAAGAAGAAACGAACAAGGTTATAATCAGGATTTCGCCAGTAACTCCACCACATTTTCCAAATACAAGACTTGAATTGTCCCCATGAAGATTGAGCATATTGAGTTTCAAAGTGAAGATCTACGGCTCCTGGAGGTGGTACACTTAGTTCCTTCACCAAAGCCTTGTTCCTCCTGCAATTATCATAATGATTAATACTTACTTTTGTATAAATGGATGACACTTTTGTTTTCAATGATTGTATGTCATTGACTTACTGATGCGAAGATGATGATGCGAAATGTTCAGCAAAATCAATACCAAGCCGCATCTCTGCAGCATTCGAGCTCACTTCCAACATCCATGTTGCTGGATTGTACTTTTCAGTTATCTTTGGAACCCCATTAACCGCCTGTTCATATGAGAGAAAGTTATTATCAACTTTACTATACTATTTACTTTCTTTTAGTTAATTTGCTAGTGAAATACGTTACCTCAAAATATTCGATGACTTTTTGAGAATGTCTACCAAGGGGACCTGAATAGATAACTTGACCACCTCTTTTCAATAGTAACAACTCATCAAATGATTCAAAGATATCAATGCTAGGTTGATGAATGGTGCAAACAACAGTTCTTCCGGTATCAACAGTGTTTCTTACGGCTCTCATAACAATGGCAGCTGCTCTTGCATCAAGTCCAGAAGTTGGTTCATCCATGAAAATGATCGAAGGATTAGCAACAAGTTCAACTGCTATTGTTAGCCTTTTTCTTTGTTCTGTTGATAAACCGCTAACTCCTGGAAGTCCCACTATTGCATCCTTGATATTGTCTAGTTCAACCAGCTCCATCACTTCACTCACAAATATCTGAAAACATAAAAGCAAGATAATATAATTATTATTAGTGTTACTGGTACTTGATATGATTGTAGTTGATTAATAATATCAATGGTATTTTACCATTTTGTCATCCTTGCTAACTTCTTTTGAGAGACGAAGGAAAGCCGAGTAGATCAAAGATTCATGAACAGTGATTGTGGGAGAATGGATATCAGTTTGTTCACAATATCCAGAAATTCTAGCAAATGTTTCTTGTTTCTTCGGAAAACCCGATATTCTAATGTCCCCTTCAATATAGCCACCTGTTTTTCTTCCGGCTAACACGTCCATTAAAGTAGTTTTACCCGCACCACTGACTCCCATTAGTGCAGTTAGGACTCCAGGTCTAAAAGCACCCGTTACATCACGAAGTAATTGCAACCTATCTTCTGTCACACCTTGTTCCCTCATTTCCTGTTTCAACAAATAATCATAAAATTTAATCTACGATGATATTATAAGTAAAATTAAAACATATTTTGAAAGGAGCTTACACTAGGCATATCAACATAATAATTCATGTTGTCAAATGACATGGCGAGTGGAGTAAATGGAAGAACCATCCCTTTCTTTGATGCACCATTAGGATCAGAAAGGGAAGAACTAATCTGGCGCATTTCCTTATTTCTCTCTACAAAATTTAATTTCATTTAGCATCTGGATATCATTAATGTGTTCATAACCTATAAAGAATGAAACTAGTAAGTTTATGGTTACGATTTTCATACTTGAACTAGATTCTTCAATAGCATGACCATCCATGGCTGCAGCTTCCTCCTTGGAGATTATCGCTTGTGGTTTTCCAGGGGCTGGTTGGTATATAAAAGAATCACAAAGATTAGTTGTTGAATAGATATAAGCCTAGTTTGAAAGTTAAATAAGTTAACTTACCTTCTAAATACATAAGAGACACAGTGAACATGATATTGAAGAGAAATATAAAACCAAGAAGAGCACCAGCACCAATCCAGTATGAGCTTTCAGAAGTTGGGATGTCCAAGTTCTTTAATACAGCAAACCCCAAGTTGGTTGTGTTATCTGAGCTCTGCGAGAAAAAATATTATATCAAATATATTCCTATTTTGTAATAGTTATTAGGATTTTAGTTAGAAATGAAAGACATACTCTTAGGCTGGTCCATCTAGAGTCAAGGAACTCATTGATGGTAATGGATTTGAAAATATAAGACAATGGTGATAGCCAATAAGCCCATTCCCACCAGTTAGGAATTCGAGTTTTTGGTAGAATAAAACCACCCAACAGAAAAATGAGCAAAAGTACAACAGATCCACCCGTGTTTGCAATGTTCATCGTCTTGCAAACGCCTGCAATCAACCTAAACAGTCCCGCTGCCACATTCTGGATCAGAAAAACTAAAAGAAGATGCTTGAAGAACCTGAACATGAAACATATTCCATTAGAATAAATAATTTTGAATAGAGTAAAATAAAATATAAATTAGTTACCTGCCAGCATCAGGGGCAAGATCAACACCCCAGTAGAGAATAACAGTCCACATAACACTTTCGATCATAGATATGGGAATTCGAAGCAAGAAAGCTGGTAATGTGAAAGCCCATGGAGGATGGAACATGAGGTCTCGTTGTTTGTAGACAACAGGAAGTCTCATGACAGTGAACGACAGATCAGCAAGCCCATTAAACATGTTAATAAGCATACTGTTTAAAAGTGCACCTACATAAAGGGATCCGTCGATCTCATTCCTTACGTGCATTTCAGTTCTTAGGTACAAAGTTGTGCAAATAAATGATATAAACAGGATTTGAATGGTTCTGAACACATAAACAGGAGCGTTTCTTTTCATCAGTAGCACTTCTTTATCCCATGAGGCCTTGAGGAGCTCCATTTTGGGTACCAAGTACTTCTTATACACTAAAGCAGCCTTATGGCTTTGGTTTTTGTCATACGGTACTGATAACTCATGTTGCAGCTTCTTCCCTACATGAAAATTCTTGAACCGTTGACTAAATTCACTCACGGTGATGTATCTGTATGCCTTGTTTCTGTCAGCCCAATATTGTTCTTGGTCCTTTTTAGATGTCACCTATCAACATCATTCAAAAAGTTGAGTAAATTATGATCTAATATAACATGTATTGCATAATGCATAATCAAATAAAGCATATCTTATTTTTTACCTCTTGTAAGAAATCAGCAGTACCCTTTCTCTCAGGACATTTGAATCCACAACTCTCAAAGAAATCAACAACGTCTTCTCGTGGGCCTTGATACACGATCTGGCCCTCGGATAGCAAGATGATGTCATCAAAAAGATCAAATGTCTCAGGGGCAGGTTGTAGCAGGGACATGAAGATTGTGGATTCCGTAAGGTGTGCTACTTGTTGCATGCATTTTACTATCTGAAACGTCGTTGAGCTGTCAAGACCCGTTGATATTTCATCCATAAACAATGTTTTTGCTGGACCAACAAGCATTTCTCCAGTGGTTACACGCTTCTTTTGTCCTCCGGATATACCACGTCTCATTTGGTCTCCAACGAAGGTGTCACGACAGATATCAAGCCCCAAAATCTAATTTTGGTTGTCACAAACATATCAATATTTTAGTTCTGGAAAGATTGGTATCAAACTATTAGTAGTACTTACTCTGAGAGTGTAGTATGTAATCAAACTACTTTGATCGCCTTCAATGGCAGTTGCCTTCATGAAAAGATCAACTTCAGCTTCAGGGTATATCCCTGCTTCCTTTTCTCTTCTTACAAGCTCGTTTAACATTTCTGCATTTCATTGTTTACATTTAAAAATTCATCATATGTTTTCGTTCCAAAAAAGGTTAAACATTGAAAAATCAGTTAAGTTAGTTAAATTATACCTAAACGAGATCCGACTCCTTGGCATCTAGCTGAGAAATCTAAGGTTTCCTTAACAGTCATTTCTCCAGCATGAATATCCATCTGGCTAATGTAAGCTGATGTCCTTCGTGGTTCAAATTCATTCAACATATGACCATTGTAACTTATCTTTCCATCAACTCTCAAACCAGGATCAAGCCTTCCCGCCAAAGCCAGTAAAAGTGTTGTCTTACCAGAAGATGGTGGTCCCAATAGAAGAGCCATCCTGAAACATTACGTATCACCAGTTTAAAAGAGTTGTTTAATTTGTACTGAAAAACTAAAATGATGTTTAAGATTAGAACATACCTTCCGGGTCTAATGATCCCAGATGTATCTTTAAGAATGCGAAGTTTTGCTTTCTGGCTGAAACTGATGCCGATAGAAGCTAGAAGAGATTCAACAATGTTTCTAGCAGTGTTTACCAATGTTGGCAGTGCCCTGTCTCCGACGTGACAGTCGGCTTCTACGGACAGATTTTGAAATCGAACTTCTACTTTTGGAAGGGAGATTCCAACCCTGATATTGTTTGATATAATTATATGTTTGTTAGTTACCAAGTGTTGCCTTAAACTATACATTCTATACTAAAGTCAATGGTGACAAAAATTTTAAAAACTCGTGTTTGTGGCAATTCTTGTCATTCTTTTCTTATCAAAGCAAAAATCAAAACCGTTAAAAAGTATCAAACTTTTTTTATAGGCCAAATAGTCTCTTATTTACGAGGCTAATCTTTTAACATAAATTCTTTGTCGTGACACAAAGTTGTTCACATGCCTTTTCTTAAGAAAAGATGTTCATGTTGGGTGATGATGTCTAGCCAAACAGGATAATTGAGGCTAAATGAGATTCTTTCTTTACTTATTTTCCCTTGTTTTACAATGCATCTCCTAATTAACTTATAGAAAAGATATTTTTTATAAAAAAAAATTAAAATTAATATCATTATATAAATATACATATATAATATATATATATGTGTGTGTGTGTGTATGTGATAACTTAAATAATTTATGATTTTTCAAAATATTATCATTTATGAACCTAAAAAATTGTATTCTTCTATAATCTTTATTGAATTTGCAAACGAAGATGCTATAGTTATATCTTATTAAGTCCTGGATAGAGTTGAGAAAAAGTCATATCAATCAATTCTTGTACGAACAACTTCGCGGAAACTTTGTCACTTAAAAGTCAAGTCGAATTCTAGGAGCTAAATAAACCATTCAACTCATCAATATATATTTTTGAACTTGTTTATTACGTCAAATTTTATGATACTCTTACCTATTTATTTTATTTATTTAATTTATACTTTAACTAAAATTACATCAAATTAACCTTCGGTAACCTTGATCTTAAAGAAAACAACAACACACTAACACCTGACTCATTTAACCAATCGAACCCAACCTAAACCCACAAAAGAGAAATATCACACTCAACAATGAAAAGCAACAATACACTAGGTTACAAACTCGTAAAATAAACAATAGAGATTAAATAAATATAAAATTAAATATTGCTTAAAGAAATATATAACATAAAAGAATGAATAACATAAACTAAAAAAAGTTAAACTCACATGCGAGAAAAGTTCATTTATTTGTAAGATATAAGCTAGAGATAAGGACTTAATAATATATAAAAAAAAAAATCAAAATGGAATCTACCGTGTCAACAGTTACAACCTAAAAACAGAGATAAGTTTTTAAACCTGTTAAAAGTCAATAGACACTCTTAATAGTTACTACAGGTATCTTGCCTTTATGTCCTGACGCGCTTAGCCCACAAAAGACTACCAACTGTTTTATACTTTTATGTTATCCAACTTAACCCATATACGCTTTTAAGCGCTAATTTTTGGATCACCGATAAAACATTGAAGTATCATTGTGATACTAGTAAGACCACCCTATCATATCAATCACTTATAGAGAAAATTCAATACTTTAATAATATCCGTGGGATTCAGACTAAATATCATTTGGTTCCTAATTCTTATTTTACACCAAGATACCGCTAGGCTTCTATAGCATTTTTTTTTAACCTATATACGTGAATTAGGGATTCGAAGACATACAAACATGTAGATGTATGAAATTAACCATTGATAATTAATAGTTTTAAGGAAAAATTTACTTGTCAACCCGATCTCTGAACTTCCTGAGAAAAATCTCGTTATCTTCTTCAGCAACTCTAAAAATTTTATCGATAAAGCTCTGACGCGCCAGCGGATCGAGATCTCGCACATCTAACAACATCTGTTCGGTAGACATTTGCACTTGATCGGCGGGAACATACGACTTGAAAATGGTGGTTCGTAACCGATTATAGGTCGGTAGTTTCTCCAAAGCGGCCCATCGTAAGGCCTCTTCGTCTTCCATCGAGTGACGACTGCTCCGGCCGTCGTGGCTGGCACCACCGCCGGCGGTGAATGCATCCTCCATCCGCCAGCTGCCGGAGGCTCTGCTAATGCCTCTGCTTATGCTTCTTCCTAAACTCTCACTGATACTCATTTTTCGACCTTCTTCCATTTTTTGAAACTCTGATCCCCTTGGGGTTCTCTGAAACTTAATTGCAGAAAATTGTAGTATTTATAACACTAAATTAACGAAGATACGCAATGTGGGACCGCCTGAGGTATATAATAAAATTATAAATATCTTTTGTTGACTATGACAAAATTGTAAAAAGAATGTACAAATTAAACTGCTGAGAGTACAACTATTGTATTGCGTATGAGTGTTAGTTTACATGTAATTTATGAAATAGCGTTTTATTTAGCGTCAAATTTGACGTGCGTGAACAATGACCATTGACCCTCGCTCTATTTTTCGCTTATACGATCGATCGAATTTACCGGATTAGAAAAAACCAGTGAGTTGAACTCGGCAAATCTTGGCTTAGTTGGTCTTGATATCACTCGGTGACGGAACTAAAACAATTTGAAAGAAGAGAACGGAAATTTACAGGATCTACAATACATGTTAATATTTTTGAAACAAATGATAGTTAAAACAAAAAATAATCTTCATACCGAAAAATTAAAACTATAGACTGAAAGAAGGAGTTTTCGCCCCAACACATATAATCATTTGCCCATGGCATCAGTTAGTTCGTAGCTTTTCTATACATGTATTTGATTTGATTTGATGTATCTTAAACCATGTATTAACCAAGGTTTTTTTAACACGTATAACATATGCATACAAGTAAAATATATGATTTGATTCAATGTGTGTTGAACAGAATAAAACTTATATTGCGGTGTATATCATACATGTACAGGCATACAACCATTTAACATACTACGTAATATGTATATGGTCGCATATAGATACATGTAAGTGTTTTAAAGAGACGGAATTATGAATAAGACGTAGGAGTGGTTACTTTAACAAACTCTTTCGGATGCTTTTATTTTTTTTAGTAATGTTTAATACTCTTTTATTTTAACTTTTAGTACTTTTTAGTTAATTATCAAGGAACATGTGTTTTTTTAAACCTTGCAAATGAAGCCTTTAGAGTGCTCACTTCAATAACAAATTTGTTTTCAAAACGTGGTCATTAAGAAAAAACAGTTATTATTTTTTATGAAGTTAAAATTTGTGATATATATACTAAAATATTTGTTCACGATTCCGCACTATAAGAAAGCGTTATTATCTTCTTTTGTTGGTATGATAAAAGTAAATCACTTTCATTCATAAAATATCTATTATACTTAATAAATCAAAATAATTATTAAAGCTTGTCACAAATTTAGAGCATCTTCACACAACTTTTCCCGCTTCTCTCTCATAATAAATAATCAACTTATTAAATACCGATTATATAATTATATTTTTTTTACCTTTTTCAGTTAAAAAAGTTCTTAATATTCAAAAAATATATTATATAATAGTATTAAATACTAATTATATTATATATACCTTTTATAATAAAAAAGGATTTCTTAATATAATAAAAAAAATGTTTCAATATTAAAAAGCACACTTTTGAAATATTAAATTATTATAAAATATGAAAATTTTCCAATAATTTATAACTCATAATATCTTTTTATAATTTATAAGTCATTACTATTAACTATTTATTTATTTTATTTATGAACTTGTATAATAATATATAACATCCTATTATTTTGTAAGAAATGATATTTTTTAAAAACAACTTTTTTAAAATAAAATGTTTAAAAACCAAACTTTGAAAAAGGATTTTTTTTAATACAATATCTTTATTTTATTTTTTATATAATGTTGATCATATTTTAAATTAAAAAATCCTTTACTATTTTCAAATTTATATTATTGAATACTTATTAATTTTTATTCAACCAGTGTAACACACGGGATAATAACCTAGTATAATCTTTATTCTAATAAAAGAATAGCAAACATAGACACTTGTCATCTCCTCATTAACTTAAAAATATTTTCCCGCCTCTCTCTTCTATTAAATATTAATTATCTTTTATATTAAATATTAATAATAAATCATTTTAAATAATTAAAGTATACAATTAAATATAAATATATAGATCTTTTTATCATAAAAATTAATTAACACTTAATAAATCATAAGAAAATTTCAATTATATAATATCCTAAAATATGATTTTATAATTTTTAATATGTATTATGTTATTTTTAGACATTCAATAGTTATTATTTTATAAACAATTAGTAATATTAAACATACAAATCTTTATAGAAAATTGTTTATAGCATGTTATTTATCAAACCCATGTAGTACATGGATTCCTAACCTAGTATATAATAGATAATTAGAGTTAAATAATGCAATTGTTTAATTATATAAATAGTAAATTATAAAACGTTTAATTGGGGGCATTTATGGTTGTTCGGACCTTTCACAACTTACATCAAGATAGTCCAAACGTTTAATGAATTGTCAATGCAACGTAGAAGTTCTAGAACATTACGTCAGTTGATACGTAGGAAAGATAAAGTAGAGAATAAAAAAATTTAATTAACTTGAAATTCATTTAAAGATGGTTAAGACCTAAGCAACTTGAGAATGGCATGTCCGATGAAAGCTAAATATTGACCGGATTATATGTTATTATGTTTATCACATGAATATAGATATATTTTTTTAAAGTCTATCACACATAAAAGCCAAACATATGTCTTTTATCTATTAAGACTTTATTTTAATATTTGTTAATAGTAGCTAGCAAGCTAATTTATACGAGCCTATAATGTTATAATGTTATTAGTCTTTTTTTCCCTTTTTTTCTAACCTTGAACAAATTTATATGACTCATATAGAAAATGTATCTTTTTTATTTTTTTATAAACACTTAAAACAATATATTATTTTAAACAATATTTATAAATTTAGCAATTTTACTAAAGATTTTTTTATGAAAAGAATATTTTGTTAAATTTACAACTTTTGTAATATTATATATTTTTGAATAAATTCAAACTAAACATACAAAATAAACATTGTGTATGTATAATACCCTACAAAATCTCAACTTAGATATATTTTCGTAATATAAACAACTAAATATGATAAGAAAAATCATAAAACAAAACGTCTATTTTTTTTTTGAAAAGCGAACAAAACATCTACTTATAATAATAAATAAAGGTTTTTAGTGTCACATAACATGCTTTTATAGCTTATCAACCTTTATTTCTCTCCTATTAAATATCTAATATTAAATATATTTTTAATACATTTTTAAAATAAAAAAATTTTTTTTAATACAATAAAATATATTAATATTAAAGACACACTTGTTTTTAAGAAAATTATTATAAATTATAAAATTTTCTAAAACAATTATTTGAAACACAATGTTTAAACAAAAACAAACTATAAAAAAAGTTAGTGTTTAAAGAAATAATATTATTATTTTATACTTAAAATATTAAATTATACGAAATTGTAATCTTATTTTATATTAAAAATCATCTTATTTTTTTCTAAATTTTCATTGATAATTATTCGTTATATTTCTTTATGTAATCCGTGTAATACACGGGATACTAACCTAGTAAGTTTATATACAAAATACAATACAGAAAATTATAATTCAAATTACAATAAAAAATGGACATTGGCCGTAATATTATGTCGCATGTAATTAATATTGTGGCGATAGAAGCATAGGAGACTGATACCTACAACCCTCACTCATACATAAGACTCTCCAAAAAGCTTGTGGATCGAATTTGGCTAGTAGCTCGTTCGGAAAAATTTTGGATGAATCTTGGCTCAGATAAACCTGGCTTGTGATTGAGCTGAACCAAGCAGACTCGTATTGTAACGAATCGAGTTCGAGCCAAAGCTGGCTCGGATTGTATGCTCGGCTTGTTTGGACATATCCTAATACACCAAAATATAAAACTATAGTGTCAATTTTAATAATAACTAAAACTTAGAGTATGAATATGGTTTATATATATCATGGTGTATAATGTGTTTAATAAATGTGTAGTGTTCCATATAACGTTTCTTTTTGATAGCAAAGTGCCCCGAAAATTTTGGTTATGCTAAATTAGTAAATTTAGTTGTAAGTTGTAACCATTAGGCTTTAGACTTTAATTCAAGCTAGAACCTTAAAAAAATGTTAAGGTGGGCATGTCTTGAATATAATCATGCATTATCGTACAATTTAGTGAGTTGGAAAAACTTATCAAGCCCACTGGATCATATGTTAACAAAAACAAATAACCATAAAAAGCATAAAACAAAAATAACACATAGAATATAACTAAATTTAGTGTAGATTCCTTTAGTCTCAGATATTGAAATGACACACATAAAAACACAAAGGATTTTATAAAAATAATTGCTTAGATACTAAAATCCAAAGTTTCCTAAAACTATATATAAACCAAAACAGTAAATTAACTTGTGAGTTGGAAGACTAGATAAACATAAATGGTTGAGAATAAGAGACCTAATTTGACGTATGACTATTGTTTCAATTTTAGTTAGTAACATAAGATACTTATAGAGTAAATGTTTAGTTAAAATAATTTATAGTAGCTGGAGCAAAAGATATGTTTTAGTGACAAAATTGCTCTACAAAATAAAAGACAATGACTGGTATATAACAAACAAACATACCCACTATATTCTCACTGTTTAATAGGGTATGGGGAGAAAGGATGGACACAAACCTTACCCATATCCCAGTTGGGATAAAGAGGCTGCTCCGAATGAAAATCCGGCTCAAAGTTGTTGACAATGACTGATATATAACAATACCAATTTAATCTCTTCATTTTATAAAACGTTACCTTTTATCTCTTAAGTTTTAGAAAAAAAGTATTATCATTTTTAATTAATTCACTTTTTTATTATTCTTTGCTCGTTATTTTAATTCTCTCAATTAACTTTACAATCCACACATCCTGTTTTGATGTGTTTACTTTTATCTGCATACATGAATAAAATCAAGTTGGTGTACGTTTTAATATAAATTTTATTTGGAAACAAGTTAGATAAGTTATAATATACGATTCATTTTTTATGTTGTCACCACAACAACACGCAAGTTTTGACACAATAGTTGCGTATTTTTATGTGCATATCAGTATAAATTTGAGTTGTTTTATGCTTAGAAGTATATTTTGATCCAAAAGAGTCCAGTAAATTTTAATATTTTTTGGTTCAACACTATCGCTACAACGTACACATGGTTTAATAAAGTTTTTTTTTTGAAGCTCTAATTGATTTTCATTACCAATATTTTTTTACCTTATTTTTTAAGGTGTGGTTACTCGACTAAATTTTTACCATGTATAACACCACTTTGATGAGATATAAAAGAGCTTTTTGGTCTAACTTGTCGCAACACGTGAGCTAAATTTATAATTTAAGCTGGATATATAGAAATAGTTTGATGACGGATGACATGATTGAATTTTATAAACAAAATTAAATGACTAATACATTTTCTCTATTGTGTCTGTAAAAATTTAGTCTTATAATTCAGAATAATTCGGGATATGGAATATTTCGGGATAATTAGGAATATTCGCATATATAAATTTCTATGATCTGATGACTTGAATAATAAATAATAATTTTGTATTAATTATTGTTATTTCTTAATTCAACATGTGCTGCTAATTTTTGAGTTGAGTCAACATGTCAATAGAAACAACTATTCCTATTTTGCTGGAGTATAGAGAAAAACGTGGACTACATGGAAAGTCATCAACGGTTATGAGGACTCAGTTGGCGCATACCCTGTAGTTGGAGTGGATATTGTGGAACAAAAATAAACTACCGTTGTATAATTTTATGTTATAAATTGAGGCAATGGTCGATCTAAGAACACACCGATTGCACTTAGCTCACTTCTGCTTATTTCTTGCTCACATTCGCAATATTCAGAGTCTTTTTACACTTAGTGATCAATCAATTGTGCTCTTGTATTGTAATTTTATTTTATATTAATAAGAACAAGGCAGAGTGACGATTGTCACCTCCCGATGTTTTTATGCCGGCAATCCTAAGGGATTAAGGGCTTTTCCTCGTATAAATCTCGTGTGTTTGGCTATTTTTCTCTTTCATATTCTCAAATATCCCTATGGATCCTCAGGGATATTTTTATTGAATTTTACTTATAAACTGTTTTCTTGATTGTAAAACACAATTCTCCACTAAACTAATTCGGTTTTGTTAAAAATTATATTTGTTAATTTTTACCCGAAACATTCTCTTATTTAAATTTAACAAGTTGTGATTAAAAATAATAATTAAAGAAGGACACTTTTTATTGTCTTTTAGAGAATATGTTATGCCTGGATTCGAAAAACTAAGGAGTCCCATGTGTTATATACAGCTGGGCACACTCAAGAGATAAGATGTGGCCAAATTAAGCGGAAAAAATACCGCTCCAATCATGCACCAGACTCATAAACCTACCTTATATTAAACATGTTGTTTACTTAGCCAAAGTCAATTAATTAGTTAATTAAATAATTAAGTAGGAGATTACCAATGATCCTCAGCTTAAGTGGTTGATAGTAGGTACCCATAGTGGCTTCAATATTGAGAAGGTCACGGGTTCAAGCCCTGAGTTGGACAAAATAAGGGTTCCATGCTGGGAAGAGGGCTTCCTCTCACATATGGTAGGTTTCTTCTTATTGGGTGTGGGTATGATCGGGTGGGTCTATGACCCGTCAGTGATCCAAATTACCGTTAAAGAAAATTAAGTAGGAGATTATTATTATTATTATTATTATTATTATTATTATTATTATTATTTATTTATTTATTTTTTATATATTTGGGCATCACCTTAGATTCCTGGAAACATAGATTTTAAACAGGAAGATATGAGAATACTGTTAAGAGTCTGGAAAAGTGCAAGTCTTATTATTTATATTATTTGCTTTATATTATATAGTTGAACCAATTGGTAGGTTAATTTAAGAAAATTGAGAGGGTGTGGAATGCAACTTATAGTAGTTCTGGAAGACTGGAACCCTTTGAATTATACATAAGGGTGCAGTTATATAATAAATAGAAAGATAAAGGGTGTGAAGTGTAAAATAAATCAGTTCGAGAACCACAGGTCAATTACTTGGTACAAGTCAAAATCACATTGGTGAAAGTTCTAACAAGGCTTCTTTCTAAGAAATAATAAAAAAGTAGTGGGGCCGGGGTACATGTAATTTTACAACCTTGAAATAAGGTTATGTTAGTGTACATTTATAGACAATTTTTAATTTCTAATTATATATTATTACTAGTTTGAAACCCGTGTATCGAACTCATGTTTGAGCTTGTTTAACATGTTAATGCAAATAGTTTGTAAGCTGTTGGCTTTTTTAAAAATATATAACGCAGGTTTAGAGTGTGAATTATAATATTTGACATATGTTGTAAACCTTCAAATTAAAAAGCCCAAAGGGGATGGTAATTATTTTTTTAAACGGTAAATTAGGGCTTAACAACATGCATTTTCATAGCTTAAATCGATCCCTCGGACCGAACAACCCACACACTGCAATCACAGTGTGCTACCAATTCCCTATCATCCAACGTTCAGTCATTGGCGAGCGCTGAATCGAGCACATCTATACTTAGGAAGAAACCTACAATATGGTAAAACCCCTGTTGACTGTATTGGCCAAAATTTGAACCTAATGACTTCAAATAACATAAGTTTTATGAAAATTATGAAGTGTCAATTGAGCTATAAACTCTTAAACAAGAGAGTAATTAATTAAGTACGTAAATGGTTAATACGGTATGTCATATGGCTCGATGCAATTTCCCTTCTTAATTACGGCTTTACGTTATAAATTTGTTACATGCAGTTATAATCTGTTTTGGCCATAGTGTTAATTATTTGTTGCCTTTTATTTCGTAACTTGTATGATTACACATTTTTCATATAAAATAAGCTACCTACTTATGTTTACAATAATATCAAAATTAATCAAGAAAACAGAAAGAACTTTATTTTAAAATTGCGAAAAAAATAACATCATTTAGTGGATACGTGGAATCACGATTAATATGTTTTATTTGATTTTTACTTTTTCAATTTTATAACATATTCGTAAATTATTATATTGATGTCATATCATTAGGAACAATAGACTTGACCTATTCGTCTTGGTCTTTCTTCCTTTGATTGTGATCAATTACATAGTGAATAACACGCGTTCTAAGAAAAAAACAAGATGGCAATTTTCTCAGAAAGAGAAAAAAAAAAAAACTGCGGTCATTGACGGATCCAGAAATTTTTTCAGTTGATTCACTATTTTCCGACACTTCAATCAGATAAAACCGGACAAAAAAAATAACATGGTTGGATAATATGAATACGATAGTATTTATGAATTAAAAAGATATACATATAATTGCTCTTTTTGAGGTTTCCTTTTTAAAAAAGAAAAAAGAAAACGTTGCATCACATCTTTGACTGAAACTTGTTGTAAGAACTTCTTTCAATGTAAGAAATAGTTAGGCAAATCAATACTCAAAAAATCATAAATTAGCTAGGCAAATCAATGAAAGTGTAAGGTGAATTTTCACCAAACTGAAAAGGAGCACGGGCTAATCTAACCCATTTTAAAATACAAATTCTGAAATTAAGAGGAGACTGATGATTCAGGGTTTACATTTTACAATCCAATCTAGGAATTAGGAATTTAGGATTACAAATCAATTCCACGTCGAAACTACATTTCTGAGTGGTCGAAGACTGACGTACTAAGGGATCACTGGTCTAGATGAGCAGGGGTCCAATCAAGATTTTGAGACTAGAGACGGAGAGGATGAGAATTGCGGAGGTTGTCGGTCAAGAATCGGGTGCGGGGGCGATTATTTCTACAATCTTAAAGATAAAAACAAAAAATGAAATGAAAAAAAACTCATACAAAACTAGAACCCGAGACGTAATAAATAAAAGGGATAACTCTACACAAATGTAACAAACTTTTCATACTGTCCCAATTAAGTCACTGGAATTTTTTTTGTCTCAATTAGGTAATTCAACTTAGTATGAGTATTCTAATCCTATATAAATAACCTGAATAACATGTTATGGATTGGGTTCAACTAAATAGTCTCCTTATCCTAAAAATGCTAAGAAGAATTATTAACTATCAGATTATGAGATCAAATTTAAGATGAAAAATTTTAAATTTTAAAGGGAAAAGTTGTTAAAGGGTGATTTAGTCATAATCACTTTCCCCCCATATTTTTTAAACGTTCACAACTTTTACATACGATATTATTTTTTAAAAAAATATACCATAAAAACGAGCATTTTTTCCCTATAAAATGAGTATAATTTTGTTATAAAAAATGAATTTTTTTTCCAGCTCTTTGTGTCTGAATATCGTCATTGTGTCTTTTTTAAACGTTTGTGTATAATTATCGTTTTATGTTTTTCTTACAAGTAATTGTGTCTTTTTTAAGGTAATGGTGTCTTTTTTTAAGATCATTGTGTTATTCATACTCGTAATTATGTTCTCTTTCTTAACATTATGTATTTTGCAACATCATTGTGTCTTAAATTGTTCATAAAAATACAACATTGAGCAGAAACATAAAAGACACAATGACCTGTACAAAAGACACAATAACCTATACAAAAGACACAATAACCTGCACAAAATTGTTGTGACATCCAGTACCTGATCGTCCGGCAAGTCCGTACGGTACGTGTACTTTCAATATTTACTGTGTGTAAATACATGTATATGAACAGTGTTTGTGATAACATGTAAGCCCCAAACCCACCAACACATGCCACGCGTGTTTAAACGACAAATGAAAATAGGTCCCAGATTTTTCAAACCATCAAATGTAATTAACACCTTAAACATCCCACTTACATGCGAATTTACAAAATATTTGATGCTATTTAAACATTCAATAACAAAAATTACATTTGAGTTATTCACCAAAAACCTTTGTTTTAAACAAACAAAGAATAAACCCCAAAATATGTTTGATCCGAATCCTTGCAAGGCAATCCGATCACGACCGCGTTCAACCCTTTCGTTCACCTGAAAACACCATAATTAAGTCACCATTAGTTCATTAGAACTAAGTAAGATCACCATGCCCGCCCACCCGAGCTTACATGACCAAAAAAGTCAATTTTGGTCAATTTCAACACTTGGCGTATGGGTTTGGCGTATTTGAGGCGTATCACAGAAAGTTTCAACTCTTGAGCTGAAGGTGGCGTATCTGGGGGCGTATCCCCCGGCGTATGATAATCCAGCACCACCTGCACGCCCAATTTTGATGTTTTACACCATCTCGACCCATTCCGCTCAAATACGACCATTCTAACACCCCCATAAGCATTATATAACACCATATAATCATAATAAACACCTTAATTCACCAAATTATAACCATCATGGTCATAATATCAAACGATTTACTAACGGGTCGTTTGCACCCAAAACTCCTTTGAAATCTTATTCCACAAGATTTCTCAAGTTAAGTAAACCACACCACTTGTATTTTACTAACTTGACTACACCCAACAAAGGACATTCACACACCATGTGAATAATCCAATGTCATGATCACACCACTTGTGATTCAAAACACCAATTTGAGTTGATTTCAATTACAATTCACACACCTTGTGAAATAATTAAAATCATTCAACACACATACAAATTAACACCAAGTCAATCATGAACTAGCATAAAAACACCATACCAACAAAAATCAAGCAATATATATCACCTATTGCTTATTATTGTCTATCAACAAGCACCAATATCATCTATTCACCATAAAGTCAATCTTCCACAACATATTCATTCATGCATAACACCATTTACACATAACAAATAGAAGATTGGGTGACTTACCTTGATCCAACACGCTATCCTCTATAACCAATTCCTTCCCGGGTCGTTTGGTGCCACTTACACCTTCACTATCAATTCCTATTATCACAACTAATAGGTTTAATATAAAGTTTGACTACAATTAGTCAAAATACACCCATTCACCCCAATGTTACCATTTCTATATAGTTTACACCAATTGACCCATTTAATCATAAAGATTTCATCTTTTATGATTATAGCACCTAATTAACCACACCCATCCCTTTAAACACTTTGTTAGATAAAAATCAAGTTGTTGACTTTTCATCAAACAACTTGTGTGCAGGGATTTCATAAACACATTTCAATTGTTTCTAAAACTCCAACAATCCCACATGTTTGTTTATAATCAACCAAAATTCAACAATCACCATGGTAACACAAATTTCATATGTTGTATGTCATAAAGCTATCATCTAATCACCCATTTAAACCTCTTAGTTCATCATCACCATGAACAACCCCAAAACTCCATTTTTATCAAAAAACATTATCATGCAAGAAATGAACAAAATGTTGTTTCTTTGATGATTATCATGATAGTTAACAACATATAACACCATCTACACTTCAAATTTCGGATTTGACCCATCAAACCCACACCCTTTGGGAAACCCACGAAAACCCCAACAAAAACATCAAAATTTCTTACCTAGATGTAGCTTGACACAAGAAGAACTCCAATTTCAACTTGCATTCAAGATCAGATTAATAATCAGCAATCAATTTGATCAATCCTTAGGACTTTTGAGGTTTCCTTGGTTCTCCCTTCTCTCTTTCACGTTTCCAGCCAAGGAATGGTCTTATGACCAATTTTGACCAGCCCTCATTTCATAAACCCCCCCCCCCCTTTTAATTAAACTTTCAGCTATTTACACTTCTAACCCCTCAATTTACATGTTAAAACTAATGAATCATGACTAACTTAGATAAGTTAGTTAACATCACCATATGTTATATTTTAAATCAAGTATTTATTAAAAACACCCACCAAATAATATTTAGATAATTAAATCATACAAAACACCCTTTAATTAAAATAAACACAATCATACAACAATTATGTTTAATTTATAATATTTCACCAAAATGGGTTGTTACATAACATAATTCAAAATACAAGAAACAGTTGTACGTATTTATGTGAAAACTCAAATACCGTAAGTACAACAACTCACGATAAACAATAGTTGTGTGTATTTAGGTGAAAACCTAAGTACAATTAATGCAACGAATCAAGAATGACAACATTGTTCAAGTAAATAACAAGAACAAGTCGGTTGCGATATGATATCCATAAATGACAGGAATCAGATGGCCGACAAATCAGTACGAAAACAATGTGAAAAACAGGATGTTTAATTGAGTCCGTTAGTGAGGAAACACAATTCAAACATAATTGCAGTGTTATTTCAGAATAATGAGCTGACAGTGTGTTTGCGTGGGTGACGATTCACACAAACATATAGTAGTTTAACGTTCTGAAATAATGACTGAAAAGTAGAAAACAAAAGTTAGAAAGCCAAATCATTGTCGTGTTCGTTCGAGTGATGATTCGAACGAATACGCGCGATGGTGACGCGTTCTGACGAAGCGGAAACGAAAACGACACAAACGATAATAAATTAAGAAAATATAATAATTTATGTTTTACAATTTTGAAACTCATCAAAAAATTAATTAAAACACCTCTTTTAGTTAATGACGTAAAATTTCGCGTTACGCGCCGGAAACGCAACGAAGACGCAAACCGAGCAACCGAAACGAACCCGAACACCCCGGAGTATAAAAAGGTTAAATGAGGGACTTTTCCTCATTTTTCACATCATCCTCTCTCTCTAAAAAGCTCTTTCCCGAACCTTTCTCTTCTCTCTAGATTTCCAACTTCGAATCGCGATATCTCACTCGTTTGTGGATGAAATCGAACGTTCTTGGTGTCCACGCGTAGCTACAATCCTCCTCTACAAGGAAGTATAGCTGATCTGAAGTTTTATCCACTGAAATCTGAGGTATGGAGCTTGAAAAATCACGAAAAATAGGGTTTTCTCACCCTCTCATGCGACCCAAACCCATAACCGGTTTAGAACCCTTGCAAACCAACCCTATCCTCTCGAAAACCTTTCCTTGTATACCACCAACATAGAAGCAACCTTGCAACAGATTCGAGCTCAATAGGGATGATGATGGAGGTTCAGGGTTCGTGGGATACAAACCAGCCGAACCCAAGGGTAGCCGAACCCTGGGTTGGTCGGATACCAAGCTAGCCGAACCTCTATCCTGCGAACCTAGCCGGGACACGAACCTTCACATCATCAACGAACCTACTTGAGAGCTGAACCTAGGGGCAGCCACGAACCTACTTGAGAGCCTAACCTAGGGGCAGCCACGAACCCACGCTGGACCGGCCTGTGAGCAGCCGAACCTACCCACTGCCGAACCCATGCATGAACTGCATGGGCGAACCTTTGGCCGAACCTACTCGATTGCCGAACCCATTGGAGATCAGCCGAACCCTTCGCCACCTAGGACGAACCTCCCATGCACGAACCCTAGCCGAACTTTTCTTCAAGCGAACCCTAAGACCCTACGAACCTGGGCTTCACGAACCTTAAGGGCTGCTAAGCTGAGAATCACACGAACCATTATGCCGCCGAACCTTAACATGGGGCGAACCTTGGGTTAGCCGAACCTGGGAGTCCTTCATCAGGAGGTTCGCTGGACTTGGGATTTATACATCTGTTCGAGTGGGACACTTAGTTCCAGCCATGCACCAAGTCATTTAACCATGTCAATTATTAGGCCCAATAGAAACTGAGTCGGCCCACACAACTCACACCTAGCCCAAGTGATTATTCGGTCACCATAGCCAACTGGCCCAAAGTACTCGGCCCATAAACCAACGTTTGGCCTATGGCCATTTGTTCGGCCCAACACAACCGTTTTGATCAAACAACCTTTTCGGCCCAACTAGTTAGCCCAAACCCTTATCTCGGCCCATATACTAATTGGGTTAAGTCCATTCGGCCCAATAGATTCTTGGCCCATAAGGGGATTTATGCACTCAACTAATAAATTAATGAAAACAAGTCATGGATAATTACGCAGGGAATTTTATTACAAAGGTGGTAAAGTTACCTTGATTTATAAATCTCATACATCATGAAGCTTATTTCTTTAAGTATGTTAACAAATGATGTCAAGAGTGATAAACAAGATTTATGAAAATATAGGTGTTTTCTAAGAACCATTCTAAACCTACAAGGTTAATTATGATTAAGACAAGTACAATATAACATGACGTGTAAAGCTCTAACTAAATTAGTTAAGTGTTACGAAATTTATGACACTTGGACAAGGGCCGAATGGAGACCGTGACTCGCGAATGTTAGCCAACTTTAGGGCTAACAGATACACACACATGAATATCTACAACTCATACTTACAAGTTACAAACAACATGAAATCAATACAGGAACGTGAATACACAACCAGTACAATCAAGAGCGCGTGCATTTGTTGTTTAAGCTGAGTCAACCACTTCAATAACAACGTGAGTTCATACGCTCCTTTTCTAATCTTAACTGATTTTAAACTTTTGGGGCTGAGAAACATGCTTAACTTTTATTTACTTAAAAGTTTTAGTTTAACATATTGCTTATACTTTGATTAGATAAAATTGCTTGACTTATTATCATTTATCATTGTATGCATGCTTGTATGATCATGATATGACAGGGATAACAAAGATGAATATGATAATATAACTTCATAAATCATCAACACAACAGAGTAATAGTTACAAGATTATATCTTACAACGCTTAATTATTCTCACAAGAACAGATTATCACAGGAGAACATGATGACAACAAGAACGAAACACATGAATGATATGAAGATAATATATCTTCATAACATCATTCAACACCAAAGTTAAGTAAGTGTAATAAGACAAGTTCTTATAACACTTAGCTTACAACTCGATACATATTACAAGATAACATGGAACAAGTATCATCCACCACCTGAGTTGACTAAGTGTAGTAAGACTAGTTCTTACCACAGCTTAGCGACAACATGGTGACTATATGGAACAACAAGGCATGATAATCATGATAATGTAACTTCATGGTAACAACATCATTCACACAACAATTAACATAACATAATAATACAAGATCTTATTTAATTTTGTTAATACCAATGAGAACATACAACATTGAGAACAAACAACATTGATGAACACAATACAATTGATTACTATTGAACTGTCTGCATTATATCATTTCAATCATGTTCCATTTACTCAAGTTGATCATTGTAAGTCCCTTTCACAAATCGCTGACCAGTTAATTTGACGTGACTAAACCGACGATAGCATAATGGTACCATAGGTTTGACAAACCTCTAGCTTGTAGGGCTAGTATGTTGATCGTATTGATTCATTGGCCGGTAACGTATGACCGGTGACATGGCTACTCAAGTCAGGGTCTGGAAAGCGACACATGGTGATATTAATCTGCAGTAATAATTGTAATTAATCCATCGTTACATGTTGACTAGTAGACTGAGGAATTTATTTCTTTCATGTCATATTACTAGTAACAGTTTCGATGAGGCCTACGGTAATACAAAGTGGTGGAGGTAAATCGGATGCATTGTAATCTAATTACGTGAGGATTGCAATGGATTCCTTTTAGGCGCTATGCACTTCAAGTTGAGAACAAATAACAATTGGTTAACTAACACTCTTATGTTTAACAGTGATTAACAGTTAACCTCATAAGAAATATAATAATAACAAGGATCAGATTAAATTAATCTAATTTCCTTAACACATTGAGGGTTTATCAATACTTCAGTTTGATAGCTAAACCTCTCTTATTATACTATTCTACTTATGATACAATGGATGAAGAACACAAACGGACGGGTGAATTGAAAATGGGGATCTATAGTTGTATTGCAAGTGGTATTAAGGTCTATTAGATATGTGGTGGGATGTTGGCTGGGGCTTGTTCCCCTACATATGCCCTATATATAAGCATAGCTAATAGGATGAGATACTACTTGTAAATATGATAACAAGGGTTTGAATTGGTAATTTAAATGTTTAATGGGATGTTCTTAAGTGTTTTGATATGATAATTCATTCGAATAGAAGCTACCATGTGTTCATGTGATTTTGCAGGTTAGATGAAGCAAAATGATGATTTTAGAAGGAAACCAGACAACCGGAAGCAAGAACGAGCAATTTGGGATGCAAGAAAATGAAGTTATGGAAGCCCAGGCCGTAACTTATGGTTCACAGGCCGTAGCTTATGGTCTGGGGGTGTACACCGTAAATGGCACCGTAAACCCGAGGCTTCTGGGCGTAAATGGAGTTTTGAAGTGCCCAGGCGGTAACTTATGGTGGCCTGGCCGTAGCTTACGGCGGGGTCAGATCAGCATACCGAAAAATGCGTTTTTTGGGGTATTTAAGCCCCCGGTTAACCCTAATCGGGGGGAATCACTTGGGAACGAAAAATTGGAGTATCTAGGAGCATTTTGGAGCATTCTTAAGCATCTTATCATCAATCCAATCCTAGGAATCAAGATCTAATCATGCAATTCATCAAGAACATTGAAGATTCAGCCACGGGAATGTCCGGCTAAGCACTTCGTGATCGTCTCCGGATGGATAGTGAAGTTTGATAGCTAGGGTTTCTTTTGAATTGTTAAACATTGGTATTCTTAAGCATCTTATCATCAATCCAATCCTAGGAATCAAGATCTAATCATGCAATTCATCAAAAACATTGAAGATTCAGCCACGGGAATGTCCGGCTAAGCACTTCGTGATCGTCTCCGGATGGATAGTGAAGTTTGATAGCTAGGGTTTCTTTTGAATTGTTAAACATTGGTATTGGATTAGTTATCATTGAGTTACTTTTCTAGTATTGCTTAATTGTGAAACCATAACGATTGATAGTTTACTTTGCAATTTCGATTTCAAGTTTGTTACTTTTTATTCATTCATGGTTTGAGTGGATTGGTAATTGCTGGAATTGGGTTTTCAAAGCTCTAATAATCATTGGTTTTGTGAAATCAATAATTAACCAAATCAACAACATCGGTCGGTTGTAAATAAGGTCATTAATTGGGATGTAAATCATAGATTGGGATCAAATTAAGCAGAAATCATGTCTATGTGGTTTCCAATTGACAGTTCAAAGTATACCTAGTTATTTGATTAACCTGAAATCCGGAGTGATCACATTTTTTATTATTGTTTACAAATCTTTTAATTAATTGTTTTAAGTTTAGAAGTTTATTTTTGTTTTCAAATTAAAAACTCAACCATTCAAAGTTTAAGTTTTATTGCAATTAGTTAAGTGACTTGTGTTTGAAAGTAGTTTCCACTTGACTTCTCGTGGATCGATACACGACTTCCCTATCTAATTGGGTAGTAGGACTTGAGTTTATAACTCTTATTTTTGATTGGTACTTCGACACTGATCAAATTTTGGCGCCGTTGCCGGGGAGTCGTGCGCAAATTACTTTTAGTTACATTTTATTTTGTGTATTCTTCAGATTTACACGTGTTGTGTTAGTGTGCAGGTAATTTCAAGATTGCATGCATACTAGGTATTTTGGAAGATCTTCACCACTAAACTTTGATCCAGAAATTGAACGCACCGCTCGTAGGAATCGAGTACTCCACCGGACTAAACTTGCATCTCCAAGTGTTTAGCAACATTTGGCAATGGAAGACCCATTGAATAACCCATTACCTGAACCACCAATGTTTGAAGATTTTGAGAATCCGCAAGGTAACCCAAATCCACCACCACCACCTGCTCAACCCCAATTTCAGCATGTACCTCCTCCTAATGATGACCACCACACCAATACCACTGAGGAGAGAAACACTTCGAGAAGAGGTAGTCACCATGGCACAATGGGAACTGATGAGAACAATATTAATGATTGGGATGATGGCTTGAATGGTGGTGACTACAACTTGCAAAACGTAAATGCTGCTTATGATGATCCTTATGGGTATCCACCACCACAACCACAAATGCAAAACCCTTAACCACCTAATCCACAACCATTGAATCAAGGGGGTTATGGTTTCCATCATCAACAACCACAATATGGATATCCACCACAACAAGGTTTCAATAGGCCACCAAGACCTCAGAATCAGAATTATGGGCCCGGCATCCCTATGCCTCCTCCAAACATGGGAGTGCCCATGAACTACAATCAAGGCATGGCAGATGCACAAGGTGCCACTACTCACTTCCGACCTGCTTTGACTACAAATTCCTCACCGGTAGTCACACCTGTTAGGCATGGTAGACCATTTGAGGTAAGACCAGCGGTATTGACGTCCGTGCCCACATTTCATGGAAGAGCCACTGAGGAACCATATCAACACCTTCAAGAGTTCAAGAAATTCTGTCAAGTCACGGGAGGGCAAGGATTTTCAGCAGGTGAAGTCAAGCTCATCTTATTCCAGTTCACTTTGAAAGATAAAGCTAAGGAGTGGTTTCTACACTACCAGCATCAAGTATTTACATTTGGGAAGAAATGCAGCAACAGTTCTTAAGTGAATTTTATACAATGAAAAAGACTACCAAAGCTCGGGCCGCCATTAGGAATTTCAAACAGAAAGGAGGGGAATTGTTTCATGAGGCCTTCACCCGGTACAAAGACATGTTGAGGAAATGCCCACATCATGGGATCAATCTGTGGGAGCTTTTGGTTGCATTCTATGATGGAATGTCATCTGAAGACATTCGGGATATCAATTCCCAAAGCAATGGGACATTCTTGTACAATCATGTACAAGTAGATTGGGATATGCTTGAGAGGATGAGCACCACTTCAAAAAGGTTAGAGAAATCTAACAAGCGGTCAAAACATGAAACTGTTAATGGTGCAGCCACACAATTAAACGAAGAGCAATTGGAGGTCGTGGCACAAAAGATGGCCAAGTTAGCTGAACTGGGAAAAGACAACACTAAAGCAGAAAATGTATTTAGTATATGTGGTGGATGTGGAGTGATTAGACACAAGGCAAGCCAATGCCCAGCGCAGTTTAGTCCAACAGAAGAAGTGAACAAAGTGTATGGAGACATGAATTTCAACACTTATCATCCGGGGTTGTGCAATCATCCAAACTTTAGGTATGGCAACACTTCAAATCAAATAAACCCCAACTTCCAAGCACCCAACAATCAAGGTAATCAGCAGCAGTTTAATCGCCAACAAGGGTATAATCAAGGGGGTTACCAAAGGCAATATCAAGGAAATCAAAACCATGGATTTCAAGGAAATTATAGGCAACAACCTCCTCAACAAGCAAATCAACAAAGTGGTTCAACATCTACTTCTGAAGCCTAAAAGATTGATGAAATATTCGAGATGTTGAAGGAAATAAAGAAGGAGAACGAGATGAGGGACAAAGCCTTCAATGCACTGAATAAGCAAGTAGGGCAAATGGCTGAAGATTTTGCAAAGAGGAATCCTGGAACATTGCCAAGTGATACCAAGGTAAACCCAGCTCATCAAGGATCACCTTCTAAGCATGCTCAGGTAAAACAGGTAACCACACTTAGAAATGGTAAGGTCTATGATAACAAAGTTGATGCTCCGCCAACCTTTGTAGAAGGTGTGGTGGAAGATGTTGATGAGGATGAGGATAGTGATAGTGAGGAGACACCTATTGCATCTAAACCGGTTTCAAAACCTGAATTTGTTTCTAATAAAACAAACAAGGAAGCCCCTTTCCAGGTGCCTTGGTAAAACCGGATCTTTCTAACAAAATAAAAAGGGGGCCACAACAAGATGAAATGTGGGAAGTTTTCAAACAAGTTAAAATCAACCTCCCTTTGTTAGATGCAATCAAACAGGTGCCTGCCTATGCTAAGTACTTAAAGGAACTTTGCACACAGAAAAAACAACCTAAGTTGCCCAAAAAGCTTGATGTGAATGTGCAAGTGAGTGCCATTTTGTCGGGTACTCTTCCACCTAAGTTGGAAGATCCAAGAACGCCTTTGATTTCTATTCAAATTGGTGATTTACATGTGAAAGGGCGTTGTTGGATCTTGGTGCTAGTATTAGCATCCTCCCAGGAAGTCTCTATGACCAATTTGACTTTGGTCCACTTCAAAAAGCTGACACCACCGTTGTGTTAGCTGATTTGACTCCTAAACTTCCTAGGGGGTGTTAACGGATGTGATTGTCAAGGTGGAAGACTTCTATTACCCGGTAGACTTCTTGGTGTTGGATTATGTGTCGGGTATACAGGGTAGGCAACCGGATGTCATATTGGGAAGGCCATTTTTGGCCACTGCTCATGCCCAAATCAATTGTGTTGATGGCACGGTTGATATGACATTCAGTAACCGAAAGTTGCGTATGAATATGTTTTCTCCTGTTACTAACTTTTCTACTCATGACACATGTTTTATGGCAGATATTATTGACAGCTGTGTTCCTTGCTATGATCCTGTAGTGAGAAAGGACAACACAGTCGAGGTATTTTCTGTGTTTGATAGGTTGGAGATTGAACACATTCAAGAGTTGATGGATGCTGAAAAGGATGTTGAAGTGAAGGCTACACAGGAGGGTAGACCACCATGGTCTTGTCATCAAGAAAAGATTCCAGATTCATGGAACAAGGAGTTAAAACCATCATCGGAAGAACCACCAGAATTAGAGTTGAAGGAGTTGCCAACACATCTCAAGTATGTGTTTCTAGGAGGCAACAAAACACTACCGGTCATCATTGCTTCTGATTTGACTGAGGAGAATGAAAGATCACTTATTGAGGTGCTATCCACTTACAAATCAGCAATTGGGTGGACAATAGCAGATCTGAAAGGTATAAGCCCATCCATTTTCATGCACAAGATCATCACTGAGCCGGAAGCCAAGCCATTTCGAGACACACAAAGGAGGCTCAAACCCAACATGAGAGAAGTAGTAAAGAAAGAGGTACTCAAGTGGCTAGATGCAGGTATCATCTTCCCTATTTCGGATAGCACTTGGGTGAGTCCTACTCAGACAGTTCCAAAGAAATCAGGTATTCAGGTAGTTCGAGGGGATGATGGCGAGCAAATCGCAACCCGGTCGGTAACCGGGTGGCGTGTGTGCATTGACTATAGAAAATTGAATGCCGCCACATCTAAGGATCACTTTCCTTTATCGTTCATTGACCAAATTATTGAACGCTTATCAGGTCAGAAATTCTTTTGTTTTCTTGATGGTTATTCTGGTTATAATCAAATTGTTATTCATCCGGATGATCAACATATGACCACATTCACTTGCCCTTATGGTACCTTCGCATTTAGGCGAATGCCATTTGGTTTGTGCAATGCCCCCACCACCTTTCAAAGGTGTATGATGAGTATCTTTTCAGATATGGTGGGGGAGTCTTTGGAAATCTTCATGGATGACTTTTCAATATTTGGTTCATCATTTGACAAATGTCTTAATCAATTAACCAAAGTTTTGAAAAGATGTGTGGAAACTAATTTGGTCTTAAGTTGGGAAAAGAGCCACTTCATGGTTCGTGAAGGGGTGGTCTTAGGTCATGTAATTTCTGAAAGAGGGATGGAGGTGGATCAGGCTAAAATAAATGTTATTTCTACACTGCCACGTCCCACTAATGTCAAGGGTATTCTTTCTTTTCTAGGACATGCCGGGTTTTATAGAAGGTTTATAAAAGGCTTTAGTGTCATAACAAAACCTTTGTGTAATTTGCTTTTAAAAGATGTCCTCTTTGAATTTGATGAGGAGTGTTTGAAGTCCTTTAATTTGCTTAAACAACAACTTGTGGCAGCCCCAATCTTGCAATCACCGAATTGGTCCCTTCCCTTTGAGATCATGTGTGATGCTAGTGATTATGAAGTTGGGGCTGTGTTGGGACAACGGTTTGACAAGAAACCCATGGTGATCTACTACGCAAGCAAGACTCTTTCTGATGCGCAATTGAATTACACAACAACAGAAAAAGAATTGCTTTCAGTAGTCTTTGCTTTGGATAAATTTAGATCATATATCTGTGGAAGTAAAGTTATTATCTATTCTGACCATAGTGCTGTCAGGTACCTGATGGAGAAGAAGGATGCAAAGCCAAGGTTGATTCGTTGGATTCTTTTGCTACAAGAATTCAACTTGGAGATCAGAGACAAGAAGGGATGTGAGAATGTGGTTGCGGACCACTTATCTCGACTACCACATACGGAGAATGACACCTCACTTGCAATCAATGACACATTCCCAGATGAGCATATTATGTCTATTTCTACTTTGCCTTGGTATGCTAACATTGTGAATTATAAAGTGACAGGTCAAGTGCTAGAGCATTGGGTGAAGAAGAAGCGACTACAATTCTTTTCAAAAGTCAAGCAATACATTTGGGATGAGCTGAATTTGTTTAAAGTGGGAGCGGATCAAGAGATTAGAAGATGGGTGCCCGATGAGGAGATTCCAAGCTTGTTAGATCATGTGCACTCCTTTGCATGTGGTGGCCATTTTAGTGGACACAAAACAGGGCACAAGATTTTAACTAGTGGTTTCTTTTGGCCAACCATTTTTAAAGATGCTGCCGAATTTGCTAAACGTTGCACTCGGTGTCAACAATTAGGCAGCATCTCAAAGAGGAATGAGATGCCCTTACAACCGATTTTAATTGTTAACATATTCGATGTATGGGGCATTGATTTCATGGGCCCGTTTCCGAATTTGTGTGGTAACTATTACATTTTGGTGGCAGTCGATTATGTGTCTAAGTGGATAGAAGCAATCGCCACCAAGACCAATGACCATTTCGTTGTATGCAAGTTTGTGCAAACAAACATTTTTACAAGATTTGGATTCCCCCGTGTGATCATAAGTGATGGGGGCACCCATTTCAAAAACAGTCATTTTGCAAAATTGCTTCAACGGTATGGAGTTAACCACCGAATTGCGACACCTTACCAACCACAAACGAGTGGGCAAGTTGAAGTGTCCAATAGGGAAATAAAAGAGATCTTGCAAAAGACGGTTCGGCCTAACCGCAAGGATTGGTCCAACAAACTCAATGATGCCTTGTGGGCATACCGAACCGCCTTCAAAACGCCTATTGGCACTACCCCATATCAATTGGTTTATGGGAAGGCTTGCCACTAACCGGTAGAGTTAGCTCATAGAGCTTTATGGGTTGTGAAAGAGGTTAATCTTGATTATGATGCTGCAGGTAAACAAAGGAAATTGGATTTGTGCGAGTTGGAGGAACTGCGGGACGAGGCTTACGAGTGCGCATCTGCGTACAAGGACAAATTCAAGAAAGTTCATGATGCGAAACTGAGGTTGCAAAAGTTTGAAGTCGGTCAAAAGGTGTGGTTATACAACTCACGGTTGAAGTTGTTTCCGGGCAAGCGTAAAAGCAAATGGATGGGACCGTACTCTGTTGTGCGTATCGGTAATTATGGCGATATCGAGATCGAAGATTTTGATGATCACATACGACAAGTCATTAACGGTCATCGTCTGAAGCCATACTTGGAGGCAACAGATTTTCAAGGTGCATCAAAGGAATCAGTGAGTTTTGTTACAAGCTCACCCGATTACGTGGACGTTTGAGGTTCAGGTAACCTCGGGAGAAATCCCGAGTTGTATATTTTGTACACCTTTGCTTTATTTTTTTCGTAGTTTCGTTTCGTTGTGATTTTTGTGTTAGTTTTATTTTTTATTTATTATTATTTATTATTTATTTTTTTTATTTATTTTTTTTCTTTTCTTTATTTCTTTATTTTTCTTTTGGGTTAACTTAGTCTAATCACAAATCGTTTTCAACAACGGATATCCGGGTTATTTTCGTAGAAGTGTGCTTAAGTGTGAACGTGTTGGGGTCAACACGACGTTTGTGAAGGGTGGGTCGGTTCGGTTTGGTAATGTCTAGGAACGGTTCTTTAATCGTGGTGAAAAGGGGGTTAAGCAGAGGGTTGATAATTTAGTAGGGTTTGTTTTGTTTTTTTTTTTAATTTTTTGTTTTTATGTTAGTAGGTTATGATATTTTTGTGTTGTTTTTATTTTTATCTGTTAGTTTATCTTTAGTTTTTAGTTTTTCCTTTTCATTTAGTCAAGTTAATAGCTTTAAGTATATTGGTTTTATTATTATTAGTCAATTTTTATTATTAGTCATTTTAATTGTTTTGTTTAATAGGGTGTTTTTTTTATTTAGTTGGTCTTTGAGTTTATTTCGAATTAATAAGTAGGTTGTTTTTGAGTTAAATTGGTTTTTAAGTAATACTTTAGTTTTAGGTAAAAAAAAAAAAAAAAACCTCGACCGTAAGCCACAGCTGGGACACCATAAGTTACGGTGGAGACTTTTTGCTACGCTAGAAGCTCTCGGGTTTACGGCAGCAATTACGGGAGAACCCACTACCGTAAGTTACGGTGAAGCACCACAAGCTATGACAAAAAAAAACCTCGACAGTAACTTACGGCTGGTTAGCAGTAGCTTCCGCCGGCTTCCCTAACAGCCCAGTTTTTTGATTGTTTTTCAAGTTTTTCGACCCAAACCCACTACCAAAGGTGAAATACCCGACCCTATACCCACTAAACATGCATATCGGGACCCATACTTCATTTTTCACTACATTTCAGCATCTTTCTTCCCTTTTTCTCAGCTCTCACCATCATCTTCTTCCCAAAGAAACCCCAAAACTCCATAACTAACCATAAACCCTAACTCTCTCATTCGTTCACCAAATCAAGCAAATAAGTAGCCCATCTTGAGTGTTTTTCGTCGAGGATCAAAACCCCGTTGTCGGTTTTGCTCAGTTAACGCTCGTTTGGGAGTAATCAGACGCGACAGCCACGAACCCTAACTTTAAAATTGGGGATTTTTGGTTTTTTTTTGAGTTAATCTTTCAATTTCAACACTCGTTGCACTCACTAAGCTTCAAAGGTATGTAAGTTTCATTTTATTTCAGTAATGGACATGAATGCTTTAAGGTTTGAAAGTATGTTAGTTAATTTTTGCTTGAATGCATGTAATGACGTGTGTAGATGGGTAGTCATAACCAAAAGTCTTCACATTGTTGTTAATGCTAGGGGAAATATGGGTGACTAAATGGAGTTGTATGGCTATTGTGTTCATGTTAAGAGCTTCAAAAAGATGTTTAAATGGCAAATTGTTAACTGGGTTGCTTGAAAATCTCTAACTGTGTGACACCATAATGCTTTGTATGGAATTAATGGAGGTTTTAAGAGCATTTTAACATGTCAAATAGCCATAGAAAGAAACAAGTGTGGGGAGGTGTTAAGTCTTTCATTTGCATGTACTAACTTAGGTTGTTTGCTATGGATTGTGTTGTGCAGATGGTAAGAACTAAGCAACCAACAGGAAAAGGAAAAGCAAGAAAAGAGGCCTCATCATCACGAGACCCTGAACAACCTCCCATTCGAATGATGAAGCATTAGAGAATACTATTCGCATTGCTCGACCGATAGCATGGAGGGATTGGCCATCACATGCGCAAACATTGTTTGATCAAAACACTAGGAATGCAGAGTTGAGCAGGAGGCAAGCACACAGGTTGCATGAGCGAAATGAGCGTTGGCATAGGCTGCATGCCTATAACTTTCAGAGGGAAATCAACCATAACTTTGAGGATGCTCAGTTGAGAAGAATGCATGAGGAGTGGGACAGAGGGGAACCAGTGGTGAAACATCCACCAATCATTGAGTATACATATTTAGATCCATACGATGGATCAGTCAGGTATCCGCAGCCACAGGTCCACCATTCCGAGTGGTTGGACCCATATCAACCTCAACAGGGCCAAAGCAGTGGATCTTCCAATACCTTCAACTTCAGTGAGATGCAAGCTACGATGGAGTCTATTTTTGGACCGCAACAGCCACGTTACTATTGAGCACTCTCTGATTTTATCATGTCCATGTGCTTTATCTGTGCTTATATTATGAACTTATTGTGCTGTAAACTAAGGGTGGTGGGTGGTGTTAGGGAGAACAATTTTTATTTATAGTATTATCTTTTATGTTTTAGTTAATTTTATTATGTGTGTTTCTGTTGGTAGTAAATTGAGTCGTATCCATCCGGGATGTTTACAAGGGGTAAGTAAAAACTAAGGCTGAAAATAAGGGAATGGTTTGCACATCACCGTACATTGAGGACAATGTATCTCAAGTGTGGGGATGAGGGAAATGGAAAACTTCACAAATTTTTTTTTTCAAAAATTTTCAAAATATGTTGTTTTTGAGTGAACCTGATTGGACATGAAAACTTAATTTTCAATGCACTAATGAATACCTACCAATGCATAGATAAATGTTATTAGACATGATGTCCCTTTAAGTTTCATGAGAGTGTTGCTGACAAATGTTTTTAAGAAAAATGGAAAGAGATGCCTAATTGAGAATAACATGTTCTAGGGTAATTGCATATGTTGCATGTCGATAACCTAATTCCTCCATATATGTGTGAGATCTTGAGCCCTAGAGTGATTATATATGTGAGATGAATTTCAGTTGTTGAGTGTGACTGGTATGTGATGAATGTGATAGAACTTGTGTGTTTTGATACATGCTGAAACTTTAAGTGAATAATTGCACTGAAATGATAAGGCATTAGGATTACACCAATTTTTCCCTTTAACCCGTTTATAAATATGTTTATTTCCCCTAGTTAGCCATTTTTGAGCCTATGTTTTATTTCTAAAAAAAAAATATTCCCTTTGTTCAAACCAATAGCCGAGCGTTAAAGTTAAAGTTTATGAAAAGTGTTGATAAGAATCCAAGTATGAAAAAAAAAGAAAAAAAATGAGAAAAAGAAAAAAAAAAGAAAAAAAAGGGTCCATGGTAGAATAAAAGACATTGTGTTATAATAATACAAGTGTTGTTGGTCTAAGTGTTTAGTTGGATTCTTCATCATATTAACCCAATAAATAACCTATCCCCTTCCCATAGCCAAAGCCAAAAAGCCCAAAAAGACCTTTGATCAGTGCGTTATTTAGTATAGTGGTGGAGGCGGGATTGACATACAAGCTTATGCTCACAGGAATCAATACTTGGTCTTGAGTGAAAAATCTAATAGCACATCTTTTGCTATCATTAGTGAAACCGAGAGGAGTGTTCAATTGTGAGGGGTGTGCAGCATGTGTGAAATTCTTAGAGCATGGTACCATTAATTAGGCAAATCTTTATTTGAAAAAAAAATTGCACCATATGTTTGTCGGCTTGTCAATCTCGATTGTGTCAGTCTTTGGGACAAATATGACTTTGAACCTTGATCTACAAATTGGTAAAGTGTTTGGAGGTGTGGTGTTAAGAAAGTGCATTGTGTTCAAGAAGGTTTGCTTGAGGACAAGCAAATGTGAAGTGTGGGGATGTGATAACAAGGGTTTGAATTGGTAATTTAAATGTTTAATGGGATGTTCTTAAGTGTTTTGATATGATAATTCATTCGAATAGAAGCTACCATGTGTTCATGTGATTTTGCATGTCAGATGAAGCAAAATGATGATTTTAGAAGGAAACCAGACAACCGGAAGCAAGAACGAGCAATTTGGGATGCAAGAAAATGAATTTGTGGAAGCCCAGGCCGTAACTTATGGTTTACAGGCCGTAACTTATGGTTTACAGGCCGTAGCTTATGGTCTGGGGGTGTACACCGTAAATGGCACCGTAAACCCGAGCCTTCTGGGCGTAAATGGAGTTTTGAAGTGTCCCAGCCGTAAATTATGGTAGCCTGGCCGTAGCTTACGACGGGGTCAGATCAGCATACCGAAAAGTGCGTTTTTTGGGGTATTTAAGCCCCCGGTTAACCCTAATCGGGGGGAATCACTTGGGAACGAAAAATTGGAGTATCTAGGAGCATTTTGGAGCATTCTTAAGCATCTAATCATCAATCCAATCCTAGGAATCAAGATCTAATCATGCAATTCATCAAGAACATTGAAGATTCAACCACAGGAATGTCCGGCTAAGCACTTCGTGATCGTCTCCGGATGGATAGTTAAGTTTGATAGCTAGGGTTTCTTTTGAATTGTTAAACATTGGTATTGGATTAGTTTTACATTGAGTTACTTTTCTAGTATTGCTTAATTGTGAAACCATAACGATTGATAGTTTACTTTGCAATTTCGATTTCAAGTTTGTTACTTTTTATTCATTCATGGTTTGAGTGGATTGGTAATTGCTGGAATTGGGTTTTCAAAGCTCTAATATTCATTGGTTTTGTGAAAGCAATAATTAACCAAATCAACAACATCGGTCTAGATATCGGTTGTCAATAAGGTCATTAATTGGGTTCTAAATCATAGGTTGGGATCAAATTAAGCTGAAATCATGTCTATGTGGTTTCCAATTGACAATTGAAAGTATACCTAGTTATTTGATTAACCTGAAATCCGGAGTGATCACATTTTTTATTATTGTTTACAAATCTTTTAATTAATTGTTTTAAGTTTAGAAGTTTATTTTTGTTTTCAAATAAAAAACTCAACCATTCAAAGTCTAAGTTTTATTGCAATTAGTTAAGTGACTTGTGTTTGAAAGTAGTTTCCACTTGACTTCTCGTGGATCGATACCCGACTTCCCTACTAATTGGGTAGTAGGACTTGAGTTTATAACTCTTATTTTTGATTGGTACTTCGACATCGATCAAAATACAACTATGGAGAGGCCATTGGGCGAACAGGTGAATCAAATACTTACAAGTAACATGTATGACATTGTGATTGTGTATGTGAACAAATTCAAGGTTTTCAATTATCAAACTTATGAACTCACCAACCTAGTGTTGACTTTGTTTAAATGCATGTTTTCTCAGGTGACGAACAAGTTTAGTCACCAGGATTACAGGGACATAGCTAGTGGACTTTTAGAAGACCTAGCTACATTTTGTGTTATCATACTTTTGGGATGACAAAACAATGAATCATCTTTTGTATATCTTGTACAGTTACAAGATAGAAACCACAATGATTCTTCTGGGAGAATTACTTGGTTAAATTATGGACATGACTATGTAATTTAACTTTGTAATTCTGGATTGATGTCATTTTAGCATTTCTCATTTATATATCATGTGCTATGTGAACAATCTGATCATTTCGATTATCACAACGATATCGCGCCCCGGGAACCTTCCGCCCGGCGGGAAAGTCGATCCAGACCGCCAGCTCGGGGTGTGACAATTGTTATATTCATCATTGTGTCTTTTTTACAAGTAATTGTGTCTTTATTTAAAAGTTATTGTGTTATTCATATTCGTCATTGTGTCATCCTTATTTAACATTGTGTATTATACAACATCATTGTGTCTTAAATTGTTCAAGAAACACAACATTGAAAAGAAACACATAAGACACAATGAAAATTTGCAAAAGACACAATGACCAAAACAAAAGACACAATGACCTGTACAAAATTGTTCATACTCGCCTTTGTGTCTTTATTATAGGTAATTGTGTCTTTTTAAAGATCATTGTATTATCCATACTCTTTATTATGTCATCCTTGCTTGACATCATGTATTATGCGATATCATTGTGTCTTAAAATGTTCATGAAAACACAACATTGAGCGAAAACAAAAAGACACAATGACATGTATAAAAGACACAATGACCTGCACAAAAGACACAACGAATTAAAAAAGCAAAATTTTTTCTATAGAAATATACTACTAATTTTGAAGATAAAAAAATGCTCGTTTTTATGGTATATTTTTAAAAAAAATAATAATTTCGTATGTAAAAGTTGTGAATTTTTAAAAAAAGTGGAGGACCTTGATAAAAAGTTAACAAAAGTAGTCATTACTAAAATACCCTCTAACAACTTGATTTAATCATAGTCATTGATTGATTATCTAATGGCTCAAGATCCTTCTTAATATTTTTAGGTTAAGAACATTATTTAGTTTAACTTAACCTAACATATTATTGCTAATTTTCTACACATTTAACTTATTTAATATGTTAAGTGGTGACATAATTAATTAAAAATTATTTAAAATCATCAACATTTACGTAATATATTTGAAAAAAATATAAGTTTTTCAAACAATGTGTGTCAATATTTAACGTTTGAAACTTAATTTTTTTCAAATATCATGTGTAAATATGGATGATTTTAAATAATTTTTATTTTATTATATGCTTTATAAAATGATTATATCTCCACTTAACATATTAAATAAGTTAAATATGTAGAAAATTAGCAATAACCTACTATTCAGGTTATTTATATATGAAGTTGAATGACCTAATTGAGACAAAAAAAGGTTCCAGTGACTTAATTGATACAGTATGAAAAGTTTGTTACATTTGTGTAGAGTTATTCCTAAATAAAATATGGACTCCTTACCACTAGACTGCAAGGAAAATTTATATCGAGGATTCAACATTAAAATATTTAGTGGGTTCACTTTATCTTTTAAACCTTTCGAAATTTTTTTTTGCTACTAACGCTTCAAAACGTTATGGGTTCCGGTGAACCCACTCCTCCAAACATATATCCACCCTTGACAGAGGCTAAATTTAAAATATAAAATATTTGGGTGTTTTAAAGCGGCCAATAAACTTATATTCTTTCATTTATTCAATAAAAACATCATAAAATTCTTATTCATTCAACTAACATCATAAACATCTAGTTTATTTAGTGAAAAATATCATAAACGTCTAGTTACAAGAACTTCTGAAAAAACACCTAAATTTAATTGTTTATAAGCATATGATTCGTATCATTTATTAAATATATCAATATCACTTTTTAAAAGATAAAAAACACTTAATTTCTATTGTGTAGCTTTTAAAAGAATATTCATATATAAAAAGGTACGAACGTTTAAAAAATATGAGAAAGTTGTTAAAAAGTCTGCAATTTTAACAATTTTTTTTAATATCATTCCAGTCACTTTAATTAACATTTAATTCTCCTATTTGACGTGTCATACTAGCTTATAACTCTTTATCTTTAAGATCAATAGCTTATTTTTTTCCTATATTTATAAAAGTTTCTTTCTTTTATATCCAAACTATAGGGTTGTACAGCTGAACCGATTAACCGAGCAAAAAACGAATTAACTGACATAATCGAACTAAACAAAAAACCGACTGTTCAGTTTAATGATTTTCACAAACCTGAAATTTTCGGTTTTTTTTTAACGACGAAGGTCTCAATCGTGTGAACCCACTGTTTCCAGGCCATGTCACCAAGGTCTAGTTACCTGGAACTCCTGTGAGCCACCACAACCACCCCAAGAGGAAACCTCACTGGGAAAACCCCTGACCCCCTCAGACCCCTTTTTCGCCGTGGGAGGGATTTGAACCCAAGACTTCCCATTTGAAAGAATCCCGAGGTACCAGGCAATGCCTCATTGTTTGTTTTTTTGTAAAACGTCTACGAGACCTCTTATGTCTGCGCCGCGCAGACCACGCGCAGACGTTGGCGTCTGCAGACCGTTTGTTTTCTCGAAGAAGTTTCATTAAAAAACGTCTGCGCGAGGTCTTCTTGCTGAAGATGTGGACCAACCACTTCTAGGGTCTTCTAAGGTCTGCAGATACTACCCACCACCACCCACCACCGCCTCCCGCCATCACCGGCCACCACCCCAGCCGCCCACCCCCACCTCCGGCCACCCCCACCACCGGTCACCACCGTCGGCCACCCCCATCAAGAGTTAACAGACGTTTAAAAACAAACACTCTTCATTTTGCAGACTGCAGACATTTGGTATACCTCTTCTCCTACAGATATCTGCAGATATGGTCCGCAGACCGCAGACATTTAACTCTTAAAATACAAACACCACCTTAGTTTAGTGGACTATTCCATGAAATAAGCAAGGGCTCCATCTCTTGGTTCAGTGTCCACTCCACTTCTCTTCGGAGTTCTGCCTCACTCGTCTACTCGATCAGACTTCCGACTTCCGCCCTACTCGATCCGTCAATCGTAAGGTTTCAATCTATTCTTAATTTGCAAATTCTGGATTGTTTTGTGAGATTGTTTATTTGATATACCGAATGGAAATTAATGGTGTCGCCGGAGTCTGAATGGAAAGCGACAAATGGATTATAGAATGCAAAATCTTGAATTTTTTTTGGCGTATCCATGGATTGGATTGTGCCGACAGAAATGTTTTTTTTGGATGTTAGTCGTTTTTGTCGCACCCCGAGAAATCCCGTCCCTTTTGGGGCGCGAGCAACAACAGATTGTCAGGATCGCAGTCTCCGGTCACACAACATGCGAGATCTATATGTCTGGTTTCATACATACGTCCAATAACTTGGATAAAACAGTTTGTAAAATCAGAGTTGCGGAAGTAAAATATATGTTAACAAAACAGTTTAACATTCATAGGTAGCGGAAGCGTTAATTTAAAACGGTTTTCAAAATGTTAAGTAACAATAGTTGCGGAAGCGATTAAAGATGTTTGACAATACATAAGTAACATGATCAAATGAACACAATGTTTAATAGACTAAGACACTTAAACAGATGCATGCGACTCCAGCCTAGCATCCTATTCCTTGTGCGCGTGCCTTAGTTACCTGAGAAAACATGCGAGTAAAAGGGTCAACACAACGGTTGGTGAGAGCACAGGTTTTTCATAAGCAGTAAACATCAAAATGTTTAAAGTAAGAGTTTTAGTAGATTTACATATCATGACAATGCAGTATCGCTTGATAGCTAGTCAATACAGTTATATTATATTGTGGATGGTACCGAAGCTGACAGTTTGTGCCTCCCGCCATGTCCATCACAAGACTATGGCAAAGTGTTGGTCAATATTGCACTGTTCCGACCTCCGGTCGGGTGTAGTGGGGCTTGTCAGGCCCAAATAGTACTATTCAAGATTACCATGCTAGGCGTTATGCTATTAACGGTCCGAGGAGTATCGTGAGGACTTTTAGTTGTGATAGGGGCCCACACATATACATATAATGATAAAGCATGTCCATACGTAAATAAAATGAGTTGTTGTTCAAAAACAGTTGTAGTGCAATGTTTTCTCCCCCAAAGGTAGAAAAGATAAAAAGGGGCCGTGAACTCACCTGATGAAGTAGTTCCGGTCTTATGTGGTGTTCGCGACTGCGAAGGCTAGCAGTCCTGCTATTAAGCTCCTATAATCATTGAAACACCCAAACTTTACACACGATTACACGTGTCCCATTTTTAGGTCCCAAATTAAACTTTCTCAAAAATCATGTTCGGAAGCGTGAAATTAACATTTCATGATTTAAACACACTTAATTTCAAATTATTTACATTTATGGTTAATAAAAACTGGTGTGTTTAAGTTTAATACTACCACATACTTTACATAACGTTTGGTTCTGCTTCACAACGTGCCCGATCTGATCGCCCAATGCATATCTATCTTGACCTGTAACATCACATATAAGGTCACAATTAGTTCATATGAACTAAGTAAGTAACCCCTCCCAAAATTCCCAAAAACTTATTTAAACCCATCCACATACATATCATATGGATGTTAATCATGTTTAGATAATAATATATCATATACAAACATCAACTTGCACCCAACACATATGGTGCATTTATTTCCCTTAGTGGGACATTTTCACAATATGAATATATTATCTAATTCAACTCTACCACCAGCACCTCTGGCTAAATTTAAAACACCAAATATACATATATTTTATTGGCTTAACCAATTACCCACACATCTGTGGTTTCAACAATTTAACTTCCGGATTAACCGGTTATCCACACATTTGTGGTATCATACATATATTAAGTCTTAAGATGTTCACCCACGGTACTTCCATCTAAGACAATTGCCAGCCCCTCTGGCTATCCACCATTGTGGAGTCATATTTATCAAGTCTAAGATGTTCACCCACCGGTACTTCCATCTAGACAATTGCCAGCACCTCTGGCTATCCACCATTGTGGAGTCATATTTATCAAGTCTAAGATGTTCACCCACCGGTACTTCCATCTAGACAATTGCCAGCACCTCTGGCTATCCACCATTGTGGAGTCATATTTATCAAGTCTAAGATGTTCACCCACCGGTACTTCCATCTAGACAATTGCCAGCACCTCTGGCTATCCACCATTGTGGAGTCATATTTATCAAGTCTAAGATGTTCACCCACCGGTACTTCCATCTAGACAATTGCCAGCACCTCTGGCTATCCACCATTGTGGAGTCATATTTATCAAGTCTAAGATGTTCACCCACCGGTACTTCCATCTAGACAATTGCCAGCACCTCTGGCTATCCACCATTGTGGAGTCATATTTATCAAGTCTAAGATGTTCACCCACCGGTACTTCCATCTAGACAATTGCCAGCACCTCTGGCTATCCACCATTGTGGAGTCATAACAACAAAATGTAAAAATACATTTTTCACAATCAAAATTCAAGCTGAGTCATTTCTATTCGAATTGACTCTCACAATGTAATAATGTCATATTACCAATCATCAACTATTAATCACAATAGTTTAATCAAAGTTACACTATGGTGTTCACAATCATGTACTTCCACCATAGCTATTTGTCAGCACCTCTGACTATTCACACATTTGTGATATCATACTCAAACACCGGCTCATCCGGCTATTCTTATGCAATCTATGTTGCATAATCAATTCAATCGTGACATAAACACATTGGAACTTAACATATATACATTAGAGTCTATTAACTCAATTAGTTCCAATCTAGTTATGCCCATTCATTCAAATCAACCAATATATATACATTACAATCAAGTAGACTCTTTCTACTACGTATATGTAATGTTACAGTAAGTTGGGTAACTTACCTGGTTCAAGCGGTTGTTCACTTCCTACAACCTCTTTTCCACTTCTGTGGCTTATCCCTTGACTTTCACCGTCAATACCTAGTTGCATATTCACACATATACAACTATACTCAAATACATATAACACATATAATCAAGTTTAACGCACTTGACTGATTTGACTTCCTCAAAGTCAATTTATCACATAATTGACTCTATCTTACTATATTTAGTAAGTTTTAGTCAATTAACCATATCCCATGCCTTCCTTGGCATTTCATCGAATAATTGATGTTCATTATATTAGTTACGATCTTTAATCACTTTTATTATTTAATTTTTCATTTAAGATCATAACTATTAATAATTTTAACATCAATTCATCAAAATCATCATTTAATCTATGGATTATAATCCATAATTTATTTAAAATCATATTCAACCCATTCCTACTAGTTATCACACCATGATATGGGTTTCATAACAACCGGACATTATCCCGGCTTCAAAACGAAGATTTAACCATCAAAACAACAAGTTCTTCGTTTCTAACAATCCCTAGTTATCAACTAGGCAATAATCAATACCCATAATCATAGTATTACAATCAAAACTAAGTTTAATCCACATAATATTAAACTAGTAGGATAAAACAAACCGTTACCTGATCTGACGGATTTCTACGGTTAAAACAACGATCGGGACTTGAAAACACGATCCTATGCGCGATCTGGATGATTAGAAACCTCAGATATGAAGATTTGGGGTGTTAGAAAGCTAAATTTGCGTCTGGAGGTCGCTTGGGGTCGAAGAATTGCGTTTTTGAGTGTTTCTATGCATTCTGATCGTTTTAAACAACTTTGGCCGACATATGTCCCTGGGCGCATAGCCTGGCTCCGGAGGGTTGGGGGTTAGGCTATGCGCCTAGCGTGTTTTTCTTCCAATATTTGATTTAAACTTCGTTTCGCAATTCCGGGAGCATACGAACTCCGTTTTGCGCACGGTTTTCGCCCACGTTCATCATTTTTCACATACTATCAATTCCCAATAACAAAAGTTACCAAATCCTCGTGGATTTCAAGCACGACCAAATGTACTCTTGCCATTAATGACGTAATTCTTACATATTTTCCAATTACAACAACCACAATCGTTTAATTAACGATTATTTACAATACATTTATTATTAAAAACCGGTTGTTACAATCATATAGGTGTAAGTATGTGTTCCGAGGTGCGTTGTAATCCATACAACTCCAAGTGTCGGTGTGCTCAACCGAGTGTGTGTGTGTTGACTAATGAGACTCGACGAATCATTGGTGACACGATTGTTGTGTTTATGTGCCTTGATGCACATAAAACACCAACATGCATCCTACGACTCTAATCACATAAGTTACCATTTTTAGAAAGTTTCCCATTTAAGAAAGTGTGGTTATGAAATTCCATTTCATCAAGTTAATACCCATCATATGTTTATAAAATCATGTTTTAACATTTAAGACACATTGTCGGCACGTAAATCATCATATACGCCGTTTTGCCAAAATAAAGTTTCCTAAAATAGTAAGTCTTGGTTTGAAAGCTCGCTTTCATAAATCAAAGTTTCCAAATATGTTAAAAACCATTTCTAAACATATTTCAATAACCCAAGTTCATCAAAACACTTTAAAACATCAAAAGCCCTCTTTTGATTTTATAAAGTTTCCATTTTTAGTAAGTTTCTACAAAACCAAGTTTTTGACAAAATCAAATATCCCAATGTGTTTCTAAACACTCCAATATGCATTTAACAACATCTAGACATGTCTAACATGTCTAGATCATCACAATTCCAAGACTTGCAACATAAAAGTTTCCTTTTATGGCAAGTGTACCAAATCATTACCAAATCAAACCTAACTTAACCAAAACTCAATTCTAACATTACTAAACACTAAAATCAGTAAATCCATGACATCTAAACAACGAATCACCAACACATTCAAGCACAATAACTAAACGGAGTTGTATGTGGGTTTTTACCCATTGCATGTACGATCTAACTATAAGAAATCATAAGAAACTACCTTAGGAGCTTAAATCCATGGTAGAACAGGTTCTGGAAGCTCGAATGAAGGCTGATGTTAAGCTCTTGGCTTGTGGGTGGCTCCCGATACTTCTCCTTGGCTCCAATACCTTCAAATCTCCCAATGGTAGCTCCAATATGAATCCCAGATGATTTGAGGGCTGTTTACAGGGATTTTTGGTCGAGAATGGGTGAGAGAGTTCGAAGAAATCGGAGAGAAACCGATTGAGAATGAAGGGGGTTGGTTTTTAAAAGAAATTTGATCTGCATGGCCTTCGCGTACCGCGAAGGCCGATCAAAAATGTTTATCGCGTACCGCGATGGGATTCGGGAGTCTCGATTCCCGGTTTGCGCCGCGTACCGCGAAGCCTTTCGCCTAGGGACCGTCGCGTACCGCGATGGGTCCATTTCCTTGATTTTCGATTTCGTTGATACGATTTCTCTCGCACTTGATTCCTAACGTATATCCTAAACATCTAGTGCATGTTTCACACATTAGCACATAAATACAAAGTAGCACATAAGTTTGATTGATCACCAACGTTCGTGAGACTCATATGTGTGTTTCGATAATTCCTTGAATTATCTTTGATAGTTTGTGTTCGTGTTTTACGAAGTGTTTGCACGCTTGATTAATCCTAATCAACGTGTGATGCACAATTCAATTGTGTTTGTGTTTGTTGCAGTTCATCTAATTAACCATAATTAAATGAAATGCAACGAGTATGAATGTGAACTGTAAGGTTGTAAGAGTTGCAATTTACCTGAAATTGCCGGGTGTCACATCATCCCCTTGTTGAAAGAAATTTCGTCCCAAAATTTGGTTGTTGTTGGTAGTGTTTGAGTAGCAAGAATGTTTGAGAAACAAAAATTTTTCGGTTGTCACAGTTTTAATGGGTGTTGGTTCTTTATGTATTTGTACAAAATTATATATATATAGACGTCGGTGAAATCAACCGTCTCTAGATGAATTTTCATCCGTTGAAATTCATCAAGATTAAATCTTGACCCTTTAAAATAGGCGGTTACGTCGATTATTTGGCGGTTTTTAGCGGTTTTTGGTGGTTTTTTAGTTACCATACGGATTGTTGACACGTGTCCCACTATTCAACACCGTTCCCCTTCCCCCACCTGAAATCTTCCCTTCTCCCTACATCTCTCCCACCGCCAAGCCACTGTAACATCAGTGCCGGAATCGTACCGGAACAGTGATCGCAACAGTAACATGAACAGTAATCAGGTACAACTGTTATGCATTTCAGTGTATATTCATATTCATATCATATACTGTTATCATTTCATGAATCAAACAGTGAATTCATAATCATTTCAGAGAAACAAAACTCAGAAAACATGGTTTATCAGTCAGATAATTATCTGGCAACACAGAACCATCATGTGATTACTTGTTAGGATTTATTATGTATAAACGTATGTGAGGCTTTACAGAACAAAACAACACGGACGTTGTTATGTGAATGCTAAATTGACGGGTTATTCGTATAGGTGACGATCTGTACGAATATATCTGAAGGTTTAACGTTCTGAATAGCATCCGATAATTAGAAAACAATATTGAATAGTATAGTTATCGCAGTGTTCGTACGAGTGACGATTCGAACGAATACGCGCGACAACTGTACGATTCAATTTTTAAACAGTAAAATCAATAAATTTTTAAAATAAATAAAAGATATTAATTAATTTATTAGGAATCACAACTTAAAATAATTTTATAAATTCTATTTTACAAACCGTGTCGTTTCATAGTGAAAATCATGAGAAACGGTATTTTTCGCGAAACCGAGCACGCGGGTATTATGTTGAGCATTAAATGAGGCCATTAATGCCTCATCCAAGCCTCAACAACCCACCCCACCATCACCATCGTTCACTCTCTCTCTAGCTCTCTCTCTCTCTAAAAACTCGAACATCTCTCTAAGATTTGGAGTTCGTTTCTTGTTGGATTCGAGCCTAGTTGGTGCCAAAACGATCCTCTCGTCGTGTAGATCACAGAAGTAAGAAGGATTTAGCCTTTCATCCACTGATTTTAAGGTAAAATTTTCATTTTATTTCGGTTTAGTGTGTATCTCACGACCCATATAATTATTGTAGTGATAAGTAGTTACAAACACTTAAGCACTATGAGATAAGCTTTGCTAAACAATTAGGAGGTCGTGGGAACAGGACGACTACAGATTTGAGTAGTGGGATGGAGATTTCGAACGAACATGGTGGCTGGAAGAAGAGCCGAACCTGTTGAACACCAACCCGAACCCCACGAACCTACACCCTGCCGACGAACCCTGCCCCACCCTGCAGACGAACCCTGTACCAGCCTGCACCGAACCCAGTGGATCTGCTGGCTGAACCTTGGCTCATACCCGGCGAGCCTAGTGATGGCCGAACCTAGGACAAGCCGCGAACCTTGCAAGGCGAACCCTACCTTCAGCAACTCTAAGCAACGAACCATAGGTTGAACCACGAACCTAGAACCACCTGCTACGAACCTTTAAGGGAACTGAACCCATGGGCCTTGCCGAACCCTACCAGTCGAACCATTACGCCCCGAACCATAGAGGGCCGAACCTTCTATAAATGTTGGCCGAACCCTAGTTACAAACACCTAGCCGAACCCATGAATATTAGCCGAACCTACTCTTGATTATACATAGTGTAACATTAGTGCCGGAAACGTCACCGGAACAATGATCTGAACAGTAAGGTGAACAGTAATCAGGTACGAACTTTACGTAATTCAGTGTATTTCATAATTCATGTCGAGTATCATTATCATTTTATGTTATCATAATGCAAGTTCAGAATCATTTCAGAAAAGAAACTCAGAACAGTGGTTCATCAGTCAGATAATTATCTGACATCACAGAACCATCATGTGAATAAGTGTTAGGATTCTATTGCGTATAATCGTATGTGAGGCCTTACTGAACAAAACAATATGGATGTTGTTACGTGAATGCTAAACCGACGGATTTTTCGTATAGGTAACGATCTGTACGAATAAATCTGGAAGTTTAACGTTCTGAATGATATCCAATAATTAGAAAACAATATTGAAAAGTATAGTTATCGCCGTGTTCGTACGGATGACGATCCGAACGAATACGCGCGATAACCGTACGATTCAATTTTGAACAGTAAATTAAATATTTTTGAAAATTTAAAATAAATAAGAGATATTTAGTTAATTTATTAGGAATCACAACCTAAAATAATTTTATAAATTCTATTTTTACAACCGAGTCGTTTCGTTACGAAAACGACGAAAAACCCGACGTTCTACGCGAAATCGAGCGAACCCGAACGAACCCGGTTTATTTTAAGCCAATTAATGTGGCATTTAATACCACAACAACGACCAGCCAGCCCCCCCTCATTTCTCGTTCATCTCACTCTCTCTACCCTCTCACTAGAAACTAAACATCTCTCTAAGATTTCATCACCATTTCTTCATGAAATATTGAGTTTTTGGTGTCAAAACGATCCTTGTGACTTGTAAAACGTGAAAGTACAACGGATCTAAACTTAGATCCAACTGATTCGAGGTAAGGATCATGTTTAAGATCGGTTTTAGGGTTTTTGAAACCCTATGGGTCGGTCTCATGATAGTTGGTTTTGACCCATGTCGAGCCTAGGAAACACTTCACAATGCATTAGAATGGTGTAGGAACAAACCCTTTGTTTGATCTTTGGTCGATTAGCAAGAACCAAGTGCAGCCTATCCTAAGGCCGCTGTGGCCGAATGGCTAAAAGCAGCTGGCCGAAGGGCCTCCATTCTTCGGCCGAAAGGCCTTGGCCGAAACACCCTTGGTTCGCCCGAATCAGCATCTACCGAATCACCCTCTCATTCGCCGAATGAATCCCGATCGAATAACCCACATTCTGTCGGCCCAACCTGCTCCTTCGGCCCAAAGGCCATTCGCTCATCACTCGGCCATGTTCATTCGATCGGCCAGTTGGTTCGGGCTAAGCACTCATTCGATGGAATTTCCTCATTCGGTCGTCCCAGACCTATTCGGCCTCACTACCTATTCGACCGGCAGTTCCCTTAGACCATTATCCATTTGTCTAGAACTCTTTCGATCGGGGTTGTGATCAATCGGCCACAGACCATTCGGATAGTGATTCGACTACTGCTCATCCCACCTAACACCTTCGGGTCAACCATCACTCATTCGCTCAATCCTCATTCGATCAGCTAAGTTTATTTCCTGCCAAGTAATGGGGTGGCATGAGGGTGGTAAGGCTTGGATCATTTAGGCCTCATGAAAGGAGACCAAACGGGTATGGGTGTGCATGGGAAGGGTCACGTAAATCCATGCATGGGAAAATTAGGGTTGGTTAATAACAAGCAACCTCTTAACACATATTATCAACTAAACAAGCATTGATAATACCCATTTGAGATCAAAACCTCTGAGCAACTAGAAAGGATCAAAACAATGACCTAAAGGGGTGGGGTGTTGATTTAATTACTAACACCCAAACCCTAAGAAAAATCCATAAAAATCTTATAACTAACCTAGATGATTTACATGAATTATCTAGGTTTAGTTAATCAATATGTCGATCAAGTATCGTTGAACACACAACGCCTAATAAACGGGCCTGGGAATGGCCCAATGGGTTTAACCTAAGCCCATCATATGTTAAATAGTTTTCATTTAAATTAATTATATTTTTAATAAAAGAAATTAAACTAATAACTTTATTAAATTACATTAAATAAGGTTTTCTAAATGATTAACCCGAAATGAAATAACTTAAAAATGTTAATTTAAAGCAAGTTAAATTGATAACTTGTAATAAAGAGTTAGGGAATTTGGGTTACTAACGGGTAATAAGTTAACTTAGATAGAAGGAATACTAGAAACCCATTAGTAAATTAGGACACCTAGATGCACACCGAGACCAAAGCCTTAGGTACGACGACTAATACGTATACTTATCGTAATTGAATCCTTTAAAACAACTCAGGTGTTGAAGATACCTAGGCTACAAACAACGAGCGCGCATTTTCTGTGGTAATTCTATACGGAGCAACACAGGTGAGTTCATTTAGGGGTGTTCACGGTTCGGTTCCAAACCGCGAAACCGCCCAAACCGGTCATCAGTTCGGTTTCATGGTCGGTTTTTTATTCAAACATTTGGTCGGTCGGTTTCAAAAGTTCAAAACCGTAATAAACGGTTTGGTTTATGATTTTCACAAAAAACCGGTCGCAAAAAACCGGACCGGAACGTGTATATATATACAATTTTTTTTTATTTTGAGTTTCATATGTATTTAGATGTGTAATTGCATGTACTATTTAATTAAGTTAGTTATTTGGTTACTACTTGAAATTTTATAACTTTAGAAATTAAGTTGTTTGTTTTTGGACTGCTTGTTTTTTGGACATATATTCTTTTGGCATTATGTACTCTCATTTAGACAACAGTTTTCATAATGTTTTTTTCACATGAGGTCATATTTATGGTGTTTTTAAATAACAGGTTGTATATTTGATGGTTTTGTAATGTTTTTTTGATAGTAGTTATTTTTCGCTACTTGTATTTTATACAGGTTTTGTAATTTTTGTTTCACATATTGTAGTTTTGGACAAGTTAGTGACGTAAGGTTTTTTTTTTCAGAAGTATGTTTTCTTTTTATTTTTTAACAGGCCCAAACCGCAAACCAAACCGGAACCAAACTATTAATAACGGTTCGGTTTGGTTCAGTTTTTATTTTCAACGGTTCGGTTTTGGTTTTTAATATTCAAAAACCGTTATTAACGGTTCGGTTTATGGTTTAACCTTAAAACCGTAAAAACCGGACCGTGAACACCCCTAAGTTCATTGCTCCTTTTCTAAACATTTTTTTGTTTTAAAACGCGGGGCTGAGAAGCATGCGTAAACTGTTTTAATTAAATTGTTTACTTTAAATGCTTTGATTATTATATGTTGTATATATGAATGTTTGTTCATAATCCTAGACTTATGTTTAGGAAATCTCTATGCCAAATTAACTAACACGTTAATTAAATTACTTTTAGGAGTAATACTTAAATTCTACAACTCTAAAGAAACCCTTAGTCCATCGAGTTCAAATTTCAGAATCTAAATTCAAATTGAAATCAAAAGAACCAAAGCCAAAGATCAAATGCAATGAAATCTAATCAAGTGTGTGATCAATAAACTCAGGATCCTACTCATGAATCTATAATCATTGTGAAATCATGGAATTCTATAGATCAGAAATCAAGTGAATCATGGGAATCATAACCGTGTGTGAATCATTTAAATAATGAAATCATTATGATATAATGAAATCATTAATACCTAAAGTAAGGTGAGTTGTCAGTTGTATGTAAATCGAGACCACGTGTAACACACGGAAAGTCCCTTCACAGTAGTAGACTCTAGTAGTCAAGCTACATGGACAATAACTTAAACTATCAGATGAAATCAAGGAAGATCAAGAAGATAATAAATCAAAGGATATCCTAAAGTCCCGACGCATACAGTAGACCAGTAGGTCAAGCTGATATGGGCATAATCATGAAAGTCCCGACGCATACAGGTAGACTCCTTGTGAGTCATGCCTGATATGGGCCACGTGTGAGAGGGTACAACTTGGACAACCACCAACAACTAGGTTTAATTGATTGAGTCAAATAAGGCCCAATCATCATGTCCTAGTTGTATTTAAATGCTTATTTATTTATTTAATTAAACATTTAATATCGTGTTTCTACAAATGAATTGGGAAATCATGACTTCATGGTAAACTCAAAAGATAATGGTAAATCTATTTGTGGAAATCAAATCTAAATTGAAGGTGAATGGAGTGAAACGCTTAATTATCGTCAATAACAATATGTTATGTGATTGGGTATGTGGTGGGATGTTGGCTGGGGCTTGTTCCCCTACATATGCCCTACATATAAGCATACTTGATTGGATAGCATAGATGGTTGTTGATGAGGTTAAGGTTGTCATTCAGGTTATTCGAACTCATTTTCTAAAACTACATGAACTCACCAACCATGTGTTGACTTGATCTTTTTGCGTGACTTTTCAGGTGATGAACATGTCAACTAAGAAGTTATTACTCTTGGACTAGGACTTCAGATAGAAGACTTAGTATTTTTGGACCTGCATACTTTTGGAACATCATTATACAATTATTTTGTATATCTTGTATAGTTACAAGATAGAGACCTTATGATGTTTATGGTAGATTTACATTGTTAAATTATAAACGATACTGATGTAATTTAACTTTGTAATTCTATTCTATTTAGCATTTTCTCATTTATATCATGTGCAATGTAAACAATCTGATCATCACGATTATCACTCACGATGCCCCGGGAACCTTCCGACCGACGGGGAAATCCAATCCAACCCCGCCGGCTCGGGGTGTGACACATAGGTTCGCTGATCACAACATATGAAATTGAAAAACTGACAACGGTTGGTTATGCTAGGACAGTTAACTACCTAGGAGCCTAAGCATACATGCATGCGTGAACTAAGCCCTTGTGTGTGCATGGGATAAATATGATGGGTATGTATGGGGTGGGAATCACATGTGAAAGCATGAAGTTAATGCGTGTATATGGGGACATAATAAGACCATGGTAAGGATAAGGAGAAGGATAGGTAGGATCATGGATTCTTACTTTTCATACTAATTGTCACACCCCCACCTCCGCGTACCCAGACGACGTCATTTGTAAAGGTAGCGGAAGCATAGCGGCGAAGTCTCGAAGGTGAGGGGTGACTTACTTGATCCGGTATCATAACACACATAGTTAAGAAAAGCACTAATTACAAATCACGACAATTATTTATTACATGTCCTGAATATCCGTTCACAACTTAAGTTCTTTCTATTACATCCCAAGTCCTAATTATATGGTGCGTGCACAGTTGTTTCCTCACCGTTGGTACTGATTACCTGTAAAAGATTTAAAGTTTAAAAATATCAGTATAAAACTGGTGAGTTCATAAATAAGACTCGATACAATATGATATGATAGTAAAGTCAATGGTACACATTAACATAAGTGAATAATCATGTGACCCGTATCCAGATCCTTTCTGACAGTCCAGTCTAGAAAATAACCGAAGTTAAACTCCGTGCCTCTAACTCAATGTCTCACTACATCAAGTCGATACCAGGAATGGTGACAAGCATTCACACAAGGGTAGACGCTATCTATCCATGAATGGGGTTGTCAACCCGATAGTACTATCTTTGTTCACACATTCGGCCCCACATGGGTTAACCAGATACAGTTGGTTTTGAGGACTTTTGTTGTACACAGAAAATAGTCATAATCCCATGACATCCACATGCAAGCCGGTATTGCAATTGTTACTAAACATATCACACGTTTGATAAAGATTTCATAATAGTCACCCCGATGTTAAGAAAACAGTAAAAGAAAAGGGGTTGTATGAAACTCACCTGATAATACAAATGTAGCAGAATATCACAAGACTTGATAGTAAAGGGTGATTCTGCATTTAGTTATATTTAATAGGTTATTTATGTTCCAGTTTACTGATTAGATCTTCCTGAACGTTCAATGTCAAAGACATTGCTTAGTAAATCATCAACTCGATGTTAAATGTTTAATTGTTTAGTTTAGTATTATATCATACAATGTATGATAATGTAGGAACCTACATTGCATTAGATTCCTAATACAAAGTTGATGACACTCTTGATTAATCAGAATAATCTCTGATTAACCAGATAGTTAATGTTGTTGATTATGATACTGTAACAGTTTCTAGATAATTTAATGGCTTAGAAATGATCAATCCTTGTTATTGATTACCCAATTATTATGAGATATCACAATGTAGTATCATAATAGGTATAATAACCATGTTTAACATACTAATCTGACTGTTATCATAAACATCAGATAATCGTTCCAACGAGTATGTTAATGATTGTGATTAGTTTGAAACACTTGGATTTAACCTTGCATTTCAATGATTAATCCAACTAATCACCTACATTGTTATAATCTAATGGATTAAATCATTATAATCATGGGTATGATTTCCTGCAACTTGGGCATTACGACGGATCAAAACAAGGATTTAACCGTTAGAACTTCCTGTTCTTTGTTTATAATCAATCCTAGCCATCATCTAGGCAATAATCAACAATCCTAACTATGTCATTACGTTCAAAATCAAGATCTAATCAATCAAAATCAAACTAGAAGGTTTAAACGGATCATTACCTAATCAGACGGATTTCTGACTTCAAAATAACGATCAGAACTTGTTATGATAATCCCTGGTGCGATCCTTAGCTTCAAAAGGCTTAAGATATGAGTTTTGATGATGAAAAACTGAGGTTCTTCGTCTGGTTTGCGAAACAGAAGCAAGAAGAAGAAAATAATTTCTTCTTGCATGAATTCTGATGAAATAGATCAGACTTCTGCACCGCCACATCCGTCGCGTACCGCGACCAGAAGCCCAAAAAGGCTTCGCGTACCGCGAAGAAATCCGGAGATCTCAGATTTCTATCGTGCATCGCGTACCGCGGAGAATTCTAAGCCCACCTCCGCGTACCGCGGTGAGTCCATTCGACCATTACTTAGAATTTTTCTTCGTTTTTCGATTCCGGGCAATCCGTAACTCGGTTTCACGCACGGTTTTCTCCCATGTTCCCAATTTCTCGCACACTTTAAACCTGTAATGATTAAAATCATCAATTTAACACAGATTCCTAAAACGACCAAACGTGCTCGTGTTATTGATGACGTAATGTTTACCTGCAATTGTCACAGTCTCCTCCTGTTACAGAAATTTCGTCCCGAAATTTGCTTTAACTTCTACAGTTTGATCGTCTATGTAAACAAATGAGGATACTTCTGTTTCATGCGATCTTCACGTTCCCAAGTGTACTCTGGCCCTCGTTTAGAATTCCATTTGACTTTTACAATTGGTATTCGACTTCGTTTGAGGGTCTTTTCATCTCGATCCATTATTTCGACTGGTTCTTCCGTGAACTGTAGGTTTTCGGCAAGATGTATCTCATCAAGAGGTATAACTAGTGACTCGTCCAATAGGCACTTTTTCAGATTCGAGACATGAAACACATCATGTATGTTACTAAGTTCTGAGGGTAACTCTAATCTGTATGCTACCATTCCAATCCTTTCAAGAATTGTAAATGGTCCTACAAATCTTGGTGAGAGTTTTCCTCGTTTTCCGAATCTGAAAATACCTTTCCAGGGAGAGACTTTTAGCATCACTTTATCACCAATCTGGAATTCGAGTGGTCTACGTCGATTATCAGCATAACTCTTCTGTCGATCGCATGCTGCTTTAATTCGTTCCTGAATGAGCGCGATCTTATCAGTCGTTTCCTGGATCAGTTCCGGGCCAATAATCTGACTTTCCCCTACTTCTGACCAACACACAGGAGATCGACATTTGCGCCCGTACAAAGCTTCAAATGGAGCACATTGGATACTAGTATGATAGCTGTTATTATAAGAAAATTCAACCAATGGCAGATGAGTATCCCAGCTACCTCCAAAATCAATTACACAGCTTCGAAGCATGTCTTCTAATGTTTGATTTGTACGTTCAGTCTGCCCATCCGTTTGTGGATGATAAGCTGTGCTCATGTTGATCTGCGTACCCAAGGCATGTTGAAGAGTTTGCCAAAAACGTGACATAAATCGACTATCTCTATCAGAAATAATAGAGATTGGCACTCCATGTCGCATTACAATTTCGTTGATGTAAAGTTTAGCTAAACGGTCCATGGAATAGTCTTCCCGAATTGGTAAGAAATGTGCTGATTTGGTAAGGCGATCTACGATGACCCAAATAGCATCATGGTTATACGCCGTTCTGGGTAATTTAGTGATGAAATCCATGGAAATTTGTTCCCATTTCCACATAGGGATTTCTGGTTGTTGCAATAGCCCAGATGGTCTTTGATGTTCTGCCTTAACCTTAAGGCACGTTAGGCATTTATTCACATATTCTGCTATTTGTTTCTTCATACCAGGCCACCAGTAGAAGTCTTTGAGATCTTTATACATCTTATCAGCACCTGGATGAATAGAATATTTGGATTTGTGAGCTTCGTCCAAGATAATTGGTCTGATATTACCAAGTACTGGGATCCATGCTCGGTTTTTGAAATATAATATTCCATCCGTTTTGGTTTTAAGTTGTTTATCTAACCCTCGTAATTTCTCATCGGTGTAATTTGTTGTTTGCAAGGCCTGCCGTTGAGTTTCACGTATTTGAGGGTTTAGACTAGTTTGAATCGTCATTTCCAGCACTTTCACACGTATGGGTTTGACTCTCTCTTTGCGACTTAAAGCATCGGCTACGACATTTGCTTTACCTGGGTGGTAACGGATTTCGCAGTCATAGTCGTTCAGAAGTTCCACCCATCGCCTTTGTCGCATATTTAGCATTTTCTGATCTAGAATGTGTTGAAGACTTTTGTGATCTGTATAGACCGTACACTTTGTCCCGTACAAGTAATGTCTCCATATCTTGAGTGCAAACACTACTGCACCAAGTTCTAGATCATGAGTGGTGTAATTCTTCTCGTGCACTTTTAGCTGCCGAGAAGCATAGGCAATCACCTTGTTGTTCTGCATCAGCACACACCCGAGTCCTTGACGTGAGGCATCACAGAAGACTATGAAATTCTCTGTGCCTTCTGGTAGTGCCAGAATAGGTGCATTGCAGAGTTTGTGCTTCAACAGTTGGAATGCCTCCTCCTGTTGAGAGTCCCATATGAACTTTTGATCTTTCTGGGTTAGAGTAGTTAAAGGCAAGGCTATTTTTGAAAAGTTCTTGATGAATCTTCTGTAATAGCCTGCTAACCCTAAGAATTGACGAATCTCTGTTGGGGTTTTCGGTGTCTCCCATTGCTTTACCGCTTCAATCTTGCTGGGATCCACTTGTATACCATTTTCATTTACTACATGTCCAAGAAACTGGACTTCCCGTAACCAGAACTCACATTTGGAAAATTTGGCATAAAGTTTCTCATGTACTAAAAGTTCCAAGATCAGTTTTAAGTGTTGCATATGTTCTTGTTGGCTGCGGGAGTAAATGAGAATGTCATCAATAAAAACAATCACGAATTTATCCAAGTAAGGTCTACACACACGATTCATCAGATCCATAAATACTGCAGGCGCATTAGTCAGTCCGAAGGGCATTACTAAAAACTCATAATGCCCGTATCGAGTTCGAAAAGCTGTTTTAGAAACATCATCATCATGGATTCGTAGTTGATGATATCCAGATCTGAGATCGATTTTTGAAAAATAGATAGCACCTTGCAATTGATCGAATAGATCATCTATACGGGGTAGTGGATAACGATTCTTGATTGTCAATTTATTGAGTTCCCGATAGTCGATACACATCCTGAGAGTACCGTCCTTCTTTTTCACAAAAAGGATAGGTGCGCCCCAAGGTGAGTAACTCGGTCTAATGAAACCTTTGTCTAAAAGTTCCTGTAATTGACTCGATAGTTCTTGCATTTCCGATGGAGCCAATCGGTAAGGAGCTTTAGCTATAGGTGCTGCTCCTGGTACTAAGTCAATACGAAACTCAACTTGTCTTACTGGGGGTAATCCTGATATATCGTCAGGAAAAACTTCAGGATATTCTCGAACTACAGGAATGTCTTCAATACGTTTTTGATGTGGTTTGTTTTCAGTCACGTGAGCTAAAAAGGCTTGACAGCCCTTTCTTAAGCACTTTCGAGCTTGCATACATGATATGATACTCAGTTTCCTGCCAGCTCTTTCACCTTGTATCATAAGTGTATCACCATTTGGTAATGAAATACGAATCATCTTATCTTGACATATGACTTCCACTCGATTTTCTGAAAGCCAGTCCATACCAATAACAACATCAAAGCTTCCCAATTCAATAGGAAGAAGATCAATATTAAAAAGATGATCGTTTAGATTCAATAAACACCCTTGAATCACATTGTTAGTCATAATTGACTTGCCATTAGCAAGTTCAATGATGTAAGGGTTTGTTAGGTTATCAACGGCCAATCCGAGTAGTGAAGCAAAATCAGAGGAAACAAAACTTTTGTCCGCTCCGGTGTCAAAAAGAACAGATACATAGTGATTGTTAAGAAGAAACGTACCGGTAACGGTGTTGTTATCACGTCGAGCCTCTTCCGCCCCTATCTGGAAGGCTCTTCCTCTTGCTTCATTGCCCTGATTGGTGTTGTTGGTAGGGCAGTTTTTCATGAAGTGATCCGGGCTTCCACATCTGAAGCACGACCGGTTGATTTGTTGTGGTTGTTGTTGTTGAGTTCCTTGGTTTGATCGGCGAACAGGGAGATTGCAATATTTGGAGAAATGCCCGACCTTGTTACAATTGTTACAAACAGGGCAGGGTCCCACATGATGAAATGGGCATTTAGGACATTTAGGTGCTTGCCCTACATAGGCTTTTCTCTCCAAAGTTGTGGCAATGTATCCCTTTGCCATTTGCACATTCCGGCTGGGTTCCACCGGAGCTCCTGGTTTGCCTTTCCCAACCCATTTCCGTTTCACCCCTTTAACACTGCTGGGGGTAGTGGTTACCAGACTGCTGCTTGACTCACCTTTCATTGTCAAGGTACCACTTCTTACTGCCACATCAGTAAGCCTGGTGGTTAAGGTGATAGCATGTTTCAAAGTACGTGGTTCAGCTGCCGTGACCATTCCCTTGATTTGAGGTACCAGACCTTTGATATATTTTTCTATCAAAGCCTGCTCAGTTGGAAACATGTTTGGCAGCAGACATGTTAATTCGTGAAATCGATCGGTATATTTCAAACAATCAGCACCGATCATAGAATGGTTCCAAAATTCCTCTTGGAGCTTTTGGATTTCAGTGATGGGACAATATTCTGACAGAATCATAGTTTTAAATTCGTCCCAAGTCATAGCATCCACAACAGCCGTGGTCAAGGTTTTTGCCTGGGTATTCCACCAGGTCAATGCTGAGTCTGTCAGTGAACAAGCTGCATAAGACACTTTGTGTTCAGCCAAACACTGGCTGATCTTGAGCTTAGTCTCCATGCTCTCAATCCATTTCAAAAGTCCTGACGCTCCTTCCTTCCCCGTAAAAGTAGGGGGATTGCAAGAAGCGAAGTACTTATAAGTGCATCCTCGTTGTGGAGGATCCGGATTGATTGTGTTGGTACTAGTCGTATGGCGGGTTTCAACATGTCCGCCTGTAGCATTATGCTCCGTATGGACTCTACCCGAGCCAGGAGCACGATTTGTTTGATATTGGGCCAACATGCCCGTAAGAACAGCGGATAATTGATCACCTGCTATACGAGCAACGTCCGCTTCATTTAGACTGGGTCCACTCACAGGTGGATCCGGAATGGATTCTTGAGTTTGAGGATTTTTAGCAGAACGACCTCTTCTAGGGGCCATAGTCTGATCACACACAGATAAAGTAAAGTCAAAACAAGAATCCATAGTCGTAATAAAGACAAATGTTGTATAACTACTTCGAGTTTTTCACAGTTATATTGTACACCACTAAGTCATGTTCATAGTTGCAGTTATACTAGTACATCTGTTTGTCTTGCCAAGCGTATACTAGTATCATTTTATAGTCTACCAAAATGACACCGATTTAGACATGTTACTACACTGATATGTACTAGTATTACATTATTTCACTATAATGTAGTACCGATATTAATATGTTTCTACACGTGTTTGTTATGTACTAGTATTACATTATTTCTCTATAATGTAACACCGATATGGATATGACCTTATCACAAATTTTGTTACGCACTAGTATTACATTACTTCACCGCAATGTAACACCGATATTGTTATGACTCCACGAGTCTTGTTATGTACTAGTATTACATTACTTTACCGCAATGTAACACCGATATCGTTATGACTCCACATGAGTCTTGTTATGTACTAGTATTACATTACTTTACCGCAATGTAACACCGATATTGTTATGTTTTCGCACAAGTTTTCTTTTTATATGACTTGAAAAGTTAGCACCGGCTATAATGTAAAGACACAATGTTGCACATACAATGTTAAAAGAAAACTTTTATTATAACTGTCACAGTTGTACATTAGGATTAGTACATATGCAAGAAAATATCCTAATGCAGTTGTACCCACTATTACAACCTAACCGTCCGAGGCCTATTTTACAAGTCAAAACTTCCTCGGAGTAGTACAGTCCAGCCTATTCGATTCCTTTACCGTAATAAATACAGTAAACATGTGATAATGATGGCCACCGCTGCCATCACTATTGCTACGTCCAACAGTCGTAGCTCCATCCTCATATTGCCTAACCCTACCATCCATCCCCTAACTCTTTCTACCCCACTCCTACACATACCACCCAAAGTCCACTGAAGTCTACCCTCAATCACTTCCCTCCATGCCCTGGCACCTGCCTCCAGGACAGCAACATGTTCAGCTAAACTCTCATAGGCCGTGCGAGTTTCCCACAGAGTGTCACGTGTTTCCTGCAATGAAACACGCGATAACTGAAGATCCAATGTAACCCGTTGCAGCTGAACTCTCATCTCAGCTTGCTGAGATGACTCGCCTTCCTCATGTATAGAATGAGGTACATCCCGAGGTGCTAGTGGTCCTCTCGGAACAGGACCTGTCGAGATGCGGGCTCGTCCCCGCCTTCCTCCAAACCCTGTAAATACTGGTACTTGCTGTGGTGGTGTAGGGCTTTGTGCCCTCCTGATAGCTGGTGAGTCAGCATTTAACAGATGCTGAGGTATAGGTGATGTAGGTGGTAGTGATGGTAAAGTCTGGTGGGACATTTGAGATGACGGCACTGTCTGTGTTGATCCTGAACTTGTTTCCGTGCCAAATGAATCACTTTCTGAGTCTGACATCGCTGTATTGACATACAAGTTCGTATTAGTAACGTAAAATAAATAAATAACAACAACATTTATTTGAGTGTTTATATTTGTTAACTATGTTCGGTGCTCTCAGTGTAACTATTCGGGCCTATGGTTATAATCTAGGTTTCTAAGTCCGCCTAAATTCTATAACCTGTGGCTCTGATACCACCCTGTCACACCCCCACCTCCGCGTACCCAGACGACGTCATTTGTAAAGGTAGCGGAAGCATAGCGGCGAAGTCTCGAAGGTGAGGGGTGACTTACTTGATCCGGTATCATAACACACATAGTTAAGAAAAGCACTAATTACAAATCACGACAATTATTTATTACATGTCCTGAATATCCGTTCACAACTTAAGTTCTTTCTATTACATCCCAAGTCCTAATTACATGGTGCGTGCACAGTTGTTTCCTCACCGTTGGTACTGATTACCTGTAAAAGATTTAAAGTTTAAAAATATCAGTATAAAACTGGTGAGTTCATAAATAAGACTCGATACAATATGATATGATAGTAAAGTAATGGTACACATTAACATAAGTGAATAATCATGTGACCCGTATCCAGATCCTTTCTGACAGTCCAGTCTAGAAAATAACCGAAGTTAAACTCCGTGCCTCTAACTCAATGTCTCACTACATCAAGTCGATACCAGGAATGGTGACAAGCATTCACACAAGGGTAGACGCTATCTATCCATGAATGGGGTTGTCAACCCGATAGTACTATCTTTGTTCACACATTCGGCCCCACATGGGTTAACCAGATACAGTTGGTTTTGAGGACTTTTGTTGTACACAGAAAATAGTCATAATCCCATGACATCCACATGCAAGCCGGTATTGCAATTGTTACTAAACATATCACACGTTTGATAAAGATTTCATAATAGTCACCCCGATGTTAAGAAAACAGTAAAAGAAAAGGGGTTGTATGAAACTCACCTGATAATACAAATATAGCAGAATATCACAAGACTTGATAGTAAAGGGTGATTCTGCATTTAGTTATATTTAATAGGTTATTTATGTTCCAGTTTACTGATTAGATCTTCCTGAACGTTCAATGTCAAAGACATTGCTTAGTAAATCATCAACTCGATGTTAAATGTTTAATTGTTTAGTTTAGTATTATATCATACAATGTATGATAATGTAGGAACCTACATTGCATTAGATTCCTAATACAAAGTTGATGACACTCTTGATTAATCAGAATAATCTCTGATTAACCAGATAGTTAATGTTGTTGATTATGATACTGTAACAGTTTCTAGATAATTTAATGGCTTAGAAATGATCAATCCTTGTTATTGATTACCCAATTATTATGAGATATCACAATGTAGTATCATAATAGGTATAATAACCATGTTTAACATACTAATCTGACTGTTATCATAAACATCAGATAATCGTTCCAACGAGTATGTTAATGATTGTGATTAGTTTGAAACACTTGGATTTAACCTTGCATTTCAATGATTAATCCAACTAATCACCTACATTGTTATAATCTAATGGATTAAATCATTATAATCATGGGTATGATTTCCTGCAACTTGGGCATTACGACGGATCAAAACAAGGATTTAACCGTTAGAACTTCCTGTTCTTTGTTTATAATCAATCCTAGCCATCATCTAGGCAATAATCAACAATCCTAACTATGTCATTACGTTCAAAATCAAGATCTAATCAATCAAAATCAAACTAGAAGGTTTAAACGGATCATTACCTAATCAGACGGATTTCTGACTTCAAAATAACGATCAGAACTTGTTATGATAATCCCTGGTGCGATCCTTAGCTTCAAAAGGCTTAAGATATGAGTTTTGATGATGAAAAACTGAGGTTCTTCGTCTGGTTTGCGAAACAGAAGCAAGAAGAAGAAAATAATTTCTTCTTGCATGAATTCTGATGAAATAGATCAGACTTCTGCACCGCCACATCCGTCGCGTACCGCGACCAGAAGCCCAAAAAGGCTTCGCGTACCGCGAAGAAATCCGGAGATCTCAGATTTCTATCGTGCATCGCGTACCGCGGAGAATTCTAAGCCCACCTCCGCGTACCGCGGTGAGTCCATTCGACCATTACTTAGAATTTTTCTTCGTTTTTCGATTCCGGGCAATCCGTAACTCGGTTTCACGCACGGTTTTCTCCCATGTTCCCAATTTCTCGCACACTTTAAACCTGTAATGATTAAAATCATCAATTTAACACAGATTCCTAAAACGACCAAACGTGCTCGTGTTATTGATGACGTAATGTTTACCTGCAATTGTCACACTAATGGTTGCTAAATCCTTATAAAACCCAAGAAAAATGGTGGAGGATTCATGAGAATCAAAACACAAGTCTTGTAATCCAATTGAAATCAAAGATTATCAATGGGCCTAGTGGGCTCAATGGGTTTTAGTTAAGCCCATCATGTATTATATGTTAATTTAAATAAAGTAAATGATATTTTAATGAAGGAAAATGATTTATAAACTTATTAAAACAAATTAAATTAACTAATTTCTAAATTAACGAAACTAAATAATAACGTAGTAAGCATGACTTGTTATAATTAAACATGGGATTTGGGGTTGTAAATGGATATCTAAGTTAGATTAGAAGACAAAATCCTATAAGCACACTAGTAATTAGGACACTTAGTTACACCCACCGAGACCAAACCTTAGATACGACAACTAATACGCATACTTATAGCATTCGAATTCTTTTAAAACAACTCAGGAACTGAAGAAACCTAAGCTACAAGAACGAGCGCGCATTTTGTGATATATCAGTTACATAGCAACACAGGTGAGTTCATTTCCCCTTTTCTAAACATTTTGTTTTAAAACGCGGGGCTGAGAAGCATACGTAAACTGTTTTATTTAAATTGTTTACTTAATTGCTTTTATTTATTATATGTGTTACATATATATATATGTTTGTGGATACTCCTAGACTCCTGTCTAGGAAATTACTATGCATAATGAACTTACAAGTTAATAAATTACTCCTATGAGTAATACCTTAACTCAAAACTCTAAACACACCCTTAGTCCATCAAGCTCAAATTCAAGAATCTAAATTCAAAGTGGAATCAAAAAAACTAAAGCTAAAGATCAAATGTTATGTAATCTAATCCAGTGTGTGATCTGGAAATCAAGGATCCTAATCAATAATCAACAATCATTGTGAAATCATGGAATTCTAAAGATCAAAATCAAGAGACTCAAGAAAATCAAGAAATCATAAACGTGTGTGAATCATTGAAATAATGAAATCATTAAAATCTAATGAAATCATTAATACTTGAGTCAGGGTGGATGTCAGTTGTACGGAAATCAAGACCACGTGTAACACACATAAAGTCCCAGCATACATAGTAGACTCTTGTAGTCAAGCTATATGGGCAATAACGTGAACAATCAAATGAAATCAATATCAAAGTCAAGAGAATCAAAGAAGATCAAGAGTCAAAGGATATCCGTAAAGTCCCTGCATGTACAGTAGACCAGTGGGTCAAGCTGATATGGGCATCATTAAAATCCCGGCATGCTCAGGTTGACTCCTTGTGGGTCAAGTCTGATATGGGTCACGTGTGAGAGGGTACAACTTGGACAACCACAAACAACTAAGTCTAATTGATTGAGTCAAATAAGACCCAATCATCATGTCTTAGTTGTATTTAATGTTTATTTATTTATTTAATTAAACATTTAACTTTATATTTCTATAATTGCTTTTGGGAAATCATGTAACTATGATGAACTCAAGAGATTCAAAGGTAAATCAACTTGTGGAAAATCAGAATCTAAATCAGAGGTGAATGGAGTGAAATGCTTAATTATCATTAACAACAATATGCTAAGCAGTTCAGTATGTGGTGGGACGGTGGCTGGGCGGGCGGTAAGTTCGACCTTACATATGTCCTATATATAAGCATACTTGATTGGATAGCATATGTGGTTGTTGATGAGGTTAAGGTTGTCACTTCGGGGGATCAAAGTAAACATTTTCAGGGTAAACAAATGCTATGAATCATATGTCATGGAATCAAAGTAGTGGAATGAAATGCTTAATTATCACCAGGAACAATATATCATGTGGTTTAGTATGTGGTGGGACGGTGGCTGGGCGGGCGGTAAGTTCGACCCTACATATGCCCTATATATAAGCATACTAAGCTGGATGGTATAGGTGGTTAATGGTGAGGTTAAGGTTGTCATTAAGGTTATTCAAACTCATTTTCTAAACATAATGAACTCACCAACCATGTGTTGACTTTATTTTTGCATGACTTCTCAGGTGACGAATAGGTCAACTGAAGAGTTATTTCTTTGGACTAGGTTATCTGATAGAAGACCTAGCTTTTTGGACCTGCATATTTTGAAGCATCATTATACAGTTTATTTTGTATATCTTGTGCAGATACAAGATAGAAGATTTATGATGTGATATTACATTTACATTGTTAAATTATAAACTTAACTGATGTAACTTAACTTTGTAATTCTATTTTATTTTAGCAAGTTTCTCATTTATGTATCATGTGCAATGTAACAATCTGATCATTTCGATTATCACTCACGATATCGCGCCCCGAGAACCTTCCGCCCGACGGGGAATCCGATCCAACCCCGCCGGCTCGGGGTTTGACAGCCACCAACAATTTTCATTCATAGAACAAGACGCCTGTGTAGAGTTTGTGGCCGCCGAGATACATTGGACGAAAGTAGGCCGCTTGCAATTGCCACCGAAACTTTCACCGGAATGAGGTAGAAACCCAACAACAACGATTGCAAAATTAATATATCAAAGCACAACCGTAATACCATTATCACCACAACCGTAATACCAACGTTTGTCGCTATCTTTGTCGTCAACATCTCGAGAGGATATGGAAGAGATCTCAAACCCTTGCTCGGAAACGGTTCAAAAAATGATTCCGAACAAAATTTACGGCGGAGCAGAGGGACCAGATGATCGCGTTCTCATAGGCCTTAGGGTGGCGTATCCAGGAACACACGACTCCACCATGCTGCAATTCTGCACGGAAACCGATGTGAAACGCCATGTTCTTAAGGTCTGGATGCACCAAATTTGTAAGAAACCTTCATTTTTACATTTCAGGCTGTGGGTGTTGTTGGGGTTGATTTGTAGGTGTTAGTGGATGTAAGAATCGAATAAAATGAGGGGAAATTTGAAGGGTGGGGATGGTGGTCGAATGATTTCACCGGATAAACCAAAATGACGCTTTGATTTAAGGAAATCAATTGGTTTGGTCCAAATTACAAATTTGGGGATACAATTACTTTTGATCAATAAAATTAATTGTAATTATCTCTATTAATTACATTTTTATTTATATAACATCTTAAACATACAATCATACAAACTAGCTTTTTTTTATGTTCAAAAATATTTATTATAATATATATGTATATATTATAATATATGATGTTCATATTATAAAAATGATGTACAAATAAGAAGGTTTTTGCTAGCCAATGTGAGACTAGCCCACTTGGTAGAGGCATTGTCTCTTAAAAATGAGGTCTTGGGTTCAAATCCAAGCAAGGGTGGAATATTGGACCTAATGTAGGAGTAGGATAGTATGGCTGTTAAAAAAAAAGGTTTTTGCTATAAATATAAGTTTTAACATACAATATGTTTTAACTGAATCTAAATCTGTTTTATAAAACTTTTTTCTTTAGTTTTAGAATAAAAATGGGTTTTCTTGACAATTTGTAACATTTAATTCAACCTTTAAACCCAACACATTTGTTCTTTTTTACACTATTTCTTTCATTTCGTTAACAAATAATGTTTTTATTTATTCTTATAATAAAAATACATATGTTATTAAGACGTTAAAATACACGTCCACAGGACGGGTATAAAACTAGTTGGATATTGTTTCTGATCTAATTTTCTGGTTTTATAGAATATTTCATTTTGGTTCATATTTCATTTGTTTTGATTCTAGGGGATGATAGTTTTAATGTTTTAGGTTGGTGGAAACAAAATTCAATAAAATTTTCTATTCTTTCTAAAGTGGATAGGCATGTTTTGGGAGTTACAATCTCAACTTCTGCATCAGAGTCGGTATTTAGTATCGATGGTGATGTGATTGATAAATATAGAAAGCTAGGGTGATTGATAAATATATAAAACTAGGGTGATTGATAAATACAGAAGCTCTTTTACTCAAAAGACCGTTGAGTCATTGATTGTGCACAAAATTTGTTACGCTATATATGGACAGATTTACAAGAGTTTCACGTCAATTTTACCACTAGAAGATTTGGTTGAGAACTTGAAGAGTTGAAGGAAAGAGAAGATGGTAATTATATTCTAATTCTAACTATATGATCTATTTTAAAGTAAACACTAAGTGCATGTGAGAATATTGGTTAAAAAACTAAGGTGACAGTAATGACTATGATGCATGTGTTAGGTGCATCCGTTTGCATTGTGAGTAATCTTAGACCAACTATAAAGTAGGATTGACCATAAAGTAGGTGATTCCAAACAATGTTTATTCCTATAGGATCAAATTAACCAATATATATATATCAAATTTAAAATATAATCAAATGGTCAAATTAAGAACTTAATTAATCAAGTTGGATTGACCAACCCTGGTGCCATGGTATTGTTATCTCCAAGCTTTGACATTGCAGTCTGTCATCTATTGATAACATAACAATCTGTAATTTATTTAACTTAAATTCCAAGCTCTCTATGTTTTTTATAGCCCCAAACGCCATTAACATCTTTTCTGTGTTTCTCTTTAAATCACCACCATCACTCTCAATTTATACATAAGTAATGTAGGAATCATCAAGATCCGATCGACTGCATCAATCTTCATGAGAATCGAAAGTGAATTCTGCAAACAGGCAGGCAAACCATCAAAGGCATACAATTAAAGGTCAAATTTCTATCTTAACAATTTAAATTGTCATCAAGTAATATTTTCCTACTAGGGCCTTTTTTTTTTCTCAACTTGGTTTGTACATGAACGACTTTTCATTGCAATTTTTGTGCGTTTTAGCATAATATGCCAAACGGCTAAAACTTTATCGTATTCTTTTTCTAATGAACACTAGATTCTTTCCGCAGGTTGTACACGTGCCTTACTCGATAAAATTAAGAAACTGTGTTTACTTCATTGCCAGTTTTAGGGCCGTCTCTGTGAAATTATGTATCATGCGCGAATGCTAAAGATGGGCCTATGGTAATTCGTTTGTAACTAAATTTGAAGTGAGTTAATTTGTTTTCTTTTTTTGAACTAAATTTTAAATTAAAATGGGTTATTGGGTCAAGTTTTTAATGAACAAGTTATTCTTTTAACTTTTATAAAATTCGTAACTAAGTTAAATATCTTTGGAAATTTGGATTGTAAATTATATGTGTTTGTTATAATGAGTTATTGGGTCATGTACGGTCGCACCTTTCGTACTTGTTCTATGGCCCCGGGCTGTTTCACATGCAGCTTGGTTCCTTATAATAAATTGGATGTGGCTCAATGGTAGAGCACTCACTTTACTAGTGAGAGGTAGGGGGTTCAAATCTCACTACCACCAATTTATATGGGAGATATGAGGGATGACCCTGGCTTGCCAGGGTTCGAGTCCTGATCTCACCAGGTTTTACCGGCTCCTCGCTGTCGTGCCGTTTGGCGGGCGTGGGGGTCGGGTTTTATCCGGGGAATCCCTCAATTGGTGGATCGCTAGGGGCTCCGTCCGTCCGGACTAGTGGCCGGCTCGGGCTACCTTTAGCCAATGGGGGCCGCGTACGGAGTACCCGGCGTTTACTTAGTTGGTAGTTCCAAAAAAAAAGCTTGGTTCCTTATACTGTTAATGTAAACGGGTTAGGCTGCACACCGCATTTTTAGTTTTTTCCGGTTGAATATTTTAGTAATATTGGTTATTGGGCTTAACTAATATATGTGGGCTTAACTAATATATGTGGGCTCATCTAATAAATATGAGCTGGGCTGTTTTGGTTGAATATATTAACTGTGAACAACAAATTAAAGAATATATTCATGTTTTTTTTGATTCCTGGTGTTCGAAGAATATATAGAGAAGAATATATTTGACAGTTTCTATCCCATATGTATTCATCACACAATTGTAAAAGTTCAATTCCATCAACATAGTTTCATCTAATAAATCATTATGTGCAACCTACAATTAGGTTTATCTCATAGTTTTCAAACGATTAAGAGATTAATCCAAGTTCGTTTTCGAGAAGATTAATTGAAGTTTCCTGGTTTGAATTTTGTTTTATGTATTAGATTTTATTTTTTCTGTGTTATAGATCTTCAACATTAATTTGGATTTTCCACGCAAAATGTGAAGTTTTTACTTATCAATGAGCAACACAATGCATAATAAAGAGTTGGACTACAAATGTTTGAAACATGTCAAGTTGCAAACTTCATTTTGCTGTTAGCAGATAATAATACATATTAACCAATGTGAGACTACCTTACTTGGAAGAGGCATTGTCTCTTAAAAAAGGTCCTGTATTCAAATCTAAGCAAAAGAGGAGATTATTTGGAAGTAGAGTAGGAGTACGTTAGTATTGTTGCTAAAAAAGGGTAATACATATCAAGTCACAGGCTTCTTTTTTCATTAGAGGCTGGACATTAGCAACTCTGAAAGATTGCACTTAATAAGTAAGATTGCAACTTAAATTTTGTCATGTAACAGGTTTTTGGGTATGTATTTTGGTATAAAATTTGATTTCAATGTATAAAACCTATTTAAATGGTCTTAATCACGAAAATTATTGTCACCTGCAAGTATATGAAAGATCAAGGCATATCAGTTATAAGTTACAATTTATCAAGGATTAGATTGGTTTAATGGTTTTGGTAGTGAAAAAGGATCATGAAGAAAATGAAACTTAAATATTAACCAAGGCCTTCTCAAGATCTTAGTTTTTGAGGTGTTTAAAGCTTCCGGACATTGATAATAGTTGGTTCAATGATGATTGGAGACTAGATAATAATGGTGGACATTGTTTTGAGTAATTTGTAAACTTGAGAGATGTTAAATGTACAATCTATTAAGATTATACTTCATGATAATGGCCTAATGGGAACCAAAGGGAAATGTTGGAAAGAAACTTGGATTGTGAGTCTTGATCGAAATTTACATGGTTGTGGAAACAAAAATTTGTTTAAATCACGTGGAGAATCACAAGGTATTGACCCCGTCAAGGGCGCTGCCCTAGGACCCCGCAAGGGAGCGGGGCTCCCTCGAGCTTCGTTTGGTTAGGAATTCAGAAATTTTAAACGAGCGTGCACTCAACTCCTCAAACTCTTTAAAATCCCTTTACATCCAATTACACTAAAATATACAACAAAACATACACCATAGGTTATCAAAAATCCTACTTCATGGAAACGACTCCATTGAATTAATTCGAAGCAAATTTGAAAACATGGTGAAATGGTTGTGAAATTAATTCTCAAATAACATAGGAAATGACCCGCTATGGTTGAACAAGTAAACTTATAGTATGATACATACTGGCATCTTAACTATTAAGTCTAATGATTTTTGTGGGCTGAAAAGTAAGTTATGTGAGCTTCCTAAGTTAGAATAAGATTATAACACTTGAAAGGTAGTTATGTTGGTTGATTTGATGCCATTTGTAGCAGTTATATTGCCAATAGATAATTGCCAATTAACCGTTTGTAGTTGTCACAACTAAGACTATAAATTTCCATGTAATAATTGTCCTTGAATGAATAATATATGTAGTATTTGTGTCAAATATATATTGTTTTGTTCACTGCCTACATTGTGATCACATATATACTTGTTCAGAATCACATCATATGTTTCCAATAAAATCTTTATACTTTAAGGGTTGTAACATGCCTTTTATTTAGCCATCAATTTAGCATAACAAAGATAAGAGTAGGACTTGAGGAGGGGGCATAAGGTATTCCTTGTTCTTTTTATTATTTTTTATTCTTTGTGTAAGCAATACAATAGTTCTCCCAAATATAATAAGAGTTTATTTGAGTTCAATCAATGTTAGCTTCTTATTTTGTTGATCGGCTAATGCATCCTAGTTATTCAACAGAACCAAACCTAAGGCTGGCAAAACGGGTCTTAACAGGTTTCAGACGACGCGATTAATGTAAATATAAACATGAAAACGACTTGTTTAACACTTGGTTTGGTGATTTAAGCATGACAGTTCTATATTTTACGTAACAAAAAAAAAATGATGAAGTCTAGCCTCTTAATTTTTATTATTTTTAAAAAAGTAAAAAATCAAATAGTAATTTTTTTGCTAAACAGGTCTAATCGTGTCTTAACAGGTTCTATTTTGCGAGCCCCAACCAAACCTAGCTAGCTAGTATACATAAGCAAGCGAACAACATATTGAAAGTAACAACACTCAATCACTCATACAAAAATATTACATATGCATTACTAAAAGTTACAACACTCGTTAATAAATGCTAAAACAGATGAAATTACAACTTTCTTTTTAATGAAACCTTAAATGTGGTATTTAGACATTCTAATTGATATTTATAAGTCTCAGCCTCAACTTTAGAAAGAATATTTAAACATACATGGGAATTTTGATGCGTGTTTATCTCATTTGGAAATTGAGGATCCTTAGACAAAAGGCGTAGATGAAAGCAAACATTATGCAAAAAGTAAGCAGAACCAAAGCAACTGGAGCCATAAAATCCAATCTAAAACCATAATGATGTTTGATATACCAATTCATAGGTGGATCATATGACATTCCAGGCACTTTGATCATGTCCTCAGCATCATGGTATTGTGAAACGATGTACCCATACACAGTCCAAGCTATTGGACAAAGCCAGTAGTACCAAACCCACCACTTTGGAATTCTCTAAAATTTTAAACAAAATATTAACTTTTTAAAATTTAAGAGAGAAGAAAAATTTGGCATTAATGACTACTTACTGGTCTAGGGATGAAAAATCCTGAAAAGAAATTAAAGAGTCCATAAAATAAAACTGCTAATACAGCTGCTGTTTGCTCGTTTGGTGTAACGGCGACCGTCATCAATCCGTAGTATGTAAAATAAAGGAACGAAAAGAAGCTGATGTAAGAGAACCAAAAAAATTTGGCTGCTGTCCAATCGAATGACACCATGGGATACACTATCAAAGTGTAACATATTGTTTGAACAAATACATATGGTATCTCTACAAGAACCTGAAAGAATAGTTATTTGTTAGAAGCAAAAATTAAGGTTATTTTTATTTGTAATCAATCATATGAATTTTACTCAAACTCTGACCTGCGCCATGGCATATGGTAATGTTGAGTACATTCCAGCTGCTCTTTCTCGATAAAAAACCGTTCTTTCTGAAGCTACCACAGGTTGCACTGTTTGGCAGTTATTCATCCCAACAAAGAATACTCCAGCATATAAAGCCCCTACAATTGTGGTTAAATTGTTGCTGCTCTCCCTGAAGATATATATAAACAAGAGTTATGTAAAAGAGTTTTATTAAGGTATCGTAATTGATGTTATGTTCAAGTGTTTTAGAGTAACCTTTTTTCACCAACTTTCCAAAATGTTATTCCAACCAATAATGATGCAATCAAAGTGAAGATGTTGCGAACAAGGTTATAATCTGGATTTCTCCAATAACTCAACCACATCTTCCATGTGCAAGACTTGAATTGTCCCCATGTAGATTGAGAATACTGTGTTTTAAAATAAAGATCTGTTGCTCCTGGAGGTGGGGTGCTTAAAGCCATCACTAAGTCCTTGTTTTTTCTATACATCATACATATATGCTTAATTGCCACTTAGCGTTAATTTATAACTGGCATTATATAAAAACTTACTGATGCAATGTTGATGATTTGAAGTGCTCAGCAAAATCTATACCAAGTCTGCTCTCTACCACACTTGAACTAACTTCTAACATCCATGTTGCAGGATTGTATTTTTCAGGAATCTTAGGAACACCAGGAATTTCCTATTTGTAAGATAAATCTTAGTGTTATATCAAATAAGATGTTTTATATTATTTATTTATTTTAAAATACATGCTTGTAAACTACCTCAAAGTAGTCTATAATGTTTCTTGAGTCCCTTCCTAAAGGTCCCGCGTAGATTACTTGCCCACCTCTTTTCAATAGGAGCAGCTCGTCAAAGGATTCAAAGATATCAATGCTAGGTTGATGAATGGTACAAACAACGGTTCTTCCTGTGTTAACAGTGTTTCTCACAGTTCTCATGACAATAGCTGCTGCTCTTGCATCAAGACCAGAAGTTGGTTCATCCATGAAAATAATTGAAGGATTCGCAACAAGCTCAACAGCGATTGTTAGCCGTTTTCTTTGTTCTGTTGATAAGCCAGTTACTCCTGGAAGTCCAACTATTGCATCCTTAAGTGTGTCTAGTTCAACAAGCTCCATAACTTCATGCGCAAAATTCTAAAAAATAATAAACAAAAAGAAATTATCCCATCATATTCCTTAGTATCATGTTTAGGAAAATGATAAAGTATCATTTCCATACCATTTTATCTTTGTTATTGACTTCTTTTGGGAGGCGAAGGAAAGCTGAGTAAATCAAAGATTCACAAACAGTTATATTAGGAGAATGGATATCAGTTTGCTCACAGTATCCCGAAATTCTTGCAAAAGTTTCTTGTTTCTTTGGAAATCCTGATATTCGTATATCTCCTTCAATATAACCACTTGTCTTTCTTCCTGCTAAAACATCCATTAGTGTCGTTTTACCAGCTCCACTAACTCCCATCAATGAAGTTAAAACTCCCGGCCTAAAAGCACCGGTTACTTCACTAAGTAATTGTAACCTATTTTCTGTCACTCCTTGCTCTCGCATTTCCTGATTAATCAATTACTGTTAGATTATAAACAAAATTAAACCTTATTCTAATTGGGAATTAAACCAAGAAAGAGTTAAAGAAGCAAGGAATTTACTTGAGGCATGTCAACAAAATAGTTCATGTTATTGAATGACATGGAAAGTGGAGTAAACGGAAGAACCATTCCTTTCTTACGATCCTTAGCGTCATAAGATTCAATTTGTCTTTTCCCAAGCTCATTTTTCACATTTCCTTCTAAAGAGATCATTTATACTATGAATTAGCTACAAAAATAAATTTAAGTATCTAAGTATTTAAATTTTTTTCTCTCTTTTTGAATTATATTTATTAGTTGTATATATAAATTGATCATGAAACCAATTATGTTTCACTCAGAAGTGATTGTTTTGATTCTTGGTTTATACCTTCTTGAGAATCCATTCCAGTGACTGCTTCTTTAGATATGACAGCTTGTGGTTTTCCAAGGGCTAGTTATTCAGTTGGAGAATTAGGTTAAAATAACACGTTAGTTACTACGTAAACTCAAAAATAAATAAATAATAACTAGTATTTAATAGTGATTGCGAACTTACGGTCAAGATACATGAGAGAAAAGGTAAAAAGGATGTTGAAAAGAGCTGCAAAACCTATAAGAGATCCAATAGAAATCCAATACCAACTTTCTTTTGTTGGAATATCCATGTTATCAAGTATTGAGACGCCCAATCTAGTTACATTGTCGGTACTCTGTGAACATCACAACATATATATAATTGTTCAACTCATTTTCACATTTTTTGGTTAATTTTATATTAATCAAGAACTGTTTAATTGATACCATAGATACGTACCATTTTTTTCATCCACCTGTGTGACAAAAACTCATTTATAGCAAAGGCTTTGAAGCCATATGACAATGGTGATACCCAATATCCCCACTGCCACCAATCAAGAATTTGAGTTCTAGGAATGATAAAACCACCTAAAAGAAATATGGTGAGAAGTGCCAAGGTTCCACCTGTGTTTGCAATATTCATTGTCCTACATATTCCAGCAATGAACCTAAAGTATCCCCCTCCCACACATTGGAGCATAAAGACTAACAAGAAGTGCTTGAAGAACCTACATAGAACCATGCACCGTACCATAACACACATGATGCATCTTCTGTTAGTATTTATTTAATTCATATAATTAAATACTTAAATATAAGTAGTTTTTAGGGTCATGCAATTAATATAATGTCACCTGCTAGCTCCAGGGGCAAGACCAACTCCATAATATACTATGGCCATCCAAAGACTACTCTCTAGCAAAGATATTGGTAAACGAAGCAAGAATGTTGGAAGTGTGTAAGCCCATGGCGGGTGGAACAAAAGGTCTCTTTGTTTGTAAATTACAGGAAGCCTTATTACGTTGAGGGCGATTTCAGCAAGACCATTAAACATGTTTAGAAGTAAGCTAAATGAAAGCGTTCCTATATACACCAAACCGTCTTGTTCATTCCTCGTGTGCATTCTTGTCCTAAGAAAAACAGTTGTTATAGTTGATGCTAATATGATGAATTGCACAGTCTTGAAAATGAAAATGGGACTGTTTCTTTTCATCAGTAGCAATTCTTTGTTCCAAGAGGCCTTAAACAACTCCTTTTTGGGGACTAAATATTTCTTGAATACTAAAGCTGCTTTGTGGCTTTGATTCTTGTTAAAAGGAGTTGAAAGTTCATTGTTCAGTTTTTCTCCAACATGAAAACTTTTAAATCGCTCTGCAAATTCGCTAACTGGGATATATCTGTAAGGTTTGCTTCTATCTGCCCAATATTGCTCTTGATCCTTTCGAGAGGTAACCTGTCCAAAATGTTGTACGTATGTTATAAAGATATATACCAATTGTTGAAAATCTCAATTATAAGTTTGGAATTCATTAATTAACTAGTTCAATTTACCTCTTGCAAGAAGTCAGAAGTGCCCTTTCTATCAGGCAACCTAAATCCACAGCTCTCAAAAAACTCTAGCACATCGTCTCGTGGTCCTTGATACACAATCTGTCCCTCTGATAGTAATATTATGTCGTCAAAAAGATCAAACGTCTCTGGAGCAGGTTGTAGTAGGGACATCAAGATTGTTGACTCAGTGAAGTGTACAATTTGTTGCAAACACTTCACTATTTGAAATGTTGTTGAACTATCTAAACCTGTGGATATCTCATCCATAAACAAAGTATTTGCTGGTCCAACAAGCATCTCTCCTGTTTTTATATTCATATCGACTACAATTATACATATCGAACGTAAACAATGTACGTTCACATATATACGTACATAACTAATCAAAGAGTTAACCTGTCGTGACTCGCTTCTTTTGTCCACCGGATATTCCTTTTCTCATTGCATCACCGACGTAGGTATCACGACACATATCCAGACCTAATATCTATTTTAATTTGTTATACACAAATGAAAATTGATTTGTTATAGCATTCCATGTTTAGATAACATCAAAGCTTTAAAATTTGAATATATATATATGGCTTATTCTTACTCTTAGAATATAGTAAGTAACCAAGCTGCTTCCATATCCTTCAATGGCAATTCCCTTCATGAAAAGATCGACATCAGCTTCTGGGAAAACCCCTGCTTGCTTCTCTCTTCTCGCGAGCTCCGCTATCAATTCTATATTTTATTTTATGGTTAATTATATGTCATACTTAGCTTGTTTAAAGCTTACAAGATTTGATACAACAATATCAATCTTTACTGAAAAAGATTACCTATTTTTGATCCAACTCCTTGGCATCTTGCAGCAAAATCAAAGGTTTCCTTGACAGTCATTTCTCCAACATGTAGATCATATTGGCTTATGTAGGCTGAGGTCTTTCGTGGTTCAAATTCATTTAGCTTATGACCGTTGTATGTAATCTCTCCTTCAACCTGTTTACTTTGAATATTACTATGTTGGACCTGTTGGTTTAACTAATAACCAATATCTATCTATATACAATAACGAACAAAGTGAACAATTATATTATTAATTTATTCGAGAGTAAATTACTGAAATAGTCCATGTGGTTTGCTAGTATTTTGTTTTTGGTCCCTAGGTTTTATAAATTATCCATATGATTCCAAACAATGGACATTTGTAACTGGTAATTTGGTCTTATGTGAGGGTAATTTGGTGGTTTAAGGAATAAATGTGTTACAAATGTCCAAAATTTGAGACTATATGGGTAATTTATGAAACCGATGGACTAAAAGTAAAATATTAGCAAACCATAAGGACCATATCCGTAATTTACTCTTTATTCGACTTTTGTTTGACTTCACTTAATTGCTAGTTTTGAATGTTTTTGCTACCATGTTATTGTAGAGGTGTTGGTTGGGGTTTTGATTTTTTTTCTTTTGATGTCACAGGTTTGAGATTCGACACCAAAGGGTTTGCTTCTGTGTTTATTCTTGGCCATTTCTTCACCCATATATGTTTTTTTGGTTCTTAGCCTCGATATGTGATAGAAATTTGATCTTGAATCTTCCTGATTCTGTAGATTGATTGGTTTGGCATGCACCTCTTCGTTGTTAGAGGTCACTGGTTTGACTATTTGCACTGTTTTTATTTCTTTAGTAAAGTCGGTTAAACGCGTCATGTTGCTGAATTTGAAGCTATCATATGTTTTAATAATGCCAAGCATAGAGGCTTGATTTTAATTTGGTTAGTTCGTTTGATGATGCAATTCTTCAAAGATTTAATGTTTAATTTTTGATTATTGAATAAACACATAATTTTCGTATAATTTTGATGTGATTTGTTTATCACTAGTTATACCTATTTTCAGTACAATAGGAGAATAATATTGTTTTGTTTAGTTTTACTTTGGTCACATAAGTTTTTTTATTTGCATTTTGTAGTTCTTTCTTTTTATTATTTCATGTTTTTTTTTGTTTTTTCTATTTATCACTTTTATGACAAACTACGCTTTAAATTTTTAAGTCGAGTATCATTGCAACATTTTTTGTATGCGTTTAAATATTTAACATGTTGCTAGTTATCATCACATAAATGCCCGGCGGGCAGAGTGCACAATCATTTTTGCATCTATGTTTTAATATCTAATATCAAAAAATAGAAAAACATATACTTTTTGTTTTGGATTCGTTTTTTTTTTATATGAGATTTATGATTATTTTTGTCCTGTATTTAAAAATGCACTAATAAATAAAATTAAGTATAAAAAATAATTATTTTCTTTTTTTAGATAAAACTTGTTTTTAGTATATCCAACATTTATAATCTTACTCTAAATTAGTTATATGAATTTACTTATTTTTTTAAGTACCGACGAATCAAATGATATTTATGTTTAGTTAATTAAGTATATTATTTTTTGTTTATCTATAAGATGCATAATCATGTTTCTAAAATGATTTTAATAAAATGATTGTGAATTGTGTGACTGATACGACGACGTGTTTGGTTATGTCCTGTTAGAGAAAATATTATTGAAAAAAAAGGCATGTTTATAATTAACCTTTAAAGTGGAGTCGAGCTTTCCTGCTAACGCCAACAAAAGAGTCGTCTTCCCCGAAGACGGCGGCCCGAGCAGGAGCGTCATTCTGTAAAAACAATATTACCGATTAATTAATATTGGTTATACACACTAAGTGTTAGATTCACTTGAAAAAGAATTTTACCTAAAAAAAGAGTAAAATTAATATAAGTTTGACATGTGTTGTGTTTAAAACATAAAAACATAAACCTAATACAAAAAACAATATCTTATACAAAAAAAAAAAAAAATGCAGTATAAAAAACCAAAAATCCTATTAAAAAAACAAAAAAAAAACAATATAAAAAATCAAAAAATATAGGATTAAAGAAAAAAATCAAAAATCCATTACAAAAAATATAATAAGAAAATATAGTAAAAAAATAAAAATCTAATACAAAAAATAAAATATTATGCCTAAAATACCATTTATATATATTTTTTACTATGTTACATGTTAAACTTTTATTCGTTTCTGTTCTTTTTATTGATTTCTACTTGATCTATTTGATCATTCCCATACACACACATATGCATACATCTTAGTATCTTACTATTATAATAAGCAAATATATTCATTTGTCACTTGTCATATTTTAAGAAAATATTATCACTTGTCAAATTTTCATGCTCTCACGTAATTTTCTCTATTATTAAATAATTATAATTATATCAATAATAACTAATGATATTATTTATCTCTTACAAATTAAAAAATAGTTTTCAATAAACTGAAAATCAAATCATTTTATTAAAACATACTTTAAAAAAGTATAAAATATAATTTTTCCAAAAATCAAAATTTATAAAAAATAAGAAATATTTCAATTCATTATTTTTAGAAAATAATAAATTTTTTATATTAAACAAGTTTAAAAAAAATGATATATAAATCTAAAGTAAAGATGATAATAAAAGTTATATTTTTGGTCTTCTATGTTTTAACATTATTTTCAAATTAGGTTACTAAATTTTAATAATTACAAAAATATTACATTATTTTCGCAACTTGAAATAATTCGTTTTTAATAGAAGGTAGCTTAAGTTTTTAACATCGGTTTGTTTAAAGATCTCAATTATTACAAATCAAGAAGGTGGAACGTTATTTCTATTGTTATTAAAATTTTAATTATTATTGTACTACTTAAATTAAGTATTAATACATAATTTAATCATTTGTATAAAAATATCGTTTAATAATTATTATATTTTCATTATTAATTATATAATATTTAAATTCAACCCGTGCAACACACGAGTTAATAATCTTTTATACATACACAATTCACTAATTAATGTACAGTTGATGATAAACATATATACAAATATACAATAATTATTATTTTTTTATTATTTAGAAATTAAATGGCAGGCTTTACCTTGAAGGTTTGATTATCCCTGATATGTTTTTAAGAATGGTGAGTTTGGTTTTCTTAGAGAGACTGATTCCAAACAAACTCAGAAGCGATTCCAATAAGTTTCTGGCGGCATTTAACAACGTTGGAAGCGCTCTATCTCCAACGTAGCAATCTGCTTCTATCTTCAAATTTTCAAAACGAACTTCCACAGTTGGTAGGGAGATTCCAACCCTAATTAATTAAATAAATCGTTAATCAAAAGGAGAATAAGCTTAGGGGCTGTTTGGTAGATCTGAATCATTAAGTACTGAATATTTAAGATGTATGAATGGTTAAGAGGGTCTGAATCATTAAGTGCTGAACTGAATGGTTAAGTGTTGAACTGAATTATTAAGAGGTAATTTAATTTAAACCAAACACGTTGAATGGTTAAATGCTGATGGTTCCATTAAGAGGTAAACAAGCAACCCCTTAGTCGTGTAAAAAAAATATGATCCATAACTTAATTTAATTTACGTGACAAACATTAATTTTTATTGTGAACGACAAATAAGGGCTTAACAACATGTTTCATAGCCTCAAATGGATCTTCAGACTCAAAAACTCATGCTCTGGCAGCTCTGCGATCAGGACTGGCTTAAGCTTTTCGAGGACCCAAGTCAAATACAAAAATTAAGGCCTTTTTCGTATATGATTTTTTTTATGCGATAAAAAATTATGGTTCATAAATTCTAAAAGCCATACAAAAATTTTAATTTCTCTTTATTTACAAAGATTACTAATAATTATAGTTAAAAAAAATTATGGATCTTCAGACCATAGTCTGCTACCAACTCTCTGGTATCAAACATCAAGGTATTGGCGAGCGCTGAACAGAGTAAGAAACGCACTATATATGTGGTAAAATACTCTACTGATCGTTTTGGCCAAGATTTGAATACATAACTGTCATAAATATTAATTAATTAAAGGTAGGATAATTAATATATTACTTATCAAGACGATCTCTGAACTTCTTCAAGAACCTTCCATTATCTTCATCAGCAACTTTAAAGATCTTGTCAATGAAATCTTGATGAGCTTTTGCATCAAGCTCACCAACATCCATTAGCAACTTATGATCATCACCTTGCATTTGAACATCAGATGAAATATGATAGTTTTTGAAAATGGTTGTTCGTATCCGGTTGTAGGTTGGGAGTTTCTCCAAAGCTGCCCACCTCAACGCCTCCTCGTCTGCCAACGACCCGTGGCTGCTCCGGCCGAGGCTGCTGCCGGTGCTGCTGCTCACGGTGAACACGCCTTCGATTCGCCTGCTCACACTTCTACTTATGCTTCTGATAATACTTGATCCATTGTTTTCCTCCATCGTATGATCTGTAGCTTGCTACCTTGATCGAGCCGGCCTGCTGTTGATCATCAGTTTTATAGGACTCGTATATGTTGTTGTTATTGTTATTGATTGAACAGTAGCTCTTAGTTATTTAGTACGTACTATTTAGTACGTACTTTTAACTGTTACAAATAACATGTTTACGTTCGTATACTTTGTGTGTCATTTAATTGGTTGTTCTAGAAGACTACTCGTGTCGTATTTTTTTATTTGGATCTATGATATGATTCTGCCGTAGCTTATATATATAGGAAAAGAACAACAAACCTGTAACAACTTTCCTTTTCTTTCTTTTGATCCTTTTATATTTATATATTTTGTCCACATGTTTTAGAATTTTTATATGTATATTTTTATGATTTCTTACTAACGATTGTACATATTCAAAGTTACCTGCATCACATTTAATTTGTATTTTTCTTTATTTGACAACTATATATAATTAAATGTATGTTTTCTCTTTTACGTTTGATTGGATATCTATTTGACTACTATAACTATGTGTTTCTTTGTTACGTACTCATTTGTGGTTCTTGGATATATCTATTCTTCAATAACCTTGCAATGCTAGCTAGATGGTGGCATGGTATTTCGATCTTGAAAAATTGCTAAAAATGAGTGCTTTTAATATCTATTTATTTGACATGGCCCCGTTTATCCACTTTTATTGCTAAAAATGAGTGCTTTTAATACCTCGCATCATTGACGGAGCTTGAAAAAAAGCTCGGAGAGAGCCAAATGATATTTAAGAAGAAAAAGGAGGGGAAATGATTTTTAAAAAGAAAACGAAGAGTACCGAAGGATTTGCCGACGAAATAATACTAAATCAACTCTTTTGACCCGAAAAATAGTGGGGCCCCAAAGGACCCTTCTTTTGGTCCGTCCATGCGCATCCAACCCCGTTTGAATTGCCTATGTTCTAATTATTGTTTTGGCAACAATTATACTCAACGTCATATATAAACACTTAATGTTACTTGTCTTTATAACTTTAAACTATATATCAATAGTCTTGTGCAACATATAAACTTTTGTTTTTTTATGTTTATTTACTTTTTTATTATATATATATATGTATGTATGTGTGTGTGTATATATGAGAATGATCAATTGTTAACCATTCCTTATTTCGATAACCAAATAAATACATCTTATTACTTTGAGATCACATTAAAACAAATCTAAAAGTGTATGTTTTTTTTCTTATTTTTTAATTAATTTAGTTAATGTGAGCTTCAGTTACATTAATTAAAAAAAGAAGAAATAACCTACACCTTTAAATTTATTTTAATGTGGGCCTCAAAGTAATAAGATGTAGTTATTCGGTTATCATAATAAGAAAGAGTTAACAATTGAACCCTTCCCTATATATATATGTGTGTGTGTGTAGGGATTTAATCCTATGAAAACCCAATCTTAAAATTTAATAAAAGAGCTCTTAACCAACCTGATCGAACAGTGCCCTTTCTTGAAGCTTCCTTCTTTAGTCATAGGTCCCAAGTTTGAAACACATACTTATACTTTTTTTGTTTTGTTTCGACTGAATTGTATTCTTTTTTATTTTTTGGACAGATCCAACAAGTGAGGCCTAATAAAGTGGTTTGGCCATATTATTTTTAGCCTTTGTTTCTAATACTACCCGTTTCTACCCTAAGGCCTAATGTGAGCAATTTTATTTTTTTGCTTTGTTTTAATTTTTTTTTTTCCAGTTTTTTTCCCTTTTAATTTGTGTGTTTGTTTATTTCTTCTTTTTCCCATTGATTTATTTATTGATTCGTATCTTGTGTTCATGTCTTTTTTTAAGGTTTTTAGAAGTTTGTTTGCCTCTAACACGAGTCGTTATTAGACGATGACATGTGTAATAATGTATAGCCATGTTTCGCATGTAACACTATAGTTATATATAAACTTGAATTCCTTTTCTAGTAAGCGTTTATTCCTAGGTGACAAACAGGACGTTTGACCCACTATAATGGTGTACAATTTTATTTGTTTATTTAGCCACGTTCTTTAAAGTTACTTTTTCTTTTTTCCTTTCAGGTGTTTTCTATTATTTAAAATCTATCATATCCTAACCACTGCTTCAATTATTCAGATTATATTTTAGTTTTCTTTTCTTTTTCTTTTTAATTTTTAACCACGATAAATGTAAGAGTTTACATTATCTTAAAATATGAATGTTGTATATATTGAAATGTAAGTAGAGATCTTATAAATCAGAGCAGGGGTTTTATGTGACATTTAAAAAGTTTTATTATATATTAATGATCTTAAAAATTAGTTATAAAGTTTGGGTTAGATGTCTTTTACAAAATTATTTTTTTACTTCACTTTCTTGATTTAGTATTTAGTAATACGTGGAGGACATGTTGTATTTTATATATTTTCACTGACAATTTGTAGATTTATGGCAGAAACAGATTATGAACAAAATAATAATAATTGGTATCACATAAAAGAGATTAATTTAAAATGAGAAATATGCATTAATTTTCACGTATACAGATTGATAAATAATTTAATAACTCTTTTAATTAGATATTCAATGTTTGTTTGATGGTCACCTGGATAAAGAGGAAGCTTGTTATCTCTCTAGAAAACATAAAGGGCCTTAAAAATGTAACTAAAAAATATATTATATGATTAACTATTTAATAGATCATTACTTAAATACCATTATCAGATAAACAATTATTTGATTGAAATAACCATCCTATTTATTCTAATTAGGGTTCTCCTTGGATGTGTAAATAAAGGAAATTAAGGCTCAAAAAATTGTTGGTCAATATTATGATCATGAATTCCTAAATATTAGAATTTGTGACCTCTCATCTGTCTCTCCATAACCATCATCACTATATAGTTTAAACAGGAACCTAGCCATATTTGCTTAAAAGAACCATGTCAGGAATAAGCAATTCTTTTGTTGACATCACATGTTTAATCTGAATCATATGTTCATTATTGATTATTGTTTCGTGTATGTTTATGATGTAAACAAGGAATTGATCAACACAGTTGTCTAGTCGACTGTTCTCCTTGGTAGAATTCAAGAAGCGACGTTTATGGTCTTAGAATGCAATGTACACTTATTAATTCTTCGAAGAATGTTAATTAGAGCATTAAATTATTATGAAAAATAATTAATTAATTGATCATTTCATTTAATTTGTCAAATAATCATCATTTAATTTGTGAAGTCACTTACTTTGTATCTGGCATTATATTTATTTATATTAATATAACCACATGGATGTTGTGGCTGGCTTAAAGGCATCCTTTATAGATGCGATCATATACGTAATAAAAATATTCAAAGAACACATCCACGCTTATTAATATCAGAATATTTAATAAAATATTGGAATCACGTGGTGTTCATAGTAACTAGAAGGTGTTGCCGCGCTTCGCGGCGGAATAGCATCGTTTGTAAACTTTCAACTGATTGTCTTCTGTAAATGATGGTACCTGATATTGTACGCGCAGTGAAAAAATTCATGCAGAAATGGTGGCTAGTGTACGCTAGTCACGTCAGGTGTAATACTTTGATCAGTGATAGTGACAGTAGAGATAGTTCGAGCAACGGTGCAGGTAGTTGGGTTTTTAAGTTGTAACCCTAGAAAGCAGACCAACGGAGTAAAACACGCATGCAAAACGCGTGCAAAGACCCTAGATTCGCGCAAGGCTCTCTCTGTTGAAATACCTTGAGCAGAAATTTTATAAGGGAAATGATTTCGTCAGAGCACGGTAACTCCTTAAGCAGACATCACCGAAGGAAATTTTTTTGCCGGAACACAGACGCATTCTCCAGATGCAACAAATTATGCGTTCAAATTAGGGGTGAGAAAAAAAACCAAAAAAATTGAACCGTAACCGAATTAATCGAAAAAACCGAACCTAAAAAACCGAATCGAACGAATAACCGAAGAAGACCGAACAGAAAAAACCGAAACCGAATTATTCGGATTGGTTTCGGTTTTTCATATTTTAAAAACTGAAAAAACCGAACCGAACCAATATGTAATCTTTTTCAAAAATTAATATATATATATATATATATATATATATATATATATATATATATATGTTGCTATTTTTATATTTAATGGGATAAAAACACACAAATAGTCTACCATTAAAGATGATAAAGATTTGTATTAGATGAATACTATCATTTTAAATAGTGCAGACCGAAATTATTGTATATTTAGTTATTTACTTTTGAATTTTTTTTAAATGTAAGAATATGATGACAAATATTTAGTTTTACTTTGATTAGTTTGTGTTCGATCAATTAATTTATGAATTACCTATTGTTAAACATCTTTGTACTTTTAATCTTGTGTGTGAGAGAGAACAAAAAAAGCAAAAACAAAAAAAATTAAAAAAAACCCGAAAAAACGGAACCGAAACCGACAAAAAAACCGAAAAACCGAAAAACCGAAATCAAATGGTTCCTAATAACCAAAAAACCGACTATGTCGGTTTCGGTTTTAGCCAAAAACCGAACCGAACACCCCCTAGTTCAGATAGCAACCCAAGAAAAATAATAAGAAAGATACAAACAAAAATAATAAAAAAGATACCAAAAAAATCCTAAACCTAAAATATTTACTCTACTTGATTCGAACCTGCGTACTGCAAAGAGAAAAACCCAAAAAAGCCAAAACCACTACAGCAAAGTCACAAAGGTTTCTTTGTTGTCCCAATAAATATATACGTTTAGAAGGTGCCGGTGGGGTCTCCCACCGTCACTTCTAATTAAGGTTATAAGAATTAGTTGTACCTGGGACGCAATTGCAGAAGGATAGAGCCCACAAGATAAATACAAAAATTAGAGGTTTATTTTGTAATATTAACTAGGGTTATACACGCACTTCGCGCCGGTAATCGGGCTAATTGATAATAAAATTCGGACATGCATAAATGTTTACCGTTGAAAAAATAAACATTGGAAACATGAAAACGAATCTATGTAAATCGTATAACTATAATATTAAACGTGGAAAACCACAATTAACTGGCGTGTTAATATTTAATAAATGTTAACTTGAATCGAACCATAAACATAAAGTCAAAAAGGTAATTTAGGAAAACAAAATGTTAATAAAAAAACATTATTACATTAACTCAGTTTTAGTCATTGAACGAAGATAAAAAAACATTTTACGATGTTATATTAGTAAAAGAAATATTTGAAAAAAGAAAAACAAGGAACTTTAAGAAACAATGAAGAAATCAAACATTAATTATCTAATATAGTAGTAAAAAGAAAAATATATGATCGATCTAAGATTGTCGCACCCCGAGAAATCCCGTCCCATCCGGGGCGCGAGCAAGACCAGTCAGGATCGCAGTCTCCGGTCACACTGTTGCGAGACTGACATGTCTGGTTGCATACGTACATCCAATAACTTGGATAAATCAGTTTTGTAAAATCAGAGTTTCTGAAGTAGAGTATAAGTTATCAAAACATATTTGAGTTCATAATTTGCGGAAACGTTGTTAAAATAGTTTTCAAAAGAATCAGAGTAATAGTTTGCGGAAGCGATTACAGTTGTTTAATCAATACAAAACATAACCAAATGTTGTTAATTGTTCAATGATTTCAATGGCCTAAGACACTAAAGCTGATGCATGGGACTCCATCCTAGCATCATATCCTCATGTAAGTGCCTTAGCTACATGAGAAAACATGCAAGTAAAAAGGTCAACACAAAGGTTGGTGAGAGCACAGGTTTGTGTCAACATTAAACATCAAAATGTTTAAAGTAAATGTTTGTAGGTCTACATTTCAATACAATGCAATATCCATTGATAGCTAGTCAATATGAGTTATACCATATGCGGGTTCGCAACCGAAGCTAACATGCTGCCTCCCGCCATATACATCCAACAAGTTATGGCAATGATGTTTGGTCAATTATACATTGTTCCGACCTCCAGTTGGGGTGGCCATACGGCGCGCAACAGTGGGGTTTGTCAGGCCCAAATAGTACTATTCAGAATTACCACGCTAAGCGCAATGCGCTATTAACGGTTCGAGGTGTGTTTAATGAGGACTTATCAGTTTTGTGGATGAATGCCACACATATGCATATACATGATATTAACATGTACAAATGTAACCAAAAGTATGTTATTGTTCAAAAACAGTTTGTACTGCAATGTTTTCTCCCCTAAAGGTAGAAAATGTAAAAAGGGGCCGTAACTCACCTGGTAAAGTAGTTCCGGTTTATGTGTTGTTCGCTACCTGTGAATGCTAGCAATCCTGCTAGTAAGCACCTATAGCCATATAGGTGTGAGTATGTGTTCTGTGGTATGTGTTGTATCACATACAACTCCAAGTGTCGGTGCGCTCAACCGAGTGTGTGTGTTGACTTTTGTTGTCTCAACGAATCGTTGGTGACACGTTTGTTGTGTTAGCTTGTTTATGTGTCTTAACACAAGTAAGACACCAACACGCATTCCTATGACTAATCATGATGTTTTCACATAAGTCATGTTTCGAAAATTGTAACGTTTCCGTTTTGGGGGAAACTTTCTATATTTAGAAAGTTTCTATTTTTGGAAAGTATAGTTATATTTCATAAACTCAATACTTCTAGTATGTTTGTAAAAACACGTTTAAACTCTTAAAACACATCGTTTGCGCATAAATCACCATTTATGCCGTTTTGCCCAAATAAAGTTTCTTAAAATGGCAAGTTCTCGTTTAAATGCTCGTTTTCACAAATCAAAGTTTCCAATCATGTTAAAAACCATTTATAAACATATTTCTACAATCAAAGTTCATCAAAACATTCGTAAACATCAAAAGCCCTCTTTTGATTTACAAAAGTTTCCTTATTTTGTAAGTTTTTACAAAACCATGTTTTTGACAAAATCAAATACCCAAATGTGTTTCTAAACACTCCAATATACATTTGACAACATCTAGACATGTCTAATATGTCTAGATCATCACAAATCTATGATTTGCAACATAAAAGTTTCCTTTTATGCCAAGCTCTACAAAATCATCATCAAATCGACAATAATTGTCACACCCCGTAAAATCCAGGTCAGCTTTATCTTTAATTAAATGTTTATTTAATTGATATTTGTACACGTGGCACTAGAATTAGTTTAATTTAGTGTGACACGTGACATGACGATACGAACACTGACACAAGCACGATAATTCGAGGAATTATCAAGAAACCGCACACACGTGTCAAAACACACGAACGTTGGTGAACATGAGGCAACGAAGATGGGTCGAACTCATCAGTGATTATGATTGCGCCATCAAGTACCACCCTGGTAAGGCAAACGTAGTAGCCGACGCTTTGAGCCGAAAGGAGACGACAAAACGCGTACGTGCACTACAACTCACAATTCACTCCGAACTGCTACAACAGATCCGGAACGCTCAACAGGAAGCTCTGAAGGTCGAAAACCTCCCTCAGGTATCCTTGCGATGCAAGGAAAAGCACATGGAGGTGAAGACCGACGGAGCATACTACTTTATGGATCGAATCTGGATTCCACACCACAGGGGATTGAGAAATGTGGTGATAGATGAAGCACACAAGAGCTGATACTCTGTACATCCGGGCTCTGACAAAATGTACCACGATTTGAAGACGACTTATTGGTGGCCGAACATGAAAGCTGAGATAGCCACTTACGTAAGTAAGTGTTTAACGTGCTCAAAAGTCAAGGTTGAGTACCAAAAGCCATCAGGATTACTTCAACAGCCCAAAATACCTATGTGGAAATGGGAACAAATTTCCATGGACTTCATCACCAAACTGCCTAAGACGGAAAGTGGTTGCAATACAATATGGGTTATCGTAGACCGACTAACGAAGTCTGCACACTTTCTACCTATCAAGGAGACTGACAAGTTGGACAAACTCACTCGAATTTATCTGAAGGAAGTGGTCACTCGACATGGAGTGCCAATCTCAATCATCTCTGATCACAACAGTCGATTCACGTTGCATTTCTGGAAGTCCTTGCATAAGGCATTGGGCACGAGATTGGATATGAGTACCGCTTACCACCCGCAGACTGATGGGCAGAGCGAACGAACCATACAGACACTAGAAGACATGCTTCGTGCATGCGTCATTGATTTTGGCAGTAGCTGGGAGACTCATCTACTGTTAGTCGAGTTCTCGTACAATAACAGCTACCACACTAGCATACAAGCTGCACCGTTCGAGGCACTTTACGGACGTAAATGCTGATCACCCACCTGCCGGGGCATAAGTTGGGGAAAGCCAACTGACTGGTCCCGAGCTTGTGCACGAAACGACCGAGAAGATCGTGCAGATACGTAAACGAATGGCAGCAGCTCGAGATAGACAGAAAAGCTACGCAGACAAACGCCGCAAACCGTTGGAAATCCAGGTGGGAGACAGAGTGTTGCTCAAGGTCTCGCCCTGGAAGGGAGTTATTCGATTTGGCACTAGAATTAGTTTAATTTAATGTGACACGTGGCATGACGATACGAACATTGACACAAGCACGGTAATTCGAGGAATTATCAAGAAACCGCACACACATGTCAAAACACACGAACGTTGGTGAACGTTTAGCACATCGTGTAACAAAACACTCGAAATTCACGAAACGCTCAAACATTGAACTTGGAAGTTCAAACAAGGCCAAACGATAGTTCGTAAGCATGAAAACGGCGACGAACGGATCAAACCATTGAAATTGGGCCTATTGGGCTCTTTAGGGACCCGTCGCGGTACGCGAAACGCGAAGGCCCAAAAGGAACCCCATGGCAGTACGCGATGGATGTGCGGGGAATTTGAATCCCAAAATCCATCGTGGTACGCAGAGAGAATCTGGGAGCCCCTCGGTGGTATGCGACGCCGTCCAGTCGACAAATCTTTATAAAACCAAGACCATCATGCCTAATCTATCCTTTCTAATCATAATTCTCGACTCTACACGCCACCCTTCGGTTCATATCCGCCATTTTCACCTGCAAGCACACTTGGAAGCCATTTTTGAGTGATTGAAGCTCTAGACTTGAACACTTGAAGACCCAAGGAGCATAAGGAACACTTTCAAGCACCACCATCCATTTACACCGGTTGTGGAGCTGTTTTCAACCATTCCAGAAGCATTTGGGGCTGTTCTTGTCATCATTTCTACAATCTTGAAGCTATAGAAGGTAGTACAACACCCCTTGTAGCTTAAAACCATCTTTAATCACACATGCAAGCACTAGATTGCACATGCAACCTACTTGATGTTGCATGCACGAATTTCTTGATATGTAGATCTGGGTTTGTTGGTTTTAATACGTTTCTTGATGATCTAAGATGATTTGATGAAGTTTTATGATCCATAATGATGTGAGTATAGGTGATGCATGATTTGGTCATGGATGATCGATAAAATAACATGCATGCATGATCTACTGTATTTTAGATAGATTTGAATGATGATACATGATTATTGTTGATGATGGTAATGATATTCATGATTAGGTCTTGTTAAAATAGTTAAAAATGTGGTTTTTGATGAACTTTCTAATTATAGAAACTTTTAGATACAAAAGGATGATATGGGTGATATTATAAGCATGCATGTATGTAGATTTGTTATTTGCATGATAATATGGTGATATTATGTGCAAGAAATTGATCTAGAGTTGATTTGGCACATTTTTGGCATAGTTACTATTTATAGTAACTTTTATAGATGAAATATTGCTAGATGATGATTTGGTTTAGACTAACATGATTAGGTGGTGTTAAATGGCTTATTATGAGGATATGTGATGTAAAAATGAGTTAGAAATGCTTAAGATAACCATTTGTATGATATATGTCATAGTTACTATTTATAGTAACTTTATTTTGTAAACAATCGATTTATGAATGTATTGTAAGTTTTGAGCATGCTAAGTGACTTAATATGATTCAATATGATTATTGCATGCTAACTTAGATGGTTTCTGATAATAAACTTGCTAAATTTAGAAACTTTCTATTTTAGGAAACTTTTGTATGCAAACGTGACTTATATGTTTATTTGACTAAGTATGGCAACGTGCTGTGTGTTAACATGACCACGTAGGACTTAACAAGCATGCTAGAACTTTAAAAACGATATGTGTTGTGAACTTGCCATAAATGGAAACTTACTATATATAGTAAGTTGTCCATAGACGCGACTTGCGCATTTTGCACACGACGAACACTAACACGAATGTTACACGATTCACAACCGACACATGGTTCACCAACGGGTCGTTGACTTGACACGATCAAACACGGTCAAACACAGTCAAACACGGTCTATGTGGACCGACACGGACAAACATGAACAACCGTGGGTTGTTGAGCACAAACACGAGCACTAACACTAACACGAGCACGGTCACTTACACGAACTCACGTATGGTATACGATATAGGTAGCCGGTGACCGACTACTTGACGATACAGGAGCTTACGCTTGTACTATCACATCATTCACTTAGGTGAGTTTACGACCCCTCTTTACTCTTTTACAAGCTTTTCAAATAGGGGGAGAATACTTGTTGAATCGAGTCAAACACTTACTACTGTACAAACATTTATTGTGTATGCTGGTTTATTAGACAAACACTAAGTGTTGTAATCGTAACAAGCCCTCATAAAGTCTTACCGTTAATGTACGAACAACGTGGCAGGTTTGAATGGATCCGTTTGGGTGTGACTAACCCCGCGTGGCACAATATTGACTGGACGTCATAACACGTGAAACTTTGACCTAACTTGCTATGTTATTACGAGACATAGCGGAGGCAGGAACAAACAAGTCTAGTTCGGTAGTGACGCACTAACACTTGGAGCCTAGGGCTCGGAACTAACATTATGATAAACATCATGACACATATTTTACTTACTATCTATGTATATCAAAACCTGTGAACTCACCAACCATTGTGTTGACACTTTTTCTTAAACTTGTATTCTCAGGTAACTAAGAGGCTTATGGATTCAGGAAACGCACTTAAGGGCACGAGCATAGGAACTGCATATGTTATGTCGTGTCATTTTGATCAAACATTTATAATTTATGTTCTGTATTGAAACAATGTAGTGTCTGACAATCATTTTCCGCTGTATGTATTAAACTTATTATCTTTCCGCTGCAATATTATATATTTTCCGCTGCAAACTATTTTGTTACTTCTATGACAAACAATGTATTTTCAACGTATATAGAATTGTTCTATATGACCATGAGCTGTGATTCTGGCCACGTCACACCCATGTGGAGTGACACCACGAGTGGGAAATTGGGGGTGTGACAATAACCCATCCAAAACTCAAATCCCACATTTCTAAACTCTAAAATCAGTAGATCTAAATCAAATACACATCAAATCACCAACAAATTCGTGCACAATAGCCACATGGAGTTGCATGTGGGTGGATGTTCATGCATGTGGGTTTTCACCCATTGCATGTTCGATCTAACTAAAGATTAACATAGGAAACTACCTTAGAAGCTAAGATCCACTGAGATTTGGTAGCAACAACTTCTGATGATGAAGATTTAGTGGTTGGTGATTGATTCAACCTTCTTGATTCCTTTCTCAAGCTCCAAGACTTTCAAGAACTCCAAGAATGTAGAGGATTGGCTTAAGGGATGTTTGCAAAGGTTTGGGGTTGGTTTCTGGTGTGTTTTGTCGAGAATGTGTGTAAGAACTCGAGTAGATTGCAAAGAAACCGAGTGGAAATGAGTTGAGGTTGATTTTATAATTTTTTTGATCTGCATGGGCTTCGCGTACCGCCGAGGCCGATCAAAATGGTCTTCGCGTACCGCTGAGGAATTCGGGAGTCCCGAATCCCGCTTTTCTTCGCGTATCGCGACGGGTCCATTTTTCAGTTTTTCGATTTCGTCGATTCGATTACGCTCGTACTCAATTCCCAATGTTTATCCTAAACATCTAATGCACGTTTAGCACCTAATCACATAATAACACATAAGTTGTTTGATCACCAACGTTCGTGAGACTCGTGTGTGTATTTTGATAATTCCCCGAATTATCTTTGATAGTTTGTGTTCGTTGCTACGAACCGTTTGCATGCTTGATTAACCATAATCAACATGCATCGCACAATCCAATAATTTCCCGAATTATTGTTTTGCGTTTGTGTTTGTCACACTTGGTTTCCAAAACTAATGTGCAATGTACGATTCGATAGTCCCTCGAACTATCATTTCGCAGTTGTTTGTGTTTGACTCATCTAATTAAACATAATTAAATGAAATGCAACAAGTATGAATGTGAAATGTAAAGAATGTAAAAGTCGTAATTTACCTGAAATTGCCGGGTGTCACAAAGATAAATTCATTTTAAAATAATGGGTGGATAACATAAAAGACACATGTGTAAAAAAATATTAACCAACTTGAAAAGTAGAAAAAAACAATAATTATGAATCTTTGTAGCACACATTTGAAATATATAGTCTATAATATTTAATTAGTATTAATATTATATAATAATTATCATTAATTAACTATTATTATCAAGGAAACAAAGTTTTGATTATTATTATCGTTGGCCGTCGTTTTTGACTTTTGAAGGAATTGAAGGATGAAATGAGAATTAATTAGTACTATTGATCCAACTTATAAATGTATGTATATATAATACTAATAATAGTAATAGTAGTAGTTATAATAGTAGCGTTAGTAGTAACTAATAGAGTTAAGGAGTAGAAAAGTAATGAAAGAGTTTGATTATTTTATAAAAGAGAATCCTAACTTCATCTTCTTCTTTTTAAAATATAAGCGGGTTTTTTAATTTTCCAAATCCAAAATAACAAAATAAACTTTGAAAACGAATAATTTAAACGATTAAGGCCTAAAAATTTGAGTACATATGTGAGGCCCCGAAACCGGGCACCTCACAGAGGTTGGTTTTCATCATAACACATAGCTCTTAAACTAAAAACTTTCATAATCATGCAGCGGAAATGTAAACATAGTTTGATAAACAGAAAATCAATAAAGTGTCTGTATCAAAAACATATCGGATTTGCCAAACCAATGGATCGTCTAACTTGATGCCCGAGCTCCATGCCTTCTCTTATCGTACCTTCAACCTGACATACATGCTAAATCAAGTCAGCTTACGCTGGTGAGTTCTAGTTTTCATAAAACAACATTACACATACTTAACATAAACCTCATTTCATACACATAGTCCATAACCTTAGCACATATCATCCTTAACATCATCATCATACGTTCCACTGCTACCATACGAGCAGTGAGCTTATGCCGGCACAAGGCTCCATACCCAGTTACAGTCGTGGTTGACTATCATACCCAGTTATAGTCGTGGTTGACTATCATACCCAGTTATAGTCGTGGTTGACTATCATACCCAGCTATAGTCGTGGTTGACTATCATACCCAGTTATAGTCGTGGTTGACTATCATACCCAGTTATAGTCGTGGTTGACTATCATACCCAGTTATAGTCGTGGTTGACTATCATACCCAGTTATAGTCGTGGTTGACTATCATACCCAGTTATAGTCGTGGTTGACTATCATACCCAGTTATAGTCGTGGTTGACTCTCATACCTACCCAGCACAAAAACTGGTACATCTTTCATACATATCCTATAACACGTATAGGAACATCGTTCGTTCGTCATACATGATATACTAGCATTATATCATCTTTTATCATAATCATCATAACATTTACTGCTAGCATCATAACATCATTCATTGCAGTCATCATGGCATCTTAGGCATGTCATACTAGCATCGTTTCATCATACCATCATAGCATACTGGCATCATGCACAGTTCATCATAACATACTAGCATCATTATCATATCATAACATCATGTCATCATGCCTACATATCATACTTCCATCCTAGCAACCTAGGACCTTGTCATACTCCTATAACTATTCTCATAGTTATCATCATGAAGCATGTTATCATAAAGTCATCATCATATCATATGCTAGCATTGTTATCATGTCATGTTATTCATTATCGTAACTCATTTATCATGCATTCATCATACTGATCATATTTTCATGCATAGATCATTCTAACACATAAACATGCATACATAGTCAGGCCATATCATCATTCATTCATCATCATCATAAGCACATAACATCGTAACAATAAGCATGTATGCCAGCCCAAAACCTTAAACATAAAATAGGGCGTCTAGAACTCACCTGATAGTGGACTCTTGTTCTTCTTAGCCGAACTCCTTAGCTAAGCCTTAAGAACCTACATCCGTTACATCACCTCATTACGTTACATTACGTTCTTAGACTTAGAAAATATTCTAAGTCCCAATAGTCTACTAGCCCCCCTTTCTGAATCCAAGTTCTCGAAACTTAGCTAAGTGTTCGAAACCCTTGAAATTCGTTAAGTTCCCATGTACACGAAATTCCCTGGTTCACGAAATCACTTAGTACTCGAAATCATTCAGTGTATTCGAACTACTCCTTGTACACGAAATGGTCCCTGTACTCGAAGTAGTCATGTACCCGAATTACCCCTTGTACTCGAATTTTCCCATGTACTCGAATTAACATGTATAATTTCGAGTACCCTATACTCATGATTTCGTGTACTCATCATTTCATCATTTAAACATCTCAGAAATTCGTCTAAGACTTTAGGGAGCTAGTTCTAGGTTCCTTAGGGTGTTATCAACACACCGGAACATCAAAGTTCCGAACTTTATGCATAAAGGTGTGAGCTTTATGCATAAGTTCCCCTTTTGTATGACTATCCTAACTTTCGTATAAAAATCTAGCTTTCTATACATGAATCACTTACTTGAAGGTAGCTGATCCTCCTGGTAAAATCCCGTGCGTTTCCTACTTCGTTTGGTCGATTAAAGTTTGATTCTTGAAATTCTTGGACTTAAACTTCGTGTACTCGAGAGGGACCGTGCTTCCAACCAAAGGTTCGCACATATCCCAAGGCACTACTATTTATAGGCGTGTCCCTGTACTCGATATCGTGTGTACACGAAATCTCGTGTACCCGAATTTGGTGTACTCGAACCGGGTGTACTCGAAATCTACCTTATTTCGAGTACACGATTTCTAAGCCCCGTTTTGGTCATTTTTCGTCCATTTTCCCACAAGTTACTTATCCGTTACACGTACGTAGAATTCAAACAACTTGTATCTTAGAAAAATTTGGGATGTTACAAGTCTCCCCTCCTTACAATAGGTTTCGTCCCGAAACCTGCCTTGTTACACATCGAACAAATGAGGATACAAATGCCTCATCTCGTCTTCCAATTCCCACGTCGTGTCTGAACCTTTCCGATGCTTCCACTGAACTCTTACTTGACGAACCGTTTTATTCCGTAGCTGCTTTTCCTTCGTGTCCACAATGGCAATTGGCTCTTCAATGTAGTTCAGTCGATTATCTACCTCAATGTCATCCAAAGGAACGTGCGCCTGATCGTCTGCCAAGCACTTCCTAAGATGTGACACGTGGAAGGTAGGGTGAATCCCGTTCAGCTCCTCTGGTAGGTCCAGTCGGTACGCGACTTTTCCTACCCTCGCCTCTATCCGGAACGGTCCGATGTACCTCGGACTCAACTTTCCTCTCTTTCTGAATCGAATGATTCCCTTCCATGGTGATACTTTCAGCAACACTCGATCGCCAACATTAAACTCTATCGGTCGTCGGCGCTTGTCAGCGTAAGACTTTTGGCGATCTTGTGCAGCTTTCATACGTGCTTTTATCACCCGTAACTTTTCTGCCATATCAATCACAGCAGCCTTGTTTCCCATTTCTTTCTGTCCAACTTCACCCCAGCATACCGGGGTCCTACATCGTCTCCCGTACAACGCCTCATATGGGGGCATTCCGATGCTGGAGTGGTAACTGTTGTTGTATGAAAACTCCACCAATGGCAAGTGATCATCCCAGTTCCCTCCAAAATCGATAATGCACGCCCTGAGCATATCCTCCAACGTTTGGATAGTCCTTTCTGACTGTCCATCAGTCTGAGGGTGATAGGCGGTACTGATATTTAACCTCGTTCCCATGGCATCATGAAACTGCTTCCAGAATCTGGAAGTAAACCTCGTATCTCGATCTGACACAATGGAGACAGGAACTCCATGTCTGGCCACAATCTCCTTTACGAACAACTCAGACAACCTTTCGGACGTATACGTTTCCCTGATAGGAAGAAAGTGTGCACTCTTCGTCAGTCGGTCCACAATCACCCAAATGGTATCATGTCGCTTAGCTGTCTTTGGTAGCTTGGTAATGAAATCCATGGTGATGTGTTCCCATTTCCACTCCGGTACCTCTAGAGGTTGCACATATCCGTAGGGCTTCTGATGTTCAGCCTTCACTTGCGCACAAGTAAGGCACCTGTTCACATATTGCATCACATTAAACTTCATGCCCGGCCACCAATAATCCTGTCGGAGATCTTGATACATCTTCGTTGCACCGGGGTGTACCGAGTATCGTGACTTGTGGGCTTCATCTAAAATCCTCGCTCGAATGTCCCCATTTCTGGGCACCCACATTCGACCGAATCGTAGCTTTATCCCATGGTCATTGTCTTCCAAGTTCTTGACTTGTCCGAAGACGCGTTCAAAACCCACATTCTTTTCTTTCAATCCCTCCTGTTGCGCCTGTTTGAGCTCGTTCAGAAAGTCTGGTGTTATTACCAAACTATACGATTTTACTCGTATGGCAGGATGATCAGTCTTGCGACTCAGAGCATCCGCCACCACATTGGCCTTTCCTGGGTGATATAGAATATCACAATCATAATCCTTTAGCAGCTCAAGCCATCGTCTCTGCCTCATGTTCAAATCCTTTTGCTCGAAGAAGTACTTCAAGCTCTTGTGGTCGCTATAGATGGTACTCCGTACTCCATACAAGTAGTGTCTCCATATTTTCAATGCAAACACCACTGCAGCGAGTTCAAGATCGTGGGTCGGGTAGTTAGCCTCATGAATCTTTAGCTGGCGCGAAGCATAAGCTATCACCCTTCCCCTTTGCATTAGTACACATCCCAACCCTTGTCGTGACGCATCGGCATACACAACAAGATCATCATTCCCATCCGGCAGTGCTAGAACAGGAGCTTGGGTAAGTTTCTCCTTCAGCACTGAAAACGCTTGTTCTTGGTTTGGACCCCATTCGTACTTTACGTCTTTCTTCGTGAGCTTCGTCAGTGGCGTCGCTATCTTGGAGAAGTCTTGAATAAATCTCCGATAATAGCCAGCCAAACCAAGAAAACTGCGTACTTCTGTCGGTGACTTTGGAGGACTCCATTTCATAATCGTTTCAACTTTAGCTGGATCTACCATAATGCCTTCTGGGTTCACCACGTGACCCAGAAACTGTACCTCTCGTAGCCAGAAAGCGCATTTGGAGAACTTAGCATAAAGTTTCTCTTTCCTCAGGATTTCCAATACCTCACGTACGTGGCAAGCATGGTCTCCCTCGTTCTTTGAATAAATCAAAATATCATCAATAAACACTATCACCGATCGGTCCAGCATCGGTCGACATACCCTGTTCATCAAATCCATAAATGCTGCGGGAGCATTCGTCAATCCAAACGACATAACGAGAAACTCGTAATGTCCATAACGCGTACGGAAAGCAGTCTTTGGAATATCCTGCTCTCGAACTTTCAACTGATGGTAACCGGATCGGAGATCTATCTTTGAGAACCAGCTTGCACCTTGCAATTGATCGAACAAGTCATCAATTCTGGGTAGAGGATACCTGTTCTTTACGGTCAACTTATTCAGTTCCCTGTAGTCAATACACATACGCATACTTCCATCCTTCTTCTTAACGAACAGCACCGGTGCTCCCCACGGAGAGACACTCGGTCGTATAAAACCTTTATCAAGGAGTTCTTGTAGCTGGGTCATCATTTCCTTCATCTCGGTTGGAGCTAAACGGTAAGGTGCTTTGGCAACGGGTTGTGCCCCCGGCACTAAGTCGATCTGGAACTCAATTTCCCGTTCGGGTGGTAATCCAGGCAATTCCTCAGGGAATACATCGGGGAAGTTACACACCACGGGAACATCATCAATCGTCCTCGTAACCGTACGTTCCTCAATCGCGTAGACCAAGTAGGCTACACACCCTCGCCGCATCATAACATCAGCCTTGATCATCGAAATGATCTTTGGCGCATACATCGCTTTATCACCATAAACCGTCACGGAGCTCCCATCCATCGCACGTAAACATATCATCTTTCGTCGACATACTATGTTAGCCTCATATTTGGCTAACCAGTCCATACCCAAAACCACATCGAATCCCCCTAAGGTAATAAGAAACAATCGGACAGGGAACCTATGACCTTCTATCTCAACATAACAGTCATCAATAGCCTCAGTCACCCTGGTCATCTTACCAATAGCCGTCTCTACATCAAATACCCGATCTATCTTCTTAACCTTCCCAGATAACCCATCACAGAAAGTAGAAGACACAAAACTCATACTGGCACCAGAATCAAACAATACAGAAGCAGGAATATTGTTGATAGAAAAGGTACCTGTGACCACGTCCGGGTCCACAATCGCATCATCCTTCGTCATCGTAAAGGCTCGTGCTTTAGCCTTCTGCTTCTCCTTTCCTTTCTCCTCTTTCTGACCCGAGCCCGAAGCATCGGCCCGTGGTTGTCTGCAATCCTTGGACAGATGTCCAAACCCGTTGCAGTTGTAGCATCTGGTGGCACTCGGACAATTGCTGGAGAAATGTCCCGTCTTTCCGCATCGAAAGCATAAGTTAGTGCCCACCAAGCACTGTCCGGTGTGAATTTTACCACACTTGTTGCATCGGTTCGCATCCTCACGCTTCATCTTCTTGCCTGAAAACTTTCGTTGGTCTGTTCGACCCCTCTTAGTCCCGGAGGACTCTTTCACCTTTGCTTCTTCTTTGACTGGCTCGGCTGACATAACATCATCCCAAACTATGCCACTGAGCTCCACAGTGGAGTCATAAGTCTTGGGAGCATTCGCCTTCACATGTATCCGAACCTTGGGAGGCAAACCCTCCATGTACAACTTCACCCTACGTTCCTCAGTAGACACCAGGTGAGGAACAAGTCTAGCCATCTCATTAAACCTTGACGTGTACTGGCGGTGGTTCAGACTTCCAGCTTTCAGAACCAGAAACTCCCTTTCAACCTTATCGAGTTCATTCTTGGGACAGAACTGTTTAGTGACCAGTTCCTTTAGATCATCCCAAGTCATCTTCTCTACATCAGCTACAGCCTTGGACTGCTTAATGGTGTTCCACCAGTGAAGTGCCTCCTCAACGAAAGAGTGAGCTGCAAATTTGACAGCTTGGTCAATTCGGCACTCACTGATGGAGATAACAGCCTCCATCGCAGATATCCAATGGCAGGTGGCCACAGCATCTTTCTTACCATCGAAGGTCGGTGGGTTACATCCCTTGAAGGACTTGTAGTCACAGCCCTTCAGTTTCCCAGTCATAGAGTCGCCGCTCTTCGTCTCGATGATCACCACCTCGTCTTCTTTGGTGCTTTCTTTAGTTCCTTCAGACTTGTCTTTTAGAGCATCCTTCAGTGCCTTAGCAATCATTGCTGGCATCTTTTCATCCATGATCTTGCAGACCTCATCAGAAATAGCCTTCACCACGATAGGCTCTAGAGTGAACTCGTCTTCATTCTCAGGTTGTTCATTGTGCCCGTGGTCGTCTTCGTTGACGGGTTCTTCAGTCTCGACATGTGGTTCTTCAGCTACCTGTGGTTTCTTTCGCGGTCTACCCTTTTGTCCGGCCATCTTAACTTTCTACATAATGCAACAATTGATAAGTCAGCATAGGAATCAGTTTAGCACGGAATAAGTTTTGTAAATCGTTAACGACGTTGATCAAGTGTTATTAACCATTTACCCAACTCATAGGCTCTAAACGTTTCCCATCCCATCTCTTCAATGTGCATGACACTAACTACTTTCATAACATTACATCTGACCCTTAACTCATACATAAACATTCGACTCGTGGCATCCGTCATCCGTGGTTGGCAATCCGCATCCATTAATCCCATTCTCAGTTTAAGTCTCAGCACTTGGGATGCTAAGATCTCTCAAACTATGGCTCTGATACCAACTTGTGAGGCCCCGAAACCGGGCACCTCACAGAGGTTGGTTTTCATCATAACACATAGCTCTTAAACTAAAAACTTTCATAATCATGCAGCGGAAATGTAAACATAGTTTGATAAACAGAAAATCAATAAAGTGTCTGTATCAAAAACATATCGGATTTGCCAAACCAATGGATCGTCTAACTTGATGCCCGAGCTCCATGCCTTCTCTTATCGTACCTTCAACCTGACATACATGCTAAATCAAGTCAGCTTACGCTGGTGAGTTCTAGTTTTCATAAAACAACATTACACATACTTAACATAAACCTCATTTCATACACATAGTCCATAACCTTAGCACATATCATCCTTAACATCATCATCATACGTTCCACTGCTACCATACGAGCAGTGAGCTTATGCCGGCACAAGGCTCCATACCCAGTTACAGTCGTGGTTGACTATCATACCCAGTTATAGTCGTGGTTGACTATCATACCCAGTTATAGTCGTGGTTGACTATCATACCCAGCTATAGTCGTGGTTGACTATCATACCCAGTTATAGTCGTGGTTGACTATCATACCCAGTTATAGTCGTGGTTGACTATCATACCCAGTTATAGTCGTGGTTGACTATCATACCCAGTTATAGTCGTGGTTGACTATCATACCCAGTTATAGTCGTGGTTGACTATCATACCCAGTTATAGTCGTGGTTGACTATCATACCCAGTTATAGTCGTGGTTGACTCTCATACCTACCCAGCACAAAAACTGGTACATCTTTCATACATATCCTATAACACGTATAGGAACATCGTTCGTTCGTCATACATGATATACTAGCATTATATCATCTTTTATCATAATCATCATAACATTTACTGCTAGCATCATAACATCATTCATTGCAGTCATCATGGCATCTTAGGCATGTCATACTAGCATCGTTTCATCATACCATCATAGCATACTGGCATCATGCACAGTTCATCATAACATACTAGCATCATTATCATATCATAACATCATGTCATCATGCCTACATATCATACTTCCATCCTAGCAACCTAGGACCTTGTCATACTCCTATAACTATTCTCATAGTTATCATCATGAAGCATGTTATCATAAAGTCATCATCATATCATATGCTAGCATTGTTATCATGTCATGTTATTCATTATCGTAACTCATTTATCATGCATTCATCATACTGATCATATTTTCATGCATAGATCATTCTAACACATAAACATGCATACATAGTCAGGCCATATCATCATTCATTCATCATCATCATAAGCACATAACATCGTAACAATAAGCATGTATGCCAGCCCAAAAACTTAAACATAAAATAGGGCGTCTAGAACTCACCTGATAGTGGACTCTTGTTCTTCTTAGCCGAACTCCTTAGCTAAGCCTTAAGAACCTACATCCGTTACATCACCTCATTACGTTACATTACGTTCTTAGACTTAGAAAATATTCTAAGTCCCAATAGTCTACTAGCCCCCCTTTCTGAATCCAAGTTCTCGAAACTTAGCTAAGTGTTCGAAACCCTTGAAATTCGTTAAGTTCCCATGTACACGAAATTCCCTGGTTCACGAAATCACTTAGTACTCGAAATCATTCAGTGTATTCGAACTACTCCTTGTACACGAAATGGTCCCTGTACTCGAAGTAGTCATGTACCCGAATTACCCCTTGTACTCGAATTTTCCCATGTACTCGAATTAACATGTATAATTTCGAGTACCCTATACTCATGATTTCGTGTACTCATCATTTCATCATTTAAACATCTCAGAAATTCGTCTAAGACTTTAGGGAGCTAGTTCTAGGTTCCTTAGGGTGTTATCAACACACCGGAACATCAAAGTTCCGAACTTTATGCATAAAGGTGTGAGCTTTATGCATAAGTTCCCTTTTGTATGACTATCCTAACTTTCGTATAAAAATCTAGCTTTCTATACATGAATCACTTACTTGAAGGTAGCTGATCCTCCTGGTAAAATCCCGTGCGTTTCCTACTTCGTTTGGTCGATTAAAGTTTGATTCTTGAAATTCTTGGACTTAAACTTCGTGTACTCGAGAGGGACCGTGCTTCCAACCAAAGGTTCGCACATATCCCAAGGCACTACTATTTATAGGTGTGTCCCTGTACTCGATATCGTGTGTACACGAAATCTCGTGTACCCGAATTTGGTGTACTCGAACCGGGTGTACTCGAAATCTACCTTATTTCGAGTGCACGATTTCTAAGCCCCCGTTTTGGTCATTTTTCGTCCATTTTCCCACAAGTTACTTATCCGTTACACGTACGTAGAATTCAAACAACTTGTATCTTAGAAAAATTTGGGATGTTACAACATAGAATAAATTGTGGTGATGAACAGGCTCGTGATAAAGTTGATTCTTCTAACCACTAAAATTCCTTTTAAGAGTTAAGGAACCAAATGATTTAATTTTCTGATTAGCTATTTGGTTAATCTAACCTAAATTAACATATGATCCAAAATTATAACAAATCTATATAAATTATTACATATTAATAAAGATTATTATGTGCTAAAAATTGTGTCAGAATAAAAATTTGACTAGTGTAATAGTAACATATAATATTATTAAGTATTAATGATGCGAGATTAAAATTAGGCAAGTTGGAGCTAGACTCATCCCGTAACCCTTGTAAACTAAGTCCATAATTTGTGTAAAACTGGTACATAAAAAATAGTAATTATAGTTAAATATAATTATTTTTTATCATACTAAAATAAACATGTTTAGTTAGAGAAGAAAAAATATCATTTTTTGTTTATTGAAGTGCATGTATAAAAGATTAAAATGGATATCAAGTGGCTAAAATCAAATATTAAAATATTTCATATTCCAAGCATGAATCTGAATATATATAACAACCAGTGAGGTTCTCACACATTACGGTGGATATTACGTCATGATTCCAAATATCTAAACACATATATGTGTTGTCATTTCGACATAAAGCCATAAAAGGTAGCTATTGTAAACATGTTCGTTATATCTCTAGATTCCAAATATCAAAACACATATATGTGTTGTCATTTCGACGTAAAGCCATAAATTGTAGCCATTGTAAACGTGTTTGTTATATCATTATGAATATTTGATCACGATAGTGGTACCAACATTATAAACAATAAAATACATACAATTTTTAAAACAATAAATCAAGTGTTATCAGACCAGAAATTTTTTTTAATGTTTTCTAATTATTATTATTTTTTAAATAGTATTGTTTAACTATTAATATTATTTAATTATTTAAATAGGAATATTTAATTATTAATACTATTTGTTTAATTATTATTAAATTTAAATAGTTTGTAAAGTAAAATTTGACATTTAACTTGCAAAGCAGCAAAGCGTTTCTTTTTTCACAACGGTTCTAATTGTAGCGGTCATATTCTAGTTTTTTTGCAGCAGCAGTTTGCAAAAATACAAGTATATATAATAATTTCCATAGCTAAGGAACTTACTACTACTCTAATAGCAGGGACGAAGCTTGAAATTTTTTTGTATGGGTGCCAAAAGCCACGGCCACCCCTGGCCCTAGTATATGAAATTTTTCCGTAGGGGGGCCGGACTCTATTAATATAAAATTTTCAGACCAAATCCTACTACATACCTGCTTTTGAGCCGAAAAAAACAGGGGCAGGGTCCACCCCTGGCCCTAGTTATCCTTCGTCCTTGTCTAATAGGAGATGCAGGATACATAAGCAAGTTCGTCTAGCTTAATTTTAATTGGTAGAGTTAGAGAAAGGACTTGACCCGACCTTGCTACTTGGAACCGGAACCGATTCTACTCAAACCGGTGGGTACATGCGGTTCTTGTTTATATTGTGGTTCTAGTCTCTTAGAAAAATCATAATCAAAACAAGAATCAAACCAGAATTACTCCAACTCCGCCGAAAAAAAAAAACGGTTAAAATCTGAATATAACCAGAATCAGTTCTATCTTACCAAGATTTTGACATTGTTGATAAAAAAACAGGAATCGGTTGCTATCCGAAACTGATTCTTAAAAAACCTTATGGTTTTGAGTAGGGGTGTTCAAAATATCCGAAACTCGAAAAAATATGAAATCTAAAACGTATCCGAAACCCGAAAAAAACTCATTCGAAAGTTAATTCGGGTTCGAATTTTTCGAACCGGACAATATGATTTTAGATTCGGATCATGTCAGGTTTCGGATAGGCAAAAACTAGTTTTTTAGGGTCAAATATCAGAATAACCCGAATAAACACAGTTTATTCGGATGTAAGAGCCATTGTTTTTCGGGTCGAGTAATATATTTTGAGTTTCGGGTCGGGTCGGCTTTCGGATAGCCCTAATGACTCGTTATCCGACCCGATAAACACCATTAGTTTTAATTTCACTGTACATCTTTTACTTTTTATATTTTATGGTTGTGGGCTGGTGCTATTGTTTCGGGCCTTTCGGCTTTCGTTTTTTTATTCGTGGGCTTTTGAAATATTTTGCTTTGTATGTGTGGCTGGGCTCTAAATATATGGCCTGCTAAATGTTCAAGTAATGTTTCATAAATTAAATCCAAATATTTTATGAAGCTCATTAAAATGATGGTTCTTTCTTCTTCAAATTCTACTGAACAAATTGTTTTAGAGATCAGTTTAATATCATATAATATTAAACTAGTTCTGATAACAAATATATTTAAAATGTTACAATTTTGTAAGTTTTCTCCTTAGAAATGTAAAAAAATTTCCCTTTACTTCAACTTTTTCCCTCTTTTTTATAAAAAAAAAATTAAATTAATGTTAATTAATATGATATAATCTTTACATAGTCCTAAAAGTTCCGGGACTATCCAATTCGTCTTAAAAGTCACATGTTTTGAAGGTCTAGTATGCCGGATGCATAATCTAGATCGTTGTGACAGTTCGATTTTGTTTTAGAATTATTAAAAACCGTTAATTTATTCTAAAATCCGTTAAAACATAATTATTAAAACCAACAGTTGTTTTACTGTTCTTTGGATCATAATTTAAAAATTATGAACAAGTACATGCGATGTAAGAAAAAGAAGAAGCACTTTTAACTATAGGCATTTGGTTATTTTATGTATATACCAATAATTGATGAAGCCAAGTGTCCAAAAGAGCAATCATTTTCACTTTGAACTCTCACAATATTTGGGTGGGTTGATAATGAAACAACACGAAGCAAAGGGTGTTTCCCAACGAAAGATGGGTCAATTTTAAAAAGTGTATCTTTCCATTATTTTAAAAAGCATAGCTTAGAGGACTAAAATTGTAATTTTATTAACTATAAGGGTTTAATTGGTTATGAAAGGAAATGTTATAAATGGTAATAAGGAATTCATTTTCATTTAATAAACCCTCTATATATTGAAACAACTTTTGATTTGGGAATAGTGTTGTAATTTATAATTGAATCAAAAAAAACACGAACAAGCCTTTGTTCGTGTTTATTTGTTTAACTTTTATCTTGTTCATTAATTATTCATGAACAATAACTGAACAAAAACTCTTGTTCGTGTTTGTTCAATTGAACTTGTTCACAAATGGTTAATGAACGCAAACAAAAATCTATATTATTTAAATATTAAAAATCAACATTATGAGTATCAAAAATTGTAGATAATATTTACATAAATATAAAGCTTAGCACTTGATATAAAACTCAAAAAATAATTATCATAAAAAAAAGAAACAAATATGAAATAATAATCATAACTAAAATTATCCTAAACTAAAAATGAAAAAAAAATAAGAATATAAAACAAATACAATAAATGAACATAAACGATCATAAACGAACATATTAGCGAACGTTCACTCACACATATGAATGAGCATAACCTTTGTTCTTGTTCTTTCATTTAGGTAAACGAATGAAATTTGCTGTTGGTGTTCGTTCATTTATTAAACAAACGAATATAAATAAACTTCCGTCTGATCATTTCACAAACTATCCTCTAAATGCTAGGTTTATTTACAGTCAAATTTGGGACATAATTTGAGTCGCTTAAAATGTTCATGTATAATATGTAAACAAGCGATATAATAATTGTCTTTCTACACACACACACACACATATATATATATATATTATTTATATATTATAAACTAGCCTAGAAACCCATGCATTACATGGGTTGAATAATAAAAAAACTATAAAATATTAACATAAAATAATAATAAATATTTATTAATTATAAAATTATATTTTAATGTAAAATATTCTTATAATTTATTAAATTTTAATAAATTAATAACATAATAGAATAAGAAGATTTATATTATTAATAATTAATTATATAATTTAATTATTAAAAATCATTAGTATCTAATATGATAGAGAGGCGGGAAAAGTAAATCCAGATTTCACCACAAAGTGACACGTGTCTCCTATAAATACTCTTTTATTAGAGTAGATAGATAAAGAGGTATTACGCTTGAACATAACAAAGCTAAGACCTGTCCGTTATTTTTATCATTGGGTCAAGAAACATTCGTCTCCCTCTTACATTTAGGTTTTATAATTTATTTTGAAAAAAAATATTTTGTCAAGCTATCATCAAAGACATAAAATTGTTAATTTTTTAGAAAGATAAAAAAAAACACACGTGTATATCCAATCCTATTCCTCAATTTACACTTATTGATCTTTAAACTAAACACGTGTCCCAAGAATATCCTCATTTCCTGCTCTTTTGGGAAAAAAAAATTAAAATGTTCTTTTCCATATGCTTTGGACCTAAAGAAACTTTTAGTTTTAGCGTTAGAGATTACTTGCGTAAAAGAATACAAAAATTCTACATCAATAATTTCAAAAAATGAAAAAGCAAGCTACTATTAATTTACAAAGTTTTAGATCAACAATTTAGTTAAAATAGGGTTATTGGATTTCAATACTCCCAACTTTGATCTCTTGGCCGGCAATACTTCCAACTGTGTAAATGTTTACTGGCACTCCCAACTTTCAAAACATTTTCTATTGGCACTCTATACAGGTGCCACGTTATCAAAAAATTCTGTTTTGGAGTGCCAATAGACATTGTTTTGAAACTTGCGAGTGTCAGTAAACATTTACTCAGTTGGAAGTGTTGCCGGCCAAAAGATCAAAGTTGAGAGTATTTAAAATTCAATAACCCTTTAAAATAAAATAAAAAACGTATGTTTTCATAGAATTTCATGAATAACAGTGTATTTGCAAGTATTGGCCTCTTATATAGGTTCTTACACTTGCAGTGTTAACTATACAGGGGTTGGAGTTAGATTCAATAAAAGAGATTTTTTCTAGTTGGAGTAAAAACTAATAGTAATTTAACATGTGACATGTTAAAAACATAAAAAACAAAAATCCAGTATAAAAAACAAAAAATCAAGCACAAAAAATCAAAAATCTAGTATAAAAAATTAAAATCCAGTAACAAAAAACAAATACATGACAAAAAAGAATGTTGTACAAAAAAATAAAAGTTTAATATAAAAAAATCAGAGATTGATGATTAACTTGTATATAAAATTATATGCAACTTAAAATTATATAAAACTGTATGTGTTAATATGAATATTTGTGACATTTGAATGTGTGTATGTGCTTTACTCTTTCTGTATTTGTTAATGTATTTTAGTGTGTGTTGTCATGTATATAGATGCAGGAATGTGTGTGGTCAGGTATAATACTAACGTATATATACGTGTGGTAACATATATATTCGATCGGTTCTGAATCAGAAACGGTTTTTATCTTGACCTACGAAACAACTGACCTGACCTGAACCAAATCTGCTATATTCGGTCTGGCTATTGGTTTCAAGATTCCTCTCTGATCAACGGTTCAGGTTTGCTTTGGTTTCAGCATGTTGCAAAGTCCTACTAAACAAAACCTCGTTTGCATTCGCTCCTAATATAGCTATCACGTATATATGTTACGTAATACTTCTTGAAATCTATACACGATAAATAGTTGTATTATGTAATTAATATCATATCTTAAATTTTCGTCATATCTAAAGAGCTGTCCAACGTACCCGGAACCGGAACCGAAAACCCGAACAGGAACTGGTCGTACCCTAACCGGGAGGTATGGGCGATTCCAGGTGTTCAGAGAAATTGAAACCGGTTCCACCCTTAAACCGGTAAAACCCGAACCCGAACCGGCAAGAAACCGGTTGGAACCGGTCAAAAACCGGAACCGGAACAAGAACAGGTTTTTGACTTTGTTGACCGGAACATGAACCGTTTGAGACCGGAACATGAACCGTTTGAAACCGGAACATGAATCGTTTGAAACCGGAACCGGTTCCAGAAAAAAACCGGTTTAGCCACCTCTAATATATGATCCCATATTTTATGATCATCCTAGCTCGGGACTACAAGACAAACCCAAACTTAATTTTCAAGACTCACCAGCCCATCGGGTCTATATGTCTAATGACATAAAAAAAATAAAATTGGTGGAATTTGTGACATAAAAGCAAGATATTAAAACCATCCACTAATGTTACAGATTTAATTTGTGGAAAAAGCAGTTCCATATCGTCCACTTATGTAAAGAAGACGCAAAAAATATATATAAAACAAAGCAGCAAAGCTTATAAAGCAAAAGGCAATCCAACCATCCCATGGCAACATATCCATTACTAGATTTTTAATTCACCTTTTTTTTTTAATTAATTATTGTCAAAAAAAATGGTGTGAGAAAAAACATTACCAAAAAATTATATTAAATTTCATAGTAAAAGTTTTGTAGTTATAATAACAACACAAATTGATGTACTAAGTTTGTGACGGATCACTGTTTATTTTCAAAGTAATCACACATTTAACATAAGTGGAAAGATCAAATAAGAGATTTTTGCCCAAGAATAATAATAACTAATAAGAATTTGACATGTAACATGATAATTTAAGTATAACATCTTATTTTTTATACTAGATTTTTATTTTTTTATAAAGTATTTTTTGTAATGCATTTTTTTTTGTACTTCATTTTTACTAATTTTGTATTAGATTTTTATTTTTTACTAGATTTTTGATTTTTTGCATTGGATTTTTTTGAATTGGATTTAGCTTTTTTTCGTACTTGATTTTGTTTTTTGTACTAGCTTTTTTGTTTTTTACATTTTTAACATGTCACATGCCAAACTACTAATAGTTCTTTATCTTTTTAAGCAAAAAATATATTTTTTAATGGATCAAACCCTTTAATCATATGGCATTATTCGGTCATTTTTTTAATTCTTACTGAATTTTTTATTTAGACTTCAAAAATATTAAAAATATAATCATATAAACTTAATCATGCCATACTTGAAATTTTTCATAAACGAAATCTTGGTGTGATTATCTATATGACTATATACCTGGTATAGAAATTTAGTCTTTGAAAGAAGAAGAATAATAACAATAACAATAAAATAAGAGGTGGGCCCACAAGGAAGTTCGACAATTATTTGGCCCAATAATAAAACAGACCACTCGTATACTCCTTTCCACATCTACCCACTCGGCCACTCCTAATACAATCGCTTTCACTATATCGGCCTTTTACAAACGGTGGGCCTAGCTTCTAGCCCAGACTCACTGACATCTCTATTGTCTTTATATTAATTTCCAGCCACAAAATACACTTTATATGTTATTCATGATGTAGGATCATGTTAAGCATGCATGTATGTGTATATACATACATTTTTTTTGAACAGCTAACGCCAGGTACCACTTTCTAAATGAGTACATTGACACTACCTTCTAGGAGGAAACCCACACTGATAAAACCCTTTAGATTAACCTAAAACATTTTTTGCTCCAATCGAGACTCGAACTCAAGACCTCTCATTCGGAAAGTCAATGGGGGTACCATTAGGATATAAGCCCTTTGGTAACATGGTATATTGTTATGTCGAAATGAGATGAGTGAGTGTAAAGGAAAGACAGGTTTATAATGTATTAGGTTAGTACCTCATGTATGACACGAGATGAATAAAAAATATTATTAACTAACAGCTAACAATAAAAATTTAAACTATATAAGATGATTTCTTAATGTAAAATATGATTAAATATAATTTCATAGATTAAATACTAAAATAATTATATTATTTTTTCGAACACTAATTTTGTAAAGTTCGTTTCTCTATAAATTTCATTTTGTAAAACTATTATTAAAAATTCTAAATTTTATAATAATTTGGTATTTTACAAAAGTGTGTTTTTTAATATTAAAATATTTTTAATGTATTAAAAAAATCTTATTTTTAATTGTGTTAAAAGTATATTTAATATTTAATATATGATATATTTAATATGAGAGAGAGGCGTGAAAAAAAATCAAGGTGCTCTAGGAACACATCAAGTGTCAATAAAAAACCTTTATCTATTAGTTAAGTAAGATAAGAAGTAAGATGTGTGTGACAACTTGGAAATGTTAAGAGCAATGTTTTAAAAACCGGTTCGAACCGGCCGGTTCGACCGGTTCAACCGCTTGCCGGTTACTAATCTGGTATGAAACTATCCGGTATTATATATGTTCATTCGATTAATCATGCCGGCGGTTAATCCGGTTTTACCGGTATTTCCGGTTTCAAAAAAACACAAAATTTTGTTTTTAAGCGATCGTGAACTTGATGTGTTTAACACGCCAATGTCATAATCCTATTATGCACTTTATTTTTGATGAATTTGAGCACTTTTTAAATTGTTTTTGGATGAATTTGCATACTTTTTGGAAATTTATTTGAGTATAAGTTGTATTTCTATAGAATTCTATGTTAATTAGTGTGTCCGGTTGAACCATCCGGTACAAACCGATTTAACCGGTTGAACCATTTTTTAGTCAAATCCGGTACATATAAAATGCCGGTTTTTAAAACATTGGTTAAGAGGGGAAAAAAAAAGAGGAATGCACAAAAGAAACAAAACTTTCTTAAAAGTAACATTTTTGCTTAACTATATTTTCTGAAAATTATAATAGAAAGTTAATTAAAAAGCTTTTTCATATTTAAATCATATTTTCAATATGATTTTAGTTCTTTTTTGGCTTGTTGTAAGCAAATACCCTAGAGATTCTATTTTACAATTAACTTTGGGTTATCCCGCGCGTTATCATGTTAACCTTCATTTTTTTTTTATATTTTTTAAGTAAGATTAGCCTCTTATTTAATAGAATAAAACATGATCTCAAAAATTAAAACTCAGATAACATAAAGTTATCATTCCGTAGTAAAACTTATTAATGTAAAACATAAAACTTTTAAAAATAAATGTAAAAAATAAAAATTGTCTAAAACTTGTATCACACAATTCTACCTAACTAAAATTTTACGTAAAAAAAGAGTGGGTCATATCACAAAACAATTCTTAGCATGTTACAAGCTTCTAAACATGTTACTTGTCGTGTCTAGCACATTTGCACATGTCATGTTTTATCATATTGTATCTATTTTGTTATATCAATCCTAATCACAACACACATGACATTGAAAAAATGTTACAATAGTCATTTTTTTAACTACCAACTAATCAACTTTCGGGTACTCCGTACGCGGCTCCCAATAGCTAAAGGATGCCCAAGCTGGCCACTAGTTCAGACGGACGAAGCCTCTAGCCCACCAGCCATCAATTCTCAGGGAAAACCCTACCCAAGCACCCGTCTAAAGGCACGACGGTGGAAGGTCAGTATAATAGCCGTTAATTCGACATTTCTTTTTATCCTTTAGTGAAACATTAGTGCCAAAATGGTGCATGCTTTCGGCTCCATTAATCTTCGTGACTTTTCTCAATATTTTTGTTGGTAGAGGAATCGATGTAGAATAAACATTTGTTCAAGACTACTGCGATTTCAAGCATATATGAACCTTGAGGGTTTTAGGGGTGAAGTTCTTAATATGAATTAAATAATGTATAATTATTATCGATAATTACTAATTATTTTTTATCTCTTTAAACCATGTAATATGAGTTATAGTGCATGTGTGTGTATACATTTATATGAGAAATAATAAGTTGATAAGAACATAAACTAATTGTTTATAGCAATATGACTCTATAGATATAAAAGTATTTTTTTATTTAAGAAAACTAATTTTATGTTATTTAAATTATTATAATGGTTATCGTCTTTTTTTAGCTAATATAATTATCATTGTCAATTAAACTTATATAAACAAATGGCTTGTAACATAATAGTTAACCTCTTAATTTTTATACGAAAGGTATTGCGTTCAAATCGAGACTGAATCATATTTGTTAACCTTATATTTATAACTAGGTTAGTACCCCAGGTATTACACGGGTTGAATAAAAAAGTATGATAAATAATTATCAATTAAAATTTAAATACTATAAAATGGTATTTAAAATGACATGTGATTAATTTTATATATTTAATACTTTAAGTAGTAAAATAATTATATTTTTTATTTAAATACTAAGTCTTTTAAAGTTTGTTTCTTAAAACATGCCATTTTGAAAAACTGTTTTCGAAATTTTATATTTTATAATAATTTGATTTAAAAAAATGTTTTTTTAATATTAATATATTTTTAATATATGAAAAAAAATTTAATTTTAATATATATAAAAGTATATTTAATATTCAATATTATGAATTATGATTTAATATAAGATGTAACTAATAAGAGAGAGAGGCGAGAAAATTGAAGTTGATTTGCCTTAAGAGGTGACATGTGTCCATAAAATTTTTATTTATTATAATACATAGATTTGATAAATCGTTATTTAATCTCTATTATGTCGATTGAATAAATATAAGTTTTTCAGTTTCTAAATTTATATTTTATTATTATTTTACTTTCGTTTAATTTTTTTTACAATTAATACTTTTATATTTAAATTTTGCTTTTCATTGATTTATAGGTAGACAATTTTATTATTTTAAACATAATTGTTCATTTTTCATTATTTAAAAAGATTAAAACATTAATTGAAGAGAGAGACGAGAAATTTACAAGCTGACTTAATCAGAAAATGACATGTGACATAATAAAACTTTTATTTATTACGATACTAGGTTAGTCCCCGTGTATTACACAGGTTGAATAAAAAAATATGATAAATAATTATCAGTTATAATTTAAATACTATAATATGATATTTAAAATGACATGTGATTAATTTTATATATTTAATACTTTAAGTAATAAAATAATTATTTTTTATTTAAATACTAAATTTTTTTAAAGTTTGTTTCTTTAAATTTGTTATTTTGAAAAACTGTTTTTGAAATCTTATATTTTATAATAATTTGATTTTTTTTAAAAATGTTTTTTAATATTAATATATTTTTAATTTATGAAAAAAACTTTTTTAATTTTAAAATATATAAAAGTATATTTAATATTTAATTTATGAATTATGCTTTAATATAATAGGTATTTTATAGGAGAGAGGCGGAAAAATTAAAGTTGATGTGCTTTATGAAGGTGACATGTGTTCATAAAAAAAACTTTTATTTATTATAATAGATAGATTTGTTTCGTTAATTTTTACTCCCATTATGTTGATTGAATAAATATAAGTTTTTTAGTTTCTAATTTTATATTTTATTATTATTTTACTTTCATTTAATTTTTTTACAATTGATATTTTTATATTTTAACTTTATTTTTCATTTATTTATAGGTAGACAATTTTATTATTTTAAACATAATTATTCATTTTCCATTATTTAATAAGATGAAAACATTAATTGAAGAGAGAGAGGCGGGAAATTTATAAGTTGACTTAACCAGAGATTGACATGTGGCATAAGAAAACTTTTATTTATTATAATAGATAGATATGGATCTTAAAAAAGCAACACGTGTCGCTCAAATTTAAAATGTTTCTCACTTTTGCTTTTCATGTTACCGAAACTTGCGGCTTTTAAATTCTTATGGTCACCTTTTCGACCTATAGCCCTATATATCTATTTTTAATGTAAATATCTTCAATAAGACAATAACGTACAGTAAAAGCATAGGTATAATTAGAGGCGCTCAAATCGGTCCGGTTTGGTCAACGGGTGGTCAAAACCGGTTTTTGCTCAAACCGGTTCGGTTTGGAAACCGGTTTGGAAGATGAGGGATATCAAACTTATAAAACCGGTTTGGACCGGTTTGAAACCGGTTTGGAGGGTTTGAAACCGGTTTTGAGGGGTTGAAACCGGTTTGGAAAGATGAGGATGTCAAACCTATTACAAACCGGCGGTTCGGACCGGTTAGGAACCGGTGGTTCGGGCTGGTTAGGAAACCGGTTGGATGAAACCGGTTTGAGATCTTGACTGGACCGGTTTGGAAACCGGTTTGAGAACCCAAAATAGTTTTTTTGTTTACCTCTAGGTATAATCAGAGCCGATCCTAAAAATTGAGGTTACAGGACAAGTCGGGAAAAAAAAACGTCTTAATGAATTCAAATATAAAAGTAAGGATTTTCAAAAAAAACCGAAAACGTTTCAAACAGCAAATCAAATCGTATTCGTAACTAACAAACTGAACATAATTCTAAATTCGGTTTCCGGTTCGGACCTAACCGTATCCAAATTCATAATTTTGGTTTTCAGTTTGAATTTTTTTGGATCCAATTTATTTGGTTAACCGATTAAACCGAATTTATATTTTATTTGGGTAACCGATTAAACCGAATTTATATTTAAATTTATTATTTTATTAATAATATATAATGTTGAATTCAATTTATTTGGGTCGGTTTATCCAGTTCGGTTTTTAAACTGTTTAATTGGATTATAACCGGTTTATTCAGTTTTAACTGGTCTATTTTGTTTTTAATCTGTTTATTTAGTTTGTTCGATTTTAACCGAAACCGAACTGAATCACTTCCTGAATTTGGTTCGGTTTTTCGAATAGAGAGAAAACTTGAAAACCGATTTAAACCGGACCGAATAAAAGTTAATGGAATTTATGAACACCGTAGTTTAAAAGACATGAAAAATTCGATCTAAATGTGTTACAATGATGTTAAAAATCTAAGATTTTGTTTGATATTAACGTAGTTACACGAATTATCGCAAGCATGTTTTTCATATAAAACTTGCTCATGTATAACAAAGAAGACCAGCCAACACAGAATTAAATAGATCCGATGCGCCGTTCAAAAAAAAAAAAAAAAAAGATCCGATGCATATTTGATAAAAAAAGGGTGTTGTTATTCTCACACCCACTTTTTTTAAAAATACACCCCTGAGACGGCCCGTAATGGCCTTTACGGCCCGTCTCAGGCTTCGGTCAAACATTCACTCCTGACAACATGTTCCAATGATTGGAAGCAAGACGGGCCGTAATGGCCAGGACGGCCAGTCTCATTCATCGTACAGACATTCCCTGAAACCTAGTACAATGATTTGACATCAAGACGGGCCGTACTGGCCATTACGGCCCGTCTTGCCTTTTCAATTCTGACAGAAGGACATTGATTTGACTCAGTACGGGCCGTAAAGGCCATTACGGGCCGTCTTGAAGATTTTCAAATTTGTATATAAGCATGAATCGTTTCAAACGAACGCGTAACTTTCGAATTCAAATATATTTCAAGATAATTCATATCTGTAACGATGTCGTTTTGGGACGGGAGTTTTTTCAACTATTTCGTGCCTGATTTGAACGAAGAGCCTCCTGTTGAGTATTCATACGGCACGATAGATCTGAATGCTGAACCTAACGCTGATGTCGGGTTTGATAGTCAAGCATCGTATGGGTTCGTGTATGACGACAGTAAACAAAGTTACACGGAGGAGGGTTATGAAAAAAAGCCGGTGGCTTCAAACGTTGACTGGGAAACAAAAGAGGTAAATTAAATGAAACTAAATGTTAATAATTGTATATTATCGCTATCCATTTAAGCTATTTATTATTGTTTTTATATGTCAGGAGTTTATGTCTGAGGAAGCGCTGACCGAGTGGGTGAAAAGTAGAGCAGTAGACAATGGTTACATTGTAGTGAAAAGAAGAACGAAGAAATCAAAGACAACAGGCAGTGTAATCAAAGTCTGGCTCATGTGTGACCGTGGTGGCGAGCACAATAGCATCGCAATCCTTAGACGGTCAGGCAGCAAGAAAATCGGTTGTCCGTTTCAACTGATAGGGTTATACAACGAAGTTCGTGAATCCTGGAAATTGCTGGTGATTAACGACAATCACAATCACGAGCCTGCTCAGAATCTAGAGGGTCATCCATATGTTAGAAGATTCACTCAGGAGGAAGAAGATCTGGTGGAGAATCTGACCGAGCGACACATGGATCCTCGTAACATACTTTCGAGCATAAAGAAACGTAACCCTGCAAATGTATCTGTCCCTAGGGATGTATACAATTTACAGCAGAAGCTAAAAAACAAGAAGAAATTCGGTGATACTCCGATGCAGGTCCTGGAAAACGTGCTTCACAGTCAGCAGTACGTTTACTATACCCGGGAGGATCCTGAAACAAACGTCGTGGAAGACATTTTCTTCTGTCATCCAAAATCGTATTGCTGGTGGCGTGCATTTCCGCACGTACTGATGATGGACGCGACGTACAAAACGAACCAGTACAGGCTTCCATTTATTCAAATTGTTGGCGTGACATCCACACACCAGACGTTTAGTATTGCTCACGCGTTCGTAAGCAAAGAGCGTGAGGAGAACTACGTCTGGGTCTTGGAGATGGCTAAGAGTCTGTTGAATAAGTGTATGGAGCCACGTGTGATCATAACAGATCGAGACCTTGCTGTTATGAATGCGTGCCGTAAAGTGTTTCCAGAATCCGCAAAATATCTCTGTAGGTGGCACATAGACGAAAATATTGCCAAACACTGCAAGGCAAGCTTTTCGGACGCAGACTGGAAGAAATTCAAAGGTCGATGGGCGAATTTGTGTAACTCTCCGACAACAGAGTTATACGACTACAACTACAATCGTCTGTACGAAAGACTTATCAAAGACGATAAAAAAAGTAAGCATCATATACCATCATTATGTTGAATCAATTCATCATTGTTTTTTGTTTCATTTCAGGGGTTCTGGAGTATCTAACGCACACCTGGTTAAACAGTTACAGAGATATGTTTGTAACAGCATGGACCAACAGAACGCGCAACTTTGGTCAACGTACAACAAACCGGGTGGAAAGTCAGCACTCGAACCTAAAACGATTTCTCAGATCACCAAACAGCACGCTTGCCTCGCTTGTCGGTTTCGTAAATGAAATCGTGCAAGCACAGGAGGTAAAAATGAAACATGATTTTGAAACAAGCTTGATTAAAACTATGGGTCATCATAAACTACCAATATTTGATAACCTTCGAGGAAAGGTGTCCCATAAAGCCCTTGATTTGTTGGTAGAGGAAAAAGAAAAAATAAGAGTCATGCGTGACAAAAATATGACGTGTGGCCACCAACTTTGGACTAGTTGTGGGTTGCCGTGCGCTTGTAATATATCAAAATATTACAACACAGGTTCGTAATATTAAATGTAAATATTAGATGTTTCGCACGTACTTAGTTTTATATTAACTCTAATTATAAATTATGCAGATAAAAAGATACCGCTCTCAGATATAGATATTTTTTGGACTAAACTTAACGCAGCTAACCCAACACTGTTAGAAGAAGAAGAAATAGATGTGATAGGACAAATGGGTTTGGTTACAGAAGAAATAAATTCCAAACCTATTGAAATTAAAAAGAGTCTAATAAAGAAGGTCTTGGCGCAGGTATTTCCAAATAAAAGCGACAAAAAGGCGCCTTCAGTTCAAAAAGATACACGTGGTCGACCAACTTTAAAGGCACAGAAACAAAAAGAGCAAGAGCAGGACGTTGTTAAAGATAATTTAGCGTCGCAAGAAAGTACATTTGAACCTTCGAGGCATAGTTCGTTTACAGCTGTGACCGAGACGAGTCAGAAACCCGTATTTCGGCGCAGCCGTTCCACATCGGTATCAAAAGCAATGCCACCATCGGACTCGCTAAGTCAAAACGAATTTCGTTTTCCACGTAACATGAAACCAGAAGTATTAAACAATGTTTATCGCTTCGGTCATCACATCCTTCCTCTCATTCAACCTTACGTGATAAACATACAAGATGTCCTGCCAGATGGTAACTGTGGTTTTCGTTCTGTAGCCGTGGGCTTAGGATTCGATGAAAGTCATTGGGCATTTATTCGACAACAACTCTTGCATGAATTGGATTTCAACGCAGATCTGTACAGATATGTGTTTAACTCCTACGACCCAGATTCTTATGATCTACTACGCAACACAATAAATTGGCACCAGATTAAACCTGCTCCCGCCGAACATTGGATGTTTATGCCTCACACAGGTTTAATAATCGCTCAAAGATTTGGCGTAATTGTTCAACTTTTCAGCAGAGGAGGTCCTCAAACCATTTTTCCTTTGTGGACATCTGCTAATAGTTTGCCGCGACATAACGTCGTATCAGTAATTCATCTTGGCCAACATTACGTTAATGTTACCTTACAAGGATCTTATCCAATGCCAACGGTAAATCCTATTTGGAAACGTTACCGAAATGATGCCGCATCCGACTGGGAGTTCGTATATCATGACAGGCTGCAAGAATACAAAAGATTTTTAGATGAAAATAAGTTGATCGACTACATAGACGTTTAAATGTAATAAACAAATTATTATTTATTATTTATAATAAAACTGAATTTTTTATTTAAATTAAAAAAAAAAAAGATAGAACATTACGGCCCGTAATGCCCAATACGGCCCGTAATGTTCTTGTTATATACAGATTTCAGTTTTACATTTGAACTTTTCTACACACATTTACTCACAAACTCTCTCGTCTTGGTCTATACACCCCGTCTTGGTCCTTCAAGCTTTCGATACCTGGTACGTATTTTCACTCGTAGATCATGAATATGTGTTTAGATTTGGTTTTTGATCGAAATAGGATGTGTTTAGGCTGTTTTTAAGTTTTCGAAATAAGAACAAGACGGGCCGTCTAGGCCAATACGGCCCGTCTTGCTCCTTTAAAATTCAAATCAGCCAAGAACATGACGGCCCGTCTTGACCATTACGGGCCGTCTTGTTCATACCAGAGAAGAAGGTGACCTTTGGCCTGGTATGACCAAGACGGGCCGTCTTGACCATTACGGGCCGTCTTGGCCATACCAGCCTAGTTTTGGCCTGGTATGACCAAGACGGGCCGTCTTGACCATTACGGGCCGTCTTGGCCATACCAGCCTATTTTTGGCCTGGTATGACCAAGACGGGCCGTCTTGACCATTACGGGCCGTCTTGGTCATACCAGGGAAGAAGGTGACCTTTGGCCTGGTATGACCAAGACGGGCCGTCTTGACCATTACGGGCCGTCTTGGCCATACCAGCCTAGTTTTGGCCTGGTATGACCAAGACGGGCCGTCTTGACCATTACGGGCCGTCTTGGCCATACCAGCCTATTTTTGGCCTGGTATGACCAAGACGGGCCGTCTTGACCATTACGGGCCGTCTTGGTCCAAGACGACCTGGTTTTGCTTGAGACGGGCAAAGGCATTACGGGCCGTCCTGGTCTATACGGGCCGTCTTAGACAAAAAGTTTTTTTACGTTCGATCGTTTTTTCGTTTTTCAGCTTATACTTTCTGTAGCTGATATGGATCCAGAGATGCCACAGCAGGGGCCACAGCAGCAGGGGCCGCCGTTGGATCCGGAGTCGCTGGCGCTCTCGCAGCACGAGTGGCTGCAGTTCGAGGAGGGGTCTGCGGCATTCATGAGGTGCCGTCGGATACTACGGATGACCGTGCCGACGCCTCGTTGTATAGACTGGGGTCTTCTGACGGATGTCGGGGAGGCGGCTCGTGCGAGAGCCATCCTCGGCGAGGATACGCCGTGGACTCGCTTGTTCGATATCGCGGACATGCCCCACCTACCGCTTGATCACTGTGGAGTTTCTATCCACGTTCAGATACCGAGCTCACCAGGCCGCAGTTCGGGAGGAGGATGACGAGGAGCTTCCTCCGGATGTCGAGTTCTCCTTATGCGGCCAGCACGTCGAGATGTCGATCGAGCGGTTCGCCGTGCACTTAGGCATCTATTACGAGCCGGAGACCGTTCGTGACGACTTCACACAGGGTTTGACGCAGGGGAGGATGGGGTTATGAGGGCCTGGTGGTCCCAGGTATCCGATACGCCCTTCACCGGTCCCCGAGTACGGGCCTCGACGATCAGAGATCCACTGATCCGTTACATCCACCGCTGCATCGTGACGACCATCTCAGGTCGCGGTCAGAGCCAGGAGTGGGTGACGTCGACAGATCTGTTTTATCTGCACTCACTCATTGCTGGCAGGCCGTGCAACCTGGCACGGTGTTTTGCGTTGTACTACGCCTCCTTCTACCACCGACAGGAGCGCGGTACATTGTGGGGTGGCGCCTTTGTCACCCACATCGCCCGCATCAGAGGCATGATTGACATGCTTGAGGATCTGGCGGCGATCGAGCCTCGTAAGCTCGATCGTCGTACGGTCATCAGCATGAAAGTTGCCGCCGACATCCCGGGTCTGGGATTGCGGTTTATTGGGCTGGACGGCCGCCCGTTTCAGCCGGCCCAGGTTATTGTATTGCCAGACCAGCAGCAGCAGCAGGACGGTGGCCCGATACCGGAGCCCGAGCCGATTCGGGAGGAGCCGGTTTTGTCACCGCCGCGAGATGAGGAGCCTCCGCAGCATCCACCGCACGTTTACCGTGCGGTGCGCCTGACCGAGCCACTCGAGGCGTTGCTACACCAGATAGCCGCCCGTAGCGACGAGATGGCCCAGCGGATGGCACGCATCGAGCGACGACTCGATCGATACGAGGATTTGGTCCAGTGGACAGTCGCGTCAGAGCATGCGCGACGGGACGGGACACAGCTTCCACCGTTCCCGGAGCCACGCGTCTACGCAGACGATGACGCTGGACCATCCGGATCGTAGTTCATTTTGTATTTATGTATTTTGATTCCTTGTATATAAAACCGTACAGTGTATATACGTATGTTTCTTTCTACATTTGTATTGTTTCTGTTTGTGTTGTTTGTATTGTTTCTGTTTGTGTTGTTTAATATTTGCGTGTGACAATTGCAAGTAAACATTACGTCATCAATAACACGAGCACGTTTGGTCGTTCTAGGAATCTGTGTTAAATTGATGATTTTAATCATTACAGGTTTAAAGTATGCGAGAAATTGGGAACATGGGAGAAAACCGTGCGTGAAACCGAGTTACGGATTGTCCGGAATCGCGAAACGAAGAAAAATCTTGAAATTGGATCCCTCGCGTTACGCGACGACTCCTTGGAGTCTTGTCGCGGTACGCGACAAGTTACGATATCAAATCTTATCCGGAATCCCTCGCGGTACGCGACGACATGTGGGCCACTCGTCGCGATACGCGACGAGTAGGTCGGTCTGTGAAATCAGATTGTTAAATCGCAGAAGCATGCAGAAAGTTTTATTTTTCTTTCCCTCGACTTTAAACCCTCTTTAACTCAAAATCTTGACCAATCTCCCACCAAAACTCATATTTGACACCACCAGAACGTCCAGCTCGAACCGGTGAACGTGTATACGCGTCCTGATCGTGATTTTGTCCGTAGAATCGTCTGATTTGGGTAACTATCCTTTTTAACCTTCTGACTTGATCTTCATTGATTAGATCGTGTTTTTGAACGTAATGATATAGTTAGGGTTGTTGATTATTGCTTAGATGATAGCTAGGAATGATTTTTGACGGATAACTTGTCTTGTTAACGGGTAAATGCCTGTTTTGATCCGTTATAATGCCCGGTTTTCACCAAACCATAACAATACTTCTAATGGTTTAAACCATTGGATTATGACAATGTAAGTGATTATTTTGGTTAATCTTTGAAATGCAAGGTTAATCTCAAGTGTTTCAAACTAATCACAGTTATTACCCTACCAATTGGAATAACTGTCTGGTTTTATGATAACAGTCGGATTAATATGTTAAACACGATTGTTTAACCTATTCAAATGTCATATTGTTATGTTTTGTGATACATGGACAATTAGTGACAAGAATTAATCATTCCTAAACCGAGATTTCATCTAGGGACTGTTTAAGTAATATAATCAACAGCATTACCTAACTAATTAGTCGGAGATTATTACGGCTAATCCAATGAGTCATCAACTTAACACAAGGTACCTAAACGAGTATAGGTACCTACATTATAGTACATTGTATGATATTAGACTAAATAATTAATTAAACACCTAATGTTAGTTCGATGACTTTTTATTACAATGTCGGTGACATTGAACGTTCAAACAGATCTAATCAGCAAGTTAAAACACAAATAATTAATTATAAATAAACTAATGCAGATTAGCATTTTTAGCCACCGTTCGTGTGATTTTATCTTTTCATAAACTTCAGGTGAGTTTCATACAACCCCTTTTCTTTTACTGTTTTCTTAACATCGGGGTGACTATTATGAAATCTTTATCAAACGTGTGATATGTTTAGTAACAATTGCAATACCGGCTTGCATGTGGGTGTCATGGGATTATGACTATTTTCTGTGTACAACAAAAGTCCTCAAAACCAACTGTATCTGGTTAACCCATGTGGGGCCGAATGTGTGGACAAAGATAGTACTATCGGGCTGACAACCCCATTCATGGATAGATAGCGTCTACCCTTGTGTGAATGCTTGTCACCATTCCTGGTATCGACTTGATGTAGTGAGACATTGAGTTAGAGGCACGGAGTTTAACTTCGGTTATTTTCTAGACTGGACTGTCAGAAAGGATCTGGATACGGGTCACATGATTATTCACTTATGTTAATGTGTATCATTGACTTTACTATCATATCATATTGTATCGAGTCTTATTTATGAACTCACCAGTTTTATACTGATATTTTAAACTTTAAATCTTTTACAGGTAATCAGTACCAACGGTGAGGAAACACCTGTGCACGCACCATGTAGTTAGGACTTGGAATGCAATAGAAGGAACTTAAGTTGTAAACGGATATTCAGGACATGTAATAAATATTTGTCGTGATTTGTAATTAGTGCTTTTCTTAACTATGTGTGTTATGATACCGGATCAAGTAAGTCACCCCTCACCTTCGAGACTTCGCCGCTATGCTTCCGCTACCTTTAAAAATGACGTCGTCCGGTGACGCGGAGGTGGGGGTGTGACAGGGTGGTATCAGAGCCACAGGTTATAGAATTTAGGCGGACTTAGAAACCTAGATTATAACCATAGGCTCGAATAGTTACACTGAGAGCACCGAACATAGTTAACAAATATAAACACTCAAATAAATGTTGTTGTTATTTATTTATTTTATGTTACTAATACGAACTTGTGTGTCGATACAGCAATGTCAGACTCAGAAAGTGATTCATTTGGCACGGAAACAAGTTCAGGATCAACACAGACAGTGCCGTCATCTCAAATGTCCCACCAGACTTTACCATCAATACCACCTACACCACCTATACCTCAGCATCTGTTAGATGCTGACTCACCAGCTATCAGGAGGGCACAAAGCCCTACACCACCACAGCAAGTACCAGTATTTACAGGGTTTGGAGGAAGGCGGGGACGAGCCCGCATCTCGACAGGTCCTGTTCCGAGAGGACCACTAGCACCTCGGGATGTACCTCATTCCATACATGAGGAAGGCGAGTCATCTCAGCAGGCTGAGATGAGAGTTCAGCTGCAACGGGTTACATTGGATCTTCAGTTATCGCGTGTTTCATTGCAGGAAACACGTGACACTCTGTGGGAAACTCGCACGGCCTATGAGAGTTTAGCTGAACATGTTGCTGTCCTGGAGGCAGGTGCCAGGGCATGGAGGGAGGTGATTGAGGGTAGACTTCAGTGGACTTTAGGTGGTATGTGTAGGAGTGGGGTAGAGAGAGTTAGGGGATGGATGGTAGGGTTAGGCAATATGAGGATGGAGCTACGACTGTTGGACGCAGCAATAGTGATGGCAGCGGTGGCCATCATTATCACATGTTTACTGTATTTACTACGGTAAAGGAATCGAATAGGCTGGACTGTACTACTCCGAGGAAGTTTTGACTTGTAAAATAGGCCTCGGACGGTTAGGTTGTAATAGTGGGTACAACTGCATTAGGATATTTTCTTGCATATGTACTAATCCTAATGTACAACTGTGACAGTTATAATAAAAGTTTTCTTTTAACATTGTATGTGCAACATTGTGTCTTTACATTATAGCCGGTGCTAACTTTTCAAGTCATATAAAAAGAAAACTTGTGCGAAAACATAACAATATCGGTGTTACATTGCGGTGAAATAATGTAATACTAGTACATAACAAGACTCGTGGAGTCATAACAATATCGGTGTTACATTGCGGTGAAGTAATGTAATACTAGTACATAACAAGACTCATGTGGAGTCATAACAATATCGGTGTTACATTGCGGTGAAGTAATGTAATACTAGTACGTAACAAAATTTGTGATAGGGTCATATCAATATCGGTGTTACATTATAGAGAAATAATGTAATACTAGTACATAACAAACACGTGTAGAAACATATTAATATCGGTACTACATTATAGTGAAATAATGTAATACTAGTACATATCAGTGTAGTAACATGTCTAAATCGGTGTCATTTTGGTAGACTATAAAATGATACTAGTATACGCTTGGCAAGATAAACAGACGTACTAGTATAACTGCAACTATGAACATGACTTAGTGGTGTACAATATAACTGTGAAAAACTCGAAGTAGTTATACAACATTTGTCTTTATTACGACTATGGATTCTTGTTCTGACTTTACTTTATCTGTGTGTGATCAGACTATGGCCCCTAGAAGAGGTCGTTCTGCTAAAAATCCTCAAACTCAAGAATCCATTCAGGATCCACCTGTGAGTGGACCCAGTCTAAATGAAGCGGACGTTGCTCGTATAGCAGGTGACCAATTATCCGCTGTTCTTACGGGCATGTTGGCCCAATATCAAACAAATCGTGCTCCTGGCTCGGGTAGAGTCCATACGGAGCATAATGCTACAGGCGGACATGTTGAAACCCGCCATACGACTAGTACCAACACAATCAATCCGGATCCTCCACAACGAGGATGCACTTATAAGTACTTCGCTTCTTGCAATCCCCCTACTTTTACGGGGAAGGAAGGAGCGTCAGGACTTTTGAAATGGATTGAGAGCATGGAGACTAAGCTCAAGATCAGCCAGTGTTTGGCTGAACACAAAGTGTCTTATGCAGCTTGTTCACTGACAGACTCAGCATTGACCTGGTGGAATACCCAGGCAAAAACCTTGACCACGGCTGTTGTGGATGCTATGACTTGGGACGAGTTTAAAACTTTGATTCTGTCAGAATATTGTCCCATCACTGAAATCCAAAAGCTCCAAGAGGAATTTTGGAACCATTCTATGATCGGTGCTGATTGTTTGAAATATACCGATCGATTTCACGAATTAACATGTCTGCTGCCAAACATGTTTCCAACTGAGCAGGCTTTGATAGAAAAATATATCAAAGGTCTGGTACCTCAAATCAAGGGAATGGTCACGGCAGCTGAACCACGTACTTTGAAACATGCTATCACCTTAACCACCAGGCTTACCGATGTTGCAGTAAGAAGTGGTACATTGACAGTGAAAGGTGAGTCAAGCAGCAGTCTGGCAACTACTACCCCCAGCACTGTTAAAGGGGTGAAACGAAAATGGGTTGGGAAAGGCAAACCAGGGGCTCCGGTGGAACCCAGCCGGAATGTGCAAATGGCAAAGGGATACATTGCCACAACTTTGGAGAGAAAAGCCTATGTAGGGCAAGCACCTAAATGTCTTAAGTGCCCATTTCATCATGTGGGACCCTGCCCTGTTTGTAACAATTGTAACAAGGTCGGGCATTTCTCCAAATATTGCAATCTCCCTGTTCGCCGATCAAACCAAGGAACTCAACAACAACAACCACAACAAATCAACCGGTCGTGCTTTAGATGTGGAAGCCCGGATCACTTCATGAAAAACTGCCCTACCAACAACACCAACCAGGGCAATGAAGCAAGAGGAAGAGCCTTCCAGATAGGGGCGGAAGAGGCTCGACGTGATAACAACACCGTTACCGGTACGTTTCTTCTTAACAATCACTATGTATCTGTTCTTTTTGACACCGGAGCGGACAAAAGTTTTGTTTCCTCTGATTTTGCTTCACTACTCGGATTGGCCGTTGATAACCTAACAAACCCTTACATCATTGAACTTGCTAATGGCAAGTCAATTATGACTAACAATGTGATTCAAGGGTGTTTATTGAATCTAAACGATCATCTTTTTAATATTGATCTTCTTCCTATTGAATTGGGAAGCTTTGATGTTGTTATTGGTATGGACTGGCTTTCAGAAAATCGAGTGGAAGTCATATGTCAAAATAAGATGATTCGTATTTCATTACCAAATGGTGATACACTTATGATACAAGGTGAAAGGGCTGGCAGAAAACTGAGTATCATATCATGTATGCAAGCTCGAAAGTGCTTAAGAAAGGGCTGTCAAGCCTTTTTAGCTTACGTGACTGAAAACAAACCACATCAAAAACGTATTGAAGACATTCCTGTAGTTCGAGAATATCCTGAAGTTTTTCCTGACGATATATCAGGATTACCCCCAGTGAGACAAGTTGAGTTTCGTATTGACTTAGTACCAGGAGCAGCACCTATAGCTAAAGCTCCTTACCGATTGGCTCCATCGGAAATGCAAGAACTATCGAGTCAATTACAGGAACTTTTAGACAAAGGTTTCATTAGACCGAGTTACTCACCTTGGGGCGCACCTATCCTTTTTGTGAAAAAGAAGGACGGTACTCTCAGGATGTGTATCGACTATCGGGAACTCAATAAATTGACAATCAAAAATCGTTATCCACTACCCCGTATAGATGATCTATTCGATCAATTGCAAGGTGCTATCTATTTTTCAAAAATCGATCTCAGATCTGGATATCATCAACTACGAATCCATGATGATGATGTTTCTAAAACAGCTTTTCGAACTCGATACGGGCATTATGAGTTTTTAGTAATGCCCTTTGGGCTGACTAATGCGCCTGCAGTGTTTATGGATCTGATGAATCGTGTGTGTAGACCTTACTTGGATAAATTCGTGATTGTTTTTATTGATGACATTCTCATTTACTCCCGCAGTCAACAAGAACATGGGCAACACTTAAAACTGATCTTGGAACTTTTAGCACATGAGAAACTTTATGCCAAATTTTCCAAATGTGAGTTCTGGTTACGGGAAGTCCAGTTTCTTGGGCATGTAGTAAATGAAAATGGTATACAAGTGGATCCCAGCAAAATTGAAGCGGTAAAGCAATGGGAGACACCGAAAACCCCAACAGAGATTCGTCAATTCTTAGGGTTAGCGGGCTATTACAGAAGATTCATCAAGAATTTTTCAAAGATAGCCTTGCCTTTAACTACTCTAACCCAGAAAGATCAAAAGTTCATATGGGACTCTCAACAGGAGGAGGCATTTCAACTGTTGAAGCATAAACTCTGCAATGCACCTATTCTGGCACTACCAGAAGGCACAGAGAATTTCATAGTCTTCTGTGATGCCTCACGTCAAGGACTCGGGTGTGTGCTGATGCAGAACAACAAGGTGATTGCCTATGCTTCTCGGCAGCTAAAAGTGCACGAGAAAAATTACACCACTCATGATCTAGAACTTGGTGCAGTAGTGTTTGCACTCAAGATATGGAGACATTACTTGTACGGGACGAAGTGTACGGTCTATACAGATCACAAAAGTCTTCAACACATTCTAGATCAGAAAATGCTAAATATGCGACAAAGGCGATGGGTGGAACTTCTGAACGACTATGACTGCGAAATCCGTTACCACCCAGGTAAAGCAAATGTTGTAGCCGATGCTTTAAGTCGCAAAGAGAGAGTCAAACCCATACGTGTGAAAGCGCTGGAAATGACGATTCAAACTAGTCTAAACCCTCAAATACGTGAAACTCAACGGCAGGCCTTGCAAACAACAAATTACACCGTTGAGAAATTACGAGGATTAGATAAACAACTTAAAACCAAAACGGATGGAATATTATATTTCAAAAACCGAGCATGGATCCCAGTACTTGGTAATATCAGACCAATTATCTTGGACGAAGCTCACAAATCCAAATATTCTATTCATCCAGGTGCTGACAAGATGTATAAAGATCTCAAAGACTTCTACTGGTGGCCTGGTATGAAGAAACAAATAGCAGAATATGTGAATAAATGCTTAACGTGCCTTAAGGTTAAGGCAGAACATCAAAGACCATCTGGGCTATTGCAACAACCAGAAATCCCTATGTGGAAATGGGAACAAATTTCCATGGATTTCATCACTAAATTACCCAGAACGGCGCATAACCATGATGCTATTTGGGTCATCGTAGATCGCCTTACCAAATCAGCACATTTCTTACCAATTCGGGAAGACTATTCCATGGACCGTCTAGCTAAACTTTACATCAACGAAATTGTAATGCGACATGGAGTGCCAATCTCTATTATTTCTGATAGAGATAGTCGATTTATGTCACGTTTTTGGCAAACTCTTCAACATGCCTTGGGTACACAGATCAACATGAGCACAGCTTATCATCCACAAACGGATGGGCAGACTGAACGTACAAATCAAACATTAGAAGACATGCTTCGAAGCTGTGTAATTGATTTTGGAGGTAGCTGGGATACTCATCTGCCATTGGTTGAATTTTCTTATAATAACAGCTATCATACTAGTATCCAATGTGCTCCATTTGAAGCTTTGTACGGGCGCAAATGCCGATCTCCTGTGTGTTGGTCAGAAGTAGGTGAAAGTCAGATTATTGGCCCGGAACTGATCCAGGAAACGACTGATAAGATCGCGCTCATTCAGGAACGAATTAAAGCAGCATGCGATCGACAGAAGAGTTATGCTGATAATCGACGTAGACCACTCGAATTCCAGATTGGTGATAAAGTGATGCTAAAAGTCTCTCCCTGGAAAGGTATTTTCAGATTCGGAAAACGAGGAAAACTCTCACCAAGATTTGTAGGACCATTTACAATTCTTGAAAGGATTGGAATGGTAGCATACAGATTAGAGTTACCCTCAGAACTTAGTAACATACATGATGTGTTTCATGTCTCGAATCTGAAAAAGTGCCTATTGGACGAGTCACTAGTCATACCTCTTGATGAGATACACATTGCCGAAAACCTACAGTTCACGGAAGAACCAGTCGAAGTAATGGATCGAGATGAAAAGACCCTCAAACGAAGTCGAATACCAATTGTAAAAGTCAAATGGAATTCTTAACGAGGGCCAGAGTACACTTGGGAACGTGAAGACCGCATGAAACAGAAGTATCCTCATTTGTTTACATAGGCGATCAAACTGTAGGAGTTAAAGCAAATTTCGGGACGAAATTTCTGTAACAGGAGGAGACTGTGACAATTGCAAGTAAACATTACGTCATCAATAACACGAGCACGTTTGGTCGTTCTAGGAATCTGTGTTAAATTGATGATTTTAATCATTACAGGTTTAAAGTATGCGAGAAATTGGGAACATGGGAGAAAACCGTGCGTGAAACCGAGTTACGGATTGTCCGGAATCGCGAAACGAAGAAAAATCTTGAAATTGGATCCCTCGCGTTACGCGACGACTCCTTGGAGTCTTGTCGCGGTACGCGACAAGTTACGATATCAAATCTTATCCGGAATCCCTCGCGGTACGCGACGACATGTGGGCCACTCGTCGCGATACGCGACGAGTAGGTCGGTCTGTGAAATCAGATTGTTAAATCGCAGAAGCATGCAGAAAGTTTTATTTTTCTTTCCCTCGACTTTAAACCCTCTTTAACTCAAAATCTTGACCAATCTCCCACCAAAACTCATATTTGACACCACCAGAACGTCCAGCTCGAACCGGTGAACGTGTATACGCGTCCTGATCGTGATTTTGTCCGTAGAATCGTCTGATTTGGGTAACTATCCTTTTTAACCTTCTGACTTGATCTTCATTGATTAGATCGTGTTTTTGAACGTAATGATATAGTTAGGGTTGTTGATTATTGCTTAGATGATAGCTAGGAATGATTTTTGACGGATAACTTGTCTTGTTAACGGGTAAATGCCTGTTTTGATCCGTTATAATGCCCGGTTTTCACCAAACCATAACAATACTTCTAATGGTTTAAACCATTGGATTATGACAATGTAAGTGATTATTTTGGTTAATCTTTGAAATGCAAGGTTAATCTCAAGTGTTTCAAACTAATCACAGTTATTACCCTACCAATTGGAATAACTGTCTGGTTTTATGATAACAGTCGGATTAATATGTTAAACACGATTGTTTAACCTATTCAAATGTCATATTGTTATGTTTTGTGATACATGGACAATTAGTGACAAGAATTAATCATTCCTAAACCGAGATTTCATCTAGGGACTGTTTAAGTAATATAATCAACAGCATTACCTAACTAATTAGTCGGAGATTATTACGGCTAATCCAATGAGTCATCAACTTAACACAAGGTACCTAAACGAGTATAGGTACCTACATTATAGTACATTGTATGATATTAGACTAAATAATTAATTAAACACCTAATGTTAGTTCGATGACTTTTTATTACAATGTCGGTGACATTGAACGTTCAAACAGATCTAATCAGCAAGTTAAAACACAAATAATTAATTATAAATAAACTAATGCAGATTAGCATTTTTAGCCACCGTTCGTGTGATTTTATCTTTTCATAAACTTCAGGTGAGTTTCATACAACCCCTTTTCTTTTACTGTTTTCTTAACATCGGGGTGACTATTATGAAATCTTTATCAAACGTGTGATATGTTTAGTAACAATTGCAATACCGGCTTGCATGTGGGTGTCATGGGATTATGACTATTTTCTGTGTACAACAAAAGTCCTCAAAACCAACTGTATCTGGTTAACCCATGTGGGGCCGAATGTGTGGACAAAGATAGTACTATCGGGCTGACAACCCCATTCATGGATAGATAGCGTCTACCCTTGTGTGAATGCTTGTCACCATTCCTGGTATCGACTTGATGTAGTGAGACATTGAGTTAGAGGCACGGAGTTTAACTTCGGTTATTTTCTAGACTGGACTGTCAGAAAGGATCTGGATACGGGTCACATGATTATTCACTTATGTTAATGTGTATCATTGACTTTACTATCATATCATATTGTATCGAGTCTTATTTATGAACTCACCAGTTTTATACTGATATTTTAAACTTTAAATCTTTTACAGGTAATCAGTACCAACGGTGAGGAAACACCTGTGCACGCACCATGTAGTTAGGACTTGGGATGCAATAGAAGGAACTTAAGTTGTAAACGGATATTCAGGACATGTAATAAATATTTGTCGTGATTTGTAATTAGTGCTTTTCTTAACTATGTGTGTTATGATACCGGATCAAGTAAGTCACCCCTCACCTTCGAGACTTCGCCGCTATGCTTCCGCTACCTTTAAAAAATGACGTCGTCCGGTGACGCGGAGGTGGGGGTGTGACATTGCGCAAAAAACTTTATATTGTTTAAATTATTTTAACTAACGCAAACAAGCTGATTAGAAAATGAAATATTTAGTTAAAACGAAATTATGACGTTTAATTAACGTATTAGCCGTGTATCGTTCAAATAACTTACATAATAAACGTATATCGTTAAAAATTAAATTTAAATACGTAAATTAAGTTTAAATAAAATAAATAACACACATCGTTCAAATAATTCACGTATTAATCGTATATCGTTAAAAAATATTTAAATAAGTAAATTATGATTAAATAAAATAAATTAACTCAAGACGGCCCGTACTGGCCAGTACGGGCCGTATCAACGTTTATCAAAACTGGTTGACACTCAAAATGGCTTGAAAAATAAGTTTGGGCAAAGACGGGCCGTACTGGCCAGTACGGCCCGTCCCACAGAATGTTGCACTGATTCCTAGGAATTCTCTGGAATGTTTGTCTGTACTAAATACCGGCCCGTAATGGCCATTACGGCCCGTATTGGTCCGCAGGGGTGTAAAAATATAAAAGTGCGGTGTCCAAATAAAACAGCCCTAAAAAAAAGGCTGGTGTTGTTGGATTTTGGTATCTGTCCTTCAGTTGTACGTATATCCTCCTAACTTGTACTTGCACATTCATGCATATGTACTCCATAACTATTTAAACTAAGACTTTTTCAAGCGAAAGTAATAAACTTTAATTTAGATATATATGTACGTTTTTAAAAGAATCATGACCAAATTTTGAGCATATATAGTTATAAAATACATGATCAAATGTAGTATATTGACTGTAACTTCACATATAATGATTATAAATATTTTATTAATTACTATATATTATATATATATATATATATATATATATATTAAAACACATTGAAAATATATAGTATAGTTTTACGATTTACAATTTGAACACAATAATTATATTAAAGTTTTGTTTTTTTGATTTTGTCCACTAAAACTTTTATATCATATTAATAATAAGTAAAGTTTTGTTTTTTCGATTTTTGTCACTAAAACTTTTATATAATATTAATAAGTATAGTTTTAGGATTTACAATTTGAACAGAATAATTATATTAAAGTTTTGTTTTTCTGATTTTGGCCACTAAAACTTTTATATATTATAAGGTTTTGTTTTTTCGATTTTGGCCACTAAAACTTTTTATAGTTTTGTTTTTTCGATTTTGGCAACTAAAACTTTTATATAATATAAAGTTTTGTTTTTTCGATTTTGGCCACTAAAAGTAAAGTTTTGTTTTTTTTGATTTTGGTCACTAAACCTTTTATATAATATAAAGTTTTGTTTTTTCGATTTTGGCCACAAAAACTTTTAAAAGTTTTGTTTTTTCGATTTTTGCCACTAAAAATTTTATATAATATAAAGTTTTGTTTTTTTCGATTTTGGCCACTAATACTTTTTAAAGTTTTGTTTTCTAGATTTTGGCCACTAAAGCTTTTATACAATATAAAGTTTTGTTTTTTCGATTTTGGCCACTAAAACTTAATAGTAAAGTTTTGTTTTTTTCGATTTTGGTCATTAAAACATTTATATAATATAAAGTTTTGTTTTTTCTATTTTGGCCACTGAAATTTTTTAAAGTTTTTTTTTATTTGGCCACTAAAACTTTTATATACTATAAAGCTTTGTTTGTTTGATTATGGCCACTAAAACTTAATAGTAAAGTTTTGTTTTTTCGATTTTGGTCACTAAAACTTTTATATAGTATAAAGTTTTGTTTATTTGATTTTGGCCACTAAAACTTCTAAATTTTTTTTTTCGATTTTGTATAATTTTATGTTTATATATATATAATTGTATAGAGTTTGTGATGAGAGATTTGATTTTCATATGTAACTTATGATTTTGCAAATAATATATAATACTCGTTCTCGGGAGAGTACTGTGACAACCCGCCGCAACGCGCGGGTGGGATTAAACCTAGTATATAATTAAAACCTATGACAAAGGAATAGTAGAATATTATAATTATATAAGTAGGCCAATTTATTATTATATAGGGAGATGATCAAATGTTAACCCTTCTTTATTGCATTAACCGAATAACTACATTTGATTACTTTGAGGCCCACATTAAAGTAAATCTAAAGATGCATGTTTTTTTTTCTTTTTTAATTAATATATGACCCACTTACATTAATAAAAAAAGAAGAAAAAACATAAACCTTTAAATTTACTTTAATTTGCGCCCCAAAGTAATAAGATGTAGTTATTCGGTTAACGTAATAAGAAAGGGTTAGCATTCTTAGACAAACTATACTTTTTATTTAATCTTTACGCTATCATGTACTCAGCTTGCATAATATACGATAAACTTTTTCATATAAATATTGCCGTATCAATTTAAGCAATATTATTATTTGAATTTAAAAGTAAAAAAAGATTCCGTGTATAAATCTAGCCAAGTAGCCAGGCCGGCTCATTTGTTGAAGAATTTACCGCCTAGGGCCCCAAAAATTCTAAGGCCCCAATCTAAAAAAAACTCAATGGTGTTTTTATATATTTGTTTCATTATTTATCTATAATGCTATCTTAGGTCAATTAGTTTAGATAAATTTCTGTTACGGATTGGTTTGTTTAACAGATTGACTTAAAATTATTCAAAACCGAACGAATCGAAAACTAAACTATTCAACACCTTTAATTGATTGCTGACTCAAAAGTTTGAAAATAGGCTCTGAATTTAATATTGGCATTGGAACTTGATAACGGTTGAGCCGACCATGCCAAGGAGTTATACTTTTCAAATTAAATACAACTTCATTTTTTAAATTAAAAGGTAATTAAATAAGTTATATAGTGAACAATATATTAATTTTCAGAGAGTCTTCACACACTAGGTGCAATGCAAGCCCAATAGCCAATACACAAACATATTAGATAGTGCATTATGATCCCCAGATAATACAACATTTACATTTTACACCCAACGTTTAACCTTGCCGTCTCAAACCGTTATAAAACTTCATAATATACTTTTCAGCAGCCTCGTCCACGTACCCATCATCCTCCTCGTTACATAACGGAAATGGAGAGTCCGTTATCCTCAACTGCCTGACCATCGGACTTTTCCCTAGCCCGTAAACCGCCGGAGACGCGGCGGCGCTGGTCAACATCTCCAAAGCCTTTATGACAGCAGGGTCAACAAATATCTCATCGCGGCTGTCGTTAAATATGGACTTCTTAGGTGAGCTCCCTATGTAGCTATATTCATGGTCCTTGTTTATCGGAGTTGGGAAGGTAAAGTAGGGTGAGCGGTTAACGCGGCGGTTGAAGATGGAAACTGACCGGTGGTGGTGGTGGATGATGAGGTTTTGTAGGGCTTTTCCGGCGTTCTTGCCACGCTTGATCATCATGTGAAGATCGAGTGATAGTTTCGTTTTGGATATGTTTCTTGTGAGCATGTAGAGCATCACATGTAACAAGTTCCATATTTTCTTTATGGCTAATGGTAGATTTTGTTTCATTTTGGTTAAATGTAAGATTTAGAATTTCTAGAGGAAGATAGACTTAAAGATGGTGTGTGTGTGTTTTTTATGTGGGGATGAAGATGAGGGCACTGGTATTTAAGGGCACTTCATCAAACCAATTTTTATATATTTTTTTGAAAAGCAATTTGGATCACTGACGGGTCATAAACTCACCCGTCATATTCATATTCAATAGGAGGAAACCTATCATAGGTGAGAAAAAACCTTCTAGCCAAGTATGTAACCTTATTTTGCCCATATCAGGACTTAAACCCTTGAACTTCTTAATATTAAAGCGGTGAAGTCACACGGTACATTCCTTCAACCGCTTGATCTGAGGATCATTAGTATCAAACCAATTTATATACTCTTTGTATATAGATACAAGTAGGCCAGGAAGGTACCGTACCAATACATTTGGTATAATATTCGGTACCTACTTAGCTTCTTATAAATTCAGTATTGGTATTCTTACAACACCAATATTATTTAAAAATGGTCTTTTTGTAAAAAGTAACAATAGATTCGATATTATATTAAGTAATTCGATACAAACTTCAATATCGGTATGATACAAAATTACAAAGTACCGATCTCTTCATTGAAAAAAATTATTACTAGTTTTTATTTTATTCACCTTTTAACAATTATGCAATTTACGTTTAATTTATACCACATTATTTTTCATGCGTCTTTTTTAAAACGGTAGAGGGTGATGTCGTTCTAGTTAGATTGGTCAGTTGAGTTAATATTTGTTGAGTTAATATTTGTTGTAATGTTAGTTAAAAATTAATTTGATGTAAATAATGCTTGACCCAGCTTATAATTAGGGGTGTAAACGAACCAAGGCAGCTCGTGAAATGCTCGAGATCGGATCGGTAAAAAGCTCGAACGAGCCGAGCCTTAACGAGCCCGAGCCCGAGCTCGAGCCCAAAAGTGTGGCTCGTTTAGTTATCGAGCCCGAGCTCGAGCTTTACTTAACGAGCTCGAGCTGGCTCGCGAGCCTTAACGAGCTTTTCGTTTATATAATTTTTATTTATTATATTTAATGTTTGTTTATTATATTAAGTGTTTATTTATAAAATTAATTATTTTTATATATAAAATTATGATAAATATATTTAAATTGAATATTTTATGTTAAATTTATAAAATATAGTTATAAATATAATTAAATTAGTAATTAAAGTAAATAAATTAAATAAAAAAAATCTAAATGAGCCGAGCCGAGCCGAGCTCGAGCCTAAAATTCTTTAACGAGCCGAGCTCGAGCTCGAGCCCTAATTTACCTTAACGAGCCGAGCTCGAGCTCGAGCCTTAATTTTTCTAAACGAGCCGAGCTCGAGCCTTAACGAGCTCGGGATCGACTCGGCTCGTTTACACCCCTACTTATAATTCATTGGGAAATATGTTGTGTTATATATAACTTGAAAATATAATAGTGGCCCAAATTTGTCAATGTGTATAACATAACTAAATACGATGAAAAGTTGAATATGTTTTATATTTAATGATTCATATATATATATATATACACACATATTTTCATCCTTCTTTCGGGTTGTCCCGATCGAGACCCAACTAACTTTTAAAAAGTACCAAAAAACCCGACTCTAATAACAATTCGGATTAATCAGCTTGACCCAAATAACTCAATTAACAATTTTTACCCTAATAACCCCACTCTATTAAGTTTATTCGGATTCATGTGAGGATTGGTATTTTTGACACCCCTAGTTTTGGTTAGCTTTGGTAATGTGGGGATTTTTCGAATGATGTTTTTAAAAATAAAAGGTATACGTTATCATAAACCATGGATTTTAATTTGAAACCAAAAGCAATTTTGTGTAGGAGACCAGATTTCTAATACGTACTATCGAGACATTCGCCTAATACTAAATTTAATTTACCTTTTCTTTTCTTGGTTTTCTTACGTGCTTAACATGTAATTTAGTTTTTTTTAATAATATGTGGAGTATTTACTATAAATCTAAATTTGACTGAGAGTGATCAAGGGCGGATCTAGGTTGAAGGGAGTGGGTTCACGGAAACCCACCGCGTTTCGACTCGTTAGTAGGAAAAAATTTTGTCGAAAGAGCTAAACAATAGGGTGAACCCATTAATATTTTAGGGGTGAATCCTGAGTACGATTTTGCCCCAAAGGTAAGGTGAACCTATAAATATTTTTAAGAGTGAATCCTTGATGTAATTTTACATTTGTTAACTTGATTGATGTATGTGCTATTTGTTAAAAAATTCTCGAAAATCAATGCTTAGATTTCTATTCGATCGTTTTAAAATCATTTTTTGGTCATATAAACTTAGCAAGCAAAATGATATTTATTGGTGGTTAAACCCTCTGGTCAAGTTAATTTGGTCATATAAACTTAGCAAAATTCGTTTAGGTTTTGGGGTGTTGCCCCGAACACTACGAGGGGTGTTGCCCCCTTAACCCATGCCTGCAGACTAGCCAGCGGGATCGCCACCTTGGACCCAAAGGGCGTGTGACCCCCTTGACTTCCACTTGATCCAGAGCTCAAAAATCTTAAACGAAAGTGCACTATGTATCTCCGAGCTCTTTAATAAAAATGTTTCTTATTTTTAATCATTGACTTAATATATCGCATTGTTTTTATGTGATGAACATTACAAGACCCAAACCGTCAACCCGACCCGGATTATTTTTTTTTGTCCGGTTTTATTCAATTGAAACGTCTGAAAATAGTGAACCCACTGAAAAAAATTCCTGGATCCGCCACTATGAGACATAGGATCTTTAGAGGTTTTTCGGAGAAATACATAGTTGATGTGTGATGTTATCTTGTTATTTAACACTCTTTCAACACATATTTTAATCTTTAAAACTCTTTATTTTGATCAAACACCCAATCACGTGAGAAGTTGTCTTGATGTTCACGCCATCAATATATGTAACGATTTAACGTAATTATAAAATGTACATCTTTTACATAAATTGGTGATTTCAAACACTTTAGTTATATTATGAAAGATGTTTTATAATAATACGTTTTTAACTATGATTTGCTACTCATTCATCTTTACGGTATGCATTTTCAAAGATCGCGCAACAATCTGCCATCAACAAAAACGGAGAAAAACGGAGAAAAACGGAGAAGCCATGCAGGAAACAGAACGCCAACACGAACCCTTGAATGCCCGGATGTTACAAATTTACATTAAATCACATACGTCGATAAAAGCCAACACTAGCATGTTTTTATACTTGTTCTCTTATAAAACATAGATCGTTTATATGAAGTATGCACATTATTTATCGTATGTCAAATCAAAGATCAAGATTCGAGATTAAGGGTACATGTGGGTTTGAGTTCAATTATAAACGCTCGTTTAATACTAACTAGGTCAGTACCCCGTGTATTACACATGTTTAAACAATCATTAACAAAAATATAGATATAAAAAGATTTTTTTAATACAAAATATGACTAAAATTTTGTATAATTTAGTAGTTTAAGTAATAAAATAATTATATTATTTCTTTAAGCACTAATTTTTTCAATGTTTGTTATTTGAACCTTTTGTTTTAAAATACTATTTTTAAAAATTGTATATATATTTTATGATAATTTGGATTTTCAAAATGTGTGTTTACATCAATATATTTTTAATGTATTAAAAATATGATTCTTGGTTTAAAAAACTATAAAAAAATATTTAATTTTTAATATTATTATTTAATATGAGTTGTATTTAACGCGATAGAGAGACGGAGAATCAAAGTTGAGGTGCTATAAAAATTTTGATTTATTCGAATAAATAAATTTATACATTGGTGATCCTTAACATCCAGGGCCGTATCCGAGAGTTTGGGTGTCATGTACGCATGCTAATATTGAGCCCCCGTATACATACAAAAAATTCATTAATTGACAATTATTAAGATAAAAATAAGCTAATAAATAATATAAAAACAATTTTTTGTAACAAATGATGACTTTCGTATATCTAAACAAATCTTGATGTTTTCTTAACTTTTTTAAATCGTATTTGTTGATCAAATCGTTATATACAAAATATTTTTAAAAATCAAAATTTTGGACCTCTCAAAAAACGGGTCTTATACGATTGCACCTCTTACACATGTTAAGAGTTGCCCCTATTATCATCTTAAAATTATGAAAGTTGATGAACTCTATTATCACAATATGGTAGATATGAGTAAACAATTAGTATAGTTTGGGTTGAAATGAGTAATAATACGACATTGAATAGGTTGAGATGTGTAACATCTTAATACAATACGGGTCAAGATGGGTAACTGAAAATATATGTGAGTATCATTTATTCAAAAGGGTAAAAATAATTAATAATATATTTGTTGTGAAAAATCATGAAAAATTACTAAAATAAGTTATTCGTATCATTACAACTCATTTTAACTTAAAATAAGTTGATATTTTTTTAAAAACAACACATTTAAACCTAAACTTATTTTGCTTAAAACTCATCCTAACTTGCACTAATCCTGACCCGCGCTCATCGTAACTCGTTACCCAACCTGCCCATTTTGCCGGGCATAATATATATTGTTTGATTTTCATATTAAACTTTAAATTTTAAGAAAGCACTCAAACTTAAAAAATATTAAAGGGTCCTAATATATATACACCACCCCCACTTTTGATACATCATCCATTCATCATCAAATCAAATCAATCACATCATACACAAATAATTTTTACTTATACATATTTTTTTAATAATTTTTAATATTAAAAAAATAAAAAAAGTGTTTTTATTCATATAACGATGTACCGATATCCATACTCATATAAAATGAAGATCTTAAAAGAATAATACGAGGCAGAGAGGGGTTTCCGAAAAGCTCGAAAACCAAACCTAGCTTGAAGGAACTTTGACAATGTAGACAGCCAAACTAAAATCACCCAAGAGAACAAAAGAAAATCATATCTATCCTGCTTTTATTTTCATATATCAATGTTTTTCTTTTGTAATTTTGGAAAAGTAGACATCAAATCGAACATCCAATTAAAACACGCGCATAAAATTGATGTCAATTTATGAAATAAGAACCACGAAAAAAAAATACATATATAGTTTAATGAAATAGCAAACTAAATGTTGTTTATCAATATTTCATTATTTTTGGTTTAATTTTAATTTATTTTTTTAAATAACAAATTTATCATATTGTTAAGTTACTTTACATTATATTACTCTTTTGTCAATGAGTGACTCGTGACTTATCCATCTTAAAAACAATACATCTATCAAGTATAATATATTTTCTAAACTTTCATTTTACAAAGTATATAAAACAGTGCAGCACAAACATATAGAAGCTAGGAATATATTGAAAGCATACTTGAGTTAGAAAAAAAACTCATAAAAACATGAGGTAACATTCCATTTTTGTATATAATATATGTTGTTATTAAAATGAAAAATAAAAAAAAATATTATAAGTAATTAGTACACATAAATTATAAAATATCGTTTTTACAATATGTAAAAATAAAAGCTAATGTTTAATATGCATAAAACGTGCTTACATACATTTTTGTAATTTTTTTTTTTTGATTTTCTTATGATAACATATATTATATAATTAAACAATAAATTTAATTATTTCAATACGTTTTCATGAGTTTTTCAACTCATATGGAAGTGTCATATTTGTATCTATATGTATCTATTTAGACAACCGACTATAAGTGTCATATTATCTAAAACTAAATGTTAAACATATACCAAAATATATACATGTAGCTCATTGGTATATGGGTGTAAACATGTCCTTTCCTCATGATGTTGAGTGCTCTAGTTTAAGTAAAAAACATGATATTAGGAGTAGATTAAATTGTTTCAAATGAAATGTTAAATATATTGAAATTTAAATGTGTTTTAATCAATTTTTATATCAAACATTACTAAGATCAAATCAAATGTGGCCGATCAAACCTTTGAAAAATATGAACACGCAATTGTACTACGATTGTTTGCAAGTAATGCTAGCTTACTATCTTGCTAAATAAAAGCAACGTACCAAACCCATCTTGTCTTGGTACGAAATACATTGAATGTTTCTGAAACTTTCCTTTTCATTCCTTCTTTAATCTTTTCTACTTTAACCGTATATATATAACTTCTTCTTGAAAATGTAGAAGAAAAAAGAAAACAAAAGGAGTAAAATTTTCTTACTTGGAGAAAAAGAAAAATTGGGACAAATTAAATGAAATTCACCAATGGTCCTCAGCATAAGTAGTTGAAAAATATATCATGTGGCTTCAATATCAGAAAGGTAACGGGTTCAAGTTCTGGAATAGGCAAAATATGGATTCTATGATGAGCTATGGTGTTTTCTCTCACCTATGATAGCTTTCCTTCTATTATGTGTGGATATAATCAAGTGGATATAAGACCATTAGTTATCAAATTGCCGTTTAAAAAAAAAGAAATTCCTTGCTTTCATGGCCAGACTCACCAACTTTACAGTTAAAAAGTTAAAATTCCAGAAAGGAACTCCAAAGCACATGCCGTAGTTTAAATAATATATCGTACCGTCTTTATAATACACACACGGATGAAGCCATGAAGGTTCTTAACTCATGACTAACTCTTATTTTTGAAACAACCTAAAAAACTACTATGAATCAATTATATAATTTATAAATTATCTATTAATTTAATTTTTTTTAAAATATTTATATAATATTGCATATTTTATCAAAATATGATTTTATGTGGTGTTACGTATAAGTAAAAACAATTTCTACGTAGAAAATAACTACAACGATTTTTTGGTAAAATATATAATATTATATTTATATCTTCAAATATAAAAATAAAATCAACTTGTGTAAATTATATATGATTGATCAAGATTAATTTTCAAGAGCTTTGTGAAAGCATAACTTTATTTAGGAAATTAACCATAATATTAGCTAAAATTAAAATAATTATTTATCGTCACATGTATAAAGATAAATTCTCATTAGTTTAAAGAAAGATAGATTTAATCTATTAATTCATATACATAACTAGAAATTATAATTTTTAGTCTCTAGTATTGTTGATTCTCCTGTATGTAGGTATGTATGTGTATGTATGTATGTAGGAGATGGCTAAATAGAAAACCACCAATTATGCAAACTATAAAAACCCAACATATATGACTTATATTAATTCATATATATTTTTTCTATTTTATTCAAAATACTCGAAAGGGTATAAGTCATTACACAATTCACGTACATATCTTTTTAATTTTTTCTTTCTAGCTTTTGAGTCATGTACACTTTTTTCTTGGTGTGTATAATTAACGATTTTAGAGAAACAAAGTATACTATTTTAAGTTTAACGTGACACTATGTGTTATAACTTATATAACAATCTTTTGAGATCATCTCAGCCCTTAAGAGTTTCCGACTTTTATTATTACCGTTCAAGGTTTCTAAAAAATCTTATAAAAGCAATTGTTTAACATGACTATGTGTTCTCATTAATAAAGATTATTGACAGTCTCACACAGTTTTGGCTAAAAAAGTCAAACAAATATTTGAGATATAAGGCATAAAAGGTTTTAATACAATTGTTATTTCATTTGTGTGTTAAAAAGTGTGAAAAAAATTCAAAATATAAATTTATAAAATAAGGTAGAGAAAAGTTTGTGAAATTAAAAGGAATGATTGGTTTGAATTCAATTTGCCTGTAAATTAAGAACAATGATTTTTTTTCCCTTTTGTATGTTACATAATAACAAATGTGTTATTTTAAGAAGTGTTATGTTTATTTTAAAAAGTACCATACGCTATTAAGTTTTTTACTCTTTATAAAATCAAGCAATCTAGCATCGGATAAATATAAAACTAGTTAAGTATGGTTGTAGCAACTTGGGATACATTGGGGTCTTAGAGCAAGTGCGTGAGGTGCTACCGCACATGTCCCATTTTTCGGAGGGCCCTAATTCTTCATAAAATTTTGTATATATTATATATATTAATTTATTTTATAACAAACACATATAATTTACATTCCAATTTTTTAAATATATTTAATTCAATTACGAATTTTATAAAACTAAAAAAAAGATTCTTATACATCTGACCCATTAACTCATTAATTACAATTTAAAATTGAGGTACAAAAACGAATTAACTCACTTCATATTTAGTTACAAACTAATTAACACACATGCACACATAGAGACCCATTTTTAGCATTCACATAGGTTACCTAATCTTTCAGAGACGGATCTTTTGAGATATTATATACAATTGGCCGGTAGAATACGGTTGATAGGATAACGACGTTTATAAATAACGAGGCAGTTGACAACGTGGAGGAGGGGGTAGTGGTCACAAAACCTAACTGACTAAGTAATTGTCTTTTTTCCTTTCAACGTCTACAACTTAAACCCACCAAACGGGGAACTGCTTTTTGCAACAGTCACACCATAATTTGTATGTTCCTTGCACAACCGTAACACAACTTAAAATTATATTATAATATATTATATATATATATATATATATATATATATATATATATATATATAACTTTATCATCATAAACTCAAATATCTAGTCATTATGGCAATCTGATTTGCAAATACTTGCGCATTAAAATATTAATTATCATATGTGCATTTTGAACACAAATCTTGCTAATATATTAATCAACGCATGCTAACAAAACACAAGATCAAGTTGTATGACGTCTTATACGAAATTAATTAGCAAGTGAATTAGTAACCTTAATACAAAATAGAGGTTCAATTGAAAGTATCTCGGTGAAAATGGTTTTCTGAAATAATTTGTAGTCTAGTTAATTAATTAGAGAAGGGATAGTAATTTAACTTGAATCATATCTCTCTTATCTAGCTATTATGTATTTATTATATGTGTTCTTGTATAACCATGGTTGCAGTCTTGCAGAAGACGTTAGGCGCTAATCGGACGGTGAGATACCACTTATGGATTAATCGGGATTAAACGAGATTAATCGACGCTAAGTGGATTAAAATTTTTATATGTAATTTCACAAATATATATTATATACATACATCAATATTAATAATTCAATATAATACTTTAAATATTTTAAAAAATAAACTTAAACATAGTGAGTCAGGTACTTTAAAGTTTAAATTTGAACACTAGAACAACAAAAGAATGCTAATTCAAAGTTTAGAGAAGGATTTCGATGTTCAGTTGCTTAGGGGTGTTTATCACTTTGGTTAACGGTTTATTCTGTTTTCAAAAAAAATTCCTTAACCGTTAACCGAACCGAATTCGGTAAATGGTTAACGGACCCGAATTCAATCCGGTTCGCTTTCGGTTATAACCAAAAAAACATAATTCAACCGAACAAACCGAATAAATCGATCCGAATAAACCGAATTCAACCTTATATATTATTAATAAAAATATAATTTTAATATGAATTCGGTTTAATCAGTTAACTGAATAAACCGAAAAACTGAATTAAATTATTTTTTAAAACCGTTAACCGAATCGAAAACAAAATTCAGAATTCTATTCGGTTTTTTTGGTTAAAGATACAATTCGGTTACCGGGTAGGGGTCTCTTCTGACACAGCCTATCTACCTCTTCTTGGGGTAGGGGAAATGTTTGTTTTCATCTCACCCCTCCCAGACCCTACTTAAAAGTGGGATTAAACTGGGTACGTTTGTTTGTTTGTTATACGATTCGGTTATCGGTTTTAAACTGTTTTTGGTTTTTGAACACCCTTACAGTGGCTGGATTTGATGTTTCAGATGTTGGATTTGATATTTCAGATGTTAGATTAGATGTTTAAAAGATATATTAAAGATTTAGGGTTGACAAATGTCTCAAAAAATCATGAATATGGTATATTTTTACCCAAAAAAAGTCAAATAAAAAACCGAGTAGGCCGCCTAGGCAGCACCTAGTTCATGGATACCGACTAAGGTTAACTCTCCTTTACATAGGTGTAAATAAATGTTGCTGACAATAAATCTTGACAGTTCATTTACTTCTTGTATAAACATGTAGGGTTGTAAACGAACTGAACGTTCAGCGAACAGTTCTTGAACCGTTCGGCGGAAAATTCGTTTATGTTCGTTCGTTTAATAAATAAACGAACACGAAAAATAAATGTCGTTCGTTTAATTAAATGAGCGAACATGAACAGAGGTCGTGTTCGTTCATTTATGTTCGTGAACGTTCGGTAACGTGTTCGTTTATGTTCGGTTAAGTTCATTTATTATTTTTACTCATTAAATGTGTTGTATATTTTTATTTTTTTTTTAGTTTAATACCATAATATTTAAGTTATTTTTAATTTAATACTATAATATTTTAATTAATATATTTATAAATGAGTATCTCCAATGCTTGAGATTAAAAATATTGATTTTTATTGTTTAAATAATATGTGTTCGTTAGTGTTCGTGAACAAGCAAAATTCCTTAATGAACGAACACGAATAAGAATTTTCGCTCGGTTACCGTTCGTGAGGCGTTTATGAACAAGTTAAAAGTTAAACGAACGAACACGAACAAAGACTCGTTCGTATTCGTTCGGCTCGTTTACAGCCCTATAAACATGTCAAAGGACAAGATGCAATTATTTTATCCAAACAAATCAAAAGTTTCATGGTACAATAATCATAATTAAAGAACCCATGTTTGCCTTATATGAATCAAGGTTAACATTAATTAAAAGTACTCACTTGACCTTAATCCTATCCAATCCAAATCCTGGAATCAAATCATCAATAATTGATGAATTTAACTACAAAAAGGTATTATATATATAAGGAAAAATCATATAATAACCAACTTATGTTGCTAAAACCCAAATAATTCCGATAATATCAGCCCAATTCTTTAGTTTTTTTTTTCATTACCTTTATTATACATGTACAAGACGATGTTATTTAATGTGTTTGTGCAAAAAAATATTTATTTAACATCTTATACCAGTGTAAGTTATCATCATGTTAAATAAATGCTGGCAATGTAATATAAACTTACACTTGTGAATCCTAAACACTTGTTGATCTTGTTGAAATTATTTGGGTTTCCGCAATATATGTGGGTTATTATTGAAACCTTATATATATAAGAATGATCCGTTGTTAAGTTACTCTTATATATATATATATATAGGGGTTGAAATTTTTAATAACCCTCATCTTTTGCTACAACCAATTAACCATCATCCAATGGATACTTGAAAAAGGTAAATGTGTAGGATCGTGCCACGTGTCAATTCTTTTGTCTTTAGTAAGAAGAGCATTTAGGACATTTGTCATTTATGTAAAGTTTACCCCCTTTTTTTAAAAAATTCATAACTTTTTTATACTATATTATTTTTTAAAAAAAATTGCACCATTATACTCGTCTCATTTTTCTCTTTAATTTCGTTATAGTCTCGACTAGTTTTTTTTTATTTTTTTGATGTCATGTATTTACATCATTGTAACGAGCTTAACGATAGCAAATTAATTAGAATTTTTTTCTAACAATGGTAAATTACAGTAATGTAACTCAAAATGAAGTAATGTAACACAAAATGAAGTAATTTACAATGACATAATTAACGGTGACGTAACATATTATTTACAGTGATGTAATTTTCTCTTTAATTCTCGTTATAATATTGATTAGTTTTTTTAATTTTTTTCTCATTGTCCATTATTAAACATCGATATAACGAGCATAAATATAACACATTGTTTTGAATTTTTTTCTAACAATTATAAATTACAGTGATGTAATATAATACATTATTTTATTTTTTCTCTAACAATGATAATTACAATGATAAATTACAATGATGTAATATAACACATTATTTTGATTTTTTTCTCTAACAATGATGATTATAGTGATGTAATTTATCATTGTTTGAAAAAAATTCAAACTAATTTGTTTTATTTAGGCTCGTTACAAATTAGGGATGAGCAAAAAAACCAAAAAAAAAAACGAACCGAAACCGAATTAACCGAAAAAACCAAACCGGAACCAAATTAACCGAAAAAACCCGAAACCGAATTTTACGTCAATGTAAATTACATCACGATAAATTACGTCAATGTAAATTACATCACTGTAATTTATCATTTTTAAAAAAATTTCAAATAAATTTGTTATATTTAAGCTCGTTACAATGATGTAAATATATGACATATAAAAAAAGTAAAAAAAATTAGTCGAGACTGTAACGGAATTAAAGAGAAAAATGAGACGAATATAATGGTGCAATTTTTTTTTACAAAATAATATATTATAAAAAAGTTATTAATGTTTAAAAAAGAGGGGGGAAAACTTATAAAGGTAAAATGACTATGATGCCCTTTTTAATATTTTAATGAAATGCTTATGTGTAATTTTATGATTGGTTGAAATGTGTTATGTAGTTGTAGCAAAAGATGAGGGTTATTTTTTATACCTTGCCCTATATATATATATATATATATATATATATATATATATATATATATATATATATATATATATATATAGGGAGATGATCAAATGTTAACCCATGTTTACTGCGTTAACCGAATAACTACATTTTATTATTTTGAAGCCCACACTAAAGTAAATCCAAAGGTGTAGGTTTTTTCTTTATTTAATAAATGTATTACCTACTTACATTAATAAAAAAATAAGAAAAAACATACATCTTTATATTTAATTTACTGTGTATCCCAAAGTAATAAGTCGTAGTTATTCGGTTATCGGAATAAGGAAGAGTTAATATTCGAACAATCCCATATATATATATATATATAGAGAGAGAGAGAGAGAGGCGTGCCTAGTGGCAAGGCATACTAAAGTAGTAAAGTAAAATATAAAAAGCACCACCAATGTGGAGTTAGCTTAACATCAAAGGACAACCAACGTGTATGAATCATGATTGTACACTCCATCCCTATAAATACCATTACTTCTCACCCTCCATAATTTCAACTCATCAACACATTCTCTCAATCTTCTCATATTTCAAGAAGCTTTTACATTCATCAAGAAACAAGAAACCTTGAAATTTACAAAAATGGAACAAAATCTACCAGTTTTAGCCAAAAAATTTTGGAAATTGATGCGTGTGGTGCTCTCCATGATACGTAAAGGCATACTCAAGAAAAAACTGTTGTTAGACATCAGCATGATGATTAAGCGTGGCAAGATCGCCGGAAAAGGCTTGCAGAATCTTATGTTCCACCACCACAACCACCCGGCGGAGTTCGCCATCAACCACCGGCCCGGAGAATACGAGTTCAGCTGCAGCAACAGCCCTTCTACCCACAACCACCCATTCTCCCTATTTTCATTCCACAAGAAACACCATTCCAGCAACCAACATGCTCAAGATCATGACATAATGACCCTCAATGCAGCGGTGCTGAAAGCCATGAAAATGATTCAGAGTGAGACGGCTTCACCGGTGCTGCCAGGGTTCGGGATGGTTAGGCAGCTGCGGGTGACCGACTCCCCGTTTCCGTTGAGGTGCGTTGATGATCAGGATAGCCACGTGGATGAGGCGGCGGAGCAGTTCATAAGCCGGTTTTACAATGACTTGCGGCTGGAGAATGGTAATTAATGAAAGGCCGCACTACAACGAAAACCACCTATATATAACGACGACACATTAGGCTCCAAAACTCGTCGCTATAGCCAACAGTGAAAGTTATGAAATCGATCATAAAGCTAGCTCATATATTTAGACAAATGGGCCGGGGGATCTTAATTTGGTGTCTTATAATTAGTTTCTTGTTACAAGTCATGTTTAGATGAAGCTAGTAAAAGTTATTTGTGAGAGATTGTGGTCGGGTGTACATTTAAAGCTTGTAATTATTACACAGATTTGCAGATATATAATAAAAATAAATAAAGTTTGAGATTAAGTCAAATAGATTGTGGGGTACGTGTACAATAATAATTAAGAGCCATCAATATACAAAGTCAATTACTTCAATTCATTTGGTGTTCATAACAATTTTTGAACATCAAAATGTCTGGTCATTTGGGATTCGTCTTGCAATTGGATTATCCTTTAGTCCGAAGAATAAAACGTAGTGATATGACTCATTTGTTCACGAGAAAACCCACAAACTAGGAAAACTCAAAAAAATTACTCTAGACAAGATTGATTCTAACCCAAAATCTTATATAAGAAAAGTCTAAGAACTAATTAATGTAGTCTACAATTCTTTTGGTTGCTCATAATAGCTAAAATTCGAACGTTATTTAAAATTGTTTTAATGCATCTCATTGTGAATTCACTTTGATCTGATTAATTGGTACCTTTAAAACTATTTTATTATGTTTATGTTTTGATAATTTAATTATATTATTTTTGTTTTGTAACGTTATAGTATTATCTAATGTTAATTTAATTATATTCGTTTTCTCGTTTCTTTTTTCTAATAAATGCATAACTTTATTAAACATTAATTATATATTATTTACTAGGTTAGTACCCCGTGTAGTACACGGGTTGAATAAAAAAGTATAATAAATAATTATCAATTAAAATTTAAATACTATAAGATGATATTTTGTAATGACCGGTTTTCAATTATCGATCACGTTTGAAATAATCATCAATAAAACGATTGTGATTATTAAAAATTGAAAGTATGTGAGAAATTATGAACGTGGAAAAAAACCGTTCGCGAAACGGAGTTACGGATTGTCCGGAATCGCGAAACAAAGAAAATTATAAAGAAATTATGTTTTGGAATGCTTCGCGGTACGCGAAGACTTTTTGAGTCCCTCTTCGCGATACGCGAAAGACCAAAAGATCTGAGAGTTCCGGATTTCTTCGCGGTACGCGACGGATGAGGCGGTTCAGCAGATTCTTGATTTTATCAGATTTTCATGAAGAAAATTTATTTTTCTTAATCTCGAACTGTTTCGCCACAAACACACACATATACGAAATTTTGTGGATCAACATCAGTTTTCAAGTTACCGGATCATCCAGATCGAATCAGTAAGCGTTTCTGCAAGTCTGGATCGTCAGATTTCAATCAGAAATCCGTTCGAAGGGTAACAATTTGTTTTATCCCATTGATTTTAATAATATGTGGATTAAATTGAGTTGTTAGTATTATATGATGATTAGAGATGATTAGAAACGAAGAACTAGATGTTTTAACGGTGAAATTTTGAGTTTGATCCGTTATGATGTCCGGTTGTTGTGAAACTCATATTATTGAGTGTGATAACTAGAGGAATGATTAAATTGTGGTTATGGTGATTTTAGATCATTCTCCGGAATGATAGATCCAATTCAAGTGTTGATAAAATGTTTGAAATTGAAAGTTAATGATTTTAGCATGATATGCTAATTATAAAGAATAGCTTGACTTCTAAATGCCACACACTAATAAATGAGATTCAAATGAGTTTGAATCAACATGTATGGGTATTGGGTGTATTGAAACTAGTTGTATACGTGTGAGTTGCAACTAGGTGTTGGTAAAGGAAGTCAAGCAACGAATTTCAAAATATGCAGTTTTGGTAAGTTGAATATGATTAAGAACATGTGTAGATTAATTTCTACACATAGATTGTTGATAAAAGCCTCAACGAGGTTTGATTGAATATGAAAAGTAAAACAGGTCAAATGAATTAGATTATATAAATAACACAAGTTGTGTGTTCATGTTGTTAAATCCTGTTATATGTGAATATATAATAGGAAGAGGAGGTGAATCTAGTTCTAGAAGGCCTGGGAAAGAGTTTGAGATTGTTGATAACTCTCCAAAGCGAGGTAAGTTACCTAATTGATTGAACTTGTAGTTAAAGGACTGGGTGAGTCCACACGACAAGTAATTGTGCATGCTGATTCACAAGGTGTGTGAACATAAGACATGTAATTCCAATGTAATAGATTCACAAGGTGTGTGAACAATTGGTGGATTGGAATTGTGCATGCTGATTCACAAGGGGTGTGATGTGACACCTCGTAATTTCCAGGTCAGCTTTGATTTTATTTAAATATTTATTTAAATGCATTATGTACACGTGGCACTAGAATTTGATTAATTTAGCGTGACACGTGGCACGACAGTACGAACACTGACACATGACAAGATAATTCGTGGAATTATCGGCAAACAGCACACACGTGTCAAAACACACGAACGTTGGTGAACGTCTACCACATTGTGAAACACAGCACTCGAAACCTCACGAAACACTCACACATTGAACTTGGAAGTTCAAACAAGGCCAAACGAAAGTTCGTAAACGTGAAAACGGCAACGAACGGATCAAACCAATGAAAATGGGCCTATTGGGCTCACCAGGGGATCTGTCGCGCTACGCGACGGCCCACAAGGACACTGTCGCGATACGCGACAGGTGGCGGGGGAAATTTGAACGCGGAACATCCTCGCGCTACGCGAGGGGAACTCTTGAATCTGTCGCGCTACGCGAGGAGACCCAGTTCGCAGAATCTTTATTTAACCAAGATGTAATCATCACCAGCCAACCTAGCCTCTCATTTCCGATTCCAAGACACTCAAACTCGTCTCCTACACCTGCAAATCACCATTTTCATCAGCTGGAAGCCATTGTTGAGGAGATTGAAGCTCAAGAACATTGAAGCAAGCCTCCTAGACCACCACCCATCACCACCATCTTCTTATTCGTTGAGGAACCTGCTGTCCAGAAGCTCTTAGAAGCCTTCTAGCTCGATTTTATCATCATCTCAGCCTTCTTGGAGCCTTAGAAGGTAGTATTTACATTCCTCCATGGCTAGAACGTCCATTTCTCACCACCACACGCACATGCATGTGTTAAAACCCACATGCAAGCACCCATGGCTCACATGCACGAATTTATAATATGGGTTTGTTGATTTTAAGATGATTTATGATGATCTAACATGATTAGAATGCATTTGGTGATGATCTATGATGATGTGTATGTAAGGATTTCATGTTTTGTTCATAAAGTGTTGAATGATGGCCATGCATGCATGATCCATGATGGTAGGAATGATCTTGAGTATGTTGATATGCTTATTGATAATGTTAGAAGGATTACTCATGGTTGGATTTGTTTAAAATGATCAAAATGTTGATTTTTAGTAATCTTTCCATTATTAGTAACTTTTATTTGCAAAATGATTGTTGGAGATGAATTCATGAACATGCAAGTATGTGGATTTGCTATTAGGATGATAATATGATGATTTGATTTGTTAGAATGTGGTTTCGATAATGAGTATGGTCATTTCTAGCAATATTACTAAATATAGAAACTTTTGTGAATGAAATATTGATGGATGATGATTTAGACTATGTTGACATGATTAGATGATAGTAAATAGCATATTATGATGAATGATGGTATGAAAAATTGCTTGGAAATGTTAAATGGTCATTTTTATGCAAAAACCACAAAGTTACTATTTTTAGTAACTTTATGGTTACAAAAACCGACTTAGGAATATGTTGAATGACTTGAGCATGCTAAATGACTTAATATGTTATAACATGATGTTTAGATGCTAAGTTAGATGGTTTCCGATGTCACGTATGCTAAAAATGGAAACTTTCCATTTTAGGAAACTTTTGTGCACTAACATGCTATAAACGACGTATATGAACTTGTATGATAATGTGCTATGTGCTAACATGACCCCGTAGGACCATTGAGCATGCTAGAACTCGAACACCGTCATGCTTTGTGAACTTTCTAAAAATGGAAACTTACTATAAATAGTAAGTTGTCCATAAACGCGACCTACGCGTTTTGCACACGACAAACACTTACACGATTGCTACATGAGTCACAAACCGTCACACGGTTCACCAACGGGTCGTTGACTTGACACGGTCAACTTTGGTCAAACACGGTCAACTTTGGTCAAACACGGTCAAACATGGCCAAACATGGTCAAACATGGTCAAACATGGTCAAACACGGTCAATGTGGACCAACACGAGCAAACACGGTCATTGTGGACCGACACGGACAAACATGAACAACCAAGGGTTGTTGGACACAAACACGGGCACTAACACGAACACTAGCACGGTCACTTACACGAACTCACATACGGTATACGATATAGGTTGCCGGTGACCGAGACGTGCTACTTGACGTTCAGGAGCTTACGCTTACACACTACTTCATCACTAAGGTGAGTTTACGGCCCCTCTTTACTCTTTTTCAAATGCTTTTAAATAGGGGGAGAATACTAGTTGCATCGAGTCAAACATTATTACTGTACAAACACTATTGTGTATGCTGGTTTATTGGACAAACATTAAGTGTTGAACTCGTTACAAGCCCTCACAAAGTCTTACCGTTAATGTACAAACAACGTGGTAGATTTGGATGGATCCATTAGGGAATGACTAACCCCACGGGGCACCATGTTGACTGAGTGTCATAACCCGTGCAAATTCTGACCTAACTTGCTATGTATACGAGGCATAGCGGAGGCAAGAGCAAACAAGTCTAGTTCGGTAGTGACGCACTGACACTTTGGGCCTAGGGCTCGGTACTAACATTGATAAACAGCATGACACACTTTTCATTACTATATGTATATCAAAACCTGTGAACTCACCAACCATTGTGTTGACACTTGTTTTTAAACTTGTATTCTCAGGTAACTAGCATGACAGGCTCGTGGAGCAGGAAAGCACATAGGGGACATGAGCATAGGGTCCCACATGCATTTGTTTTCGTGTCTTTTGAAAACAATTTGACTTTATTTTATTTAAAACGTTGTTGTATTGAACTACTTACAATTTCCGCTGTGTAAACAATCATTTTCCGCTGCAATACTACTTTATTTCCGCTGCAAACTATTTTATTCTGTGTATGTGTCAAACACTGGATTTGTAAACACATATAGAGGTGTTCTATATGACCTTGAGCTGTGATTCTGGACACGTCACATCCACGTGGACATTTGCCACAAGTGGGAATTTGGGGGTGTGACAGACTGGTATCAGAGCCTTGGTTATAGAGAACTAGGTTTGCATATAGTAAGCTTAGACTATAGCCATTGCTCAACTTTAGACACTACACTTAGAACTTGCACATTGATGATATTATTGCTTATGTTAAACTATTACTTACTAACGTGAAACTTACAGGATGGCCGACAACAACAGCAACGCTAACCGGAGCGCAGCTAGACCCACGGGCACAGATGATTTGGCGGCAGAGAGTCGGCGACGGATCGACGACATAGTATCACAGGTTGACGCCGAGATGGACCGGCGGGCGAGGGACGCAGCACGGGCCAGATATTGGGGATGGCTTCCCACCATACTCCAGAGTTGGATCGTCGAGGAGAGAGTACCTCCATATCGATATCCCGGCGACACCACTCCAGGACACCGACTACCACCGTTCGGAGTGCCGATGGAGCAGGCCTTCGCGGCACATGTTGCTTGCACACGACGGGAAGTCTGGAGGGGTAGGGAGCTAACAGACGAGGTCCGAGTTCTTCGCGAGAAGAGCGATCGATTGGAGAGGCAGAACGAGAGACTGGAGGAGCGCAACAACAGACTGGAAGCCCAGATGGAGGCTCTACGACTCCAAATGTCCCAACTACTGACCGAGCATGGACAGGTCGTCGATGTCGTGCAGGAACACGACGTGCGTATCACCGAGAATCGGACGGACATCACCGAGACTCAGGCCATGGTGCAGGCCAGTGATGCCATGCTTAATGCATGGGCTGCACAGTTTATTGAGGAGCCACCTCAGGAGGATGGTCCTGAATTCGAGGCCGAGGACCTCGAAGAAGAGGACCTTGATGAGGATCCTAATGAGGATCCGGAGGAGGATGATGATGACGGGGACGCTGCTAGCGATATCTCACACGTCTCTATGGATTCGGATTAGAGGACTGTTGTATTTTGTATTTTCTTATTTTGGCCTAGACGAGCGGGATGTGCTCGAAGAACTTATTATGTATTTCCTTTTGAAATTATTGTACTTCAAGTTTATTATTAATGAGAGTTATGTTTTGTCTTACTTATTACATGTTGACCATGATTGCTTGATAACATAACCTCTGACTTGACAGCTAACATGACATCTGATCTGACATCTGACATGACATTTGACTAACACTCTAACATGTGCTGATTAAAACTCTATCCCTTATGTATAGAACCATACATGGCGGGAAGAGGACCGTACGCGCGTCCTGCTAAACGGACACTAGATGCCGCTGTGATAAAAATGATGGTTGACCGTCGGGTCAACAAAGCAATCGCTGACTACGAAGCCAGTCGTCAGCATAGCGAAACTAGCGGAAACAACAACGGTACTAACACTTGCCTGACGCGACTAATATAGTGTAGCTAACACAATACTAACACACGACACTGGTTTCTGACAAACAGGGTCAAACAGCAGCAACGGAAAGGGATGTTCCTTTAAATCTTTCCTAAACTGCCACCCACACAAGTTCAAGGGAACTGAGGGAGCGGTCGGAATGCTCCGCTGGGTGGAGAAAGTGGAGTCTGTATTCGCCATGTGCGAATGTGCTGAAGAGAACCGGGTGAAGTTCGCAACTGGTACACTGGAAGGACCAGCACTCACATGGTGGAATACCCATGTACAAACCCAGGGGTTGGACGGTGCCAACTCCATGCCATGGGCTGATTTCACCAGACTACTGCAGGAGGAGTATTGCCCTCGTGATGAGATTCGGAAACTGGAAGCCGAATTCTGGGTACACAAAATGGTGGGATCTGAGATCGAGCAATATTGCACTCGATTTCATGAGCTATGTAAGTTATGCCCGGCAATGGTGACGCCGGAATACAAGAAGATCGAGCAGTTCATCAGCGGGCTGCCCGAACAAATCCAAAGCATGGTGACTGCTTCTGATCTCACCACCATCCAACCACTGATCCGACTGTCCCACAAACTAACCGACCAAGCGGTAGCACAAGGCAAGCTACCCAAACGAGGCGAACATCTGAAGCCTCAAGAAAGCCAGAAGAGGAAGTGGGAACCCAGCCACCACCAATCTCATCAACCTCAGCAACAACAAAGATCTGCACCAGCCAGAGCCTTTACTGCCACTCAACCCGACGACAAGGGGAAGGGTGTGTACCAAGGGAAATACCCCTTGTGTAACCGGTGTTCATACCATCACCTCGGGCAATGTGAACGATACCGTTGCCTGAAGTGCGGAAGGCATGGCCATATGGCCAAAGATTGCAGATCAAGATTTCCAACCAACAACAGCAACCCCAACCACAACCAGAACAACAACCAGAACACCTCCAGAGGGTGTTATGAATGTGGAAAACCAGGCCACATGAGGAGGGATTGCCCTCAATTGAAGAAGGCCGGAGGAGGAGCGGCCAAGGGGAGAGCATTTGTGATTGGCTCGGGAGAAGCCAAGGACGATCCTAACATCGTAACCGGTACGTTTCTTTTAAATAATGTCTATGCTAGCATATTGTTTGATACCGGTGCCGATAGGAGCTTTATATCTAGTGAGTTTAGCAAATTACTAGATATTACCCCAACACCACTAGACTACAAGTATACCGTAGAGCTAGCCGACGGCAAGTTAATTGAAACACAACACATCTTTCGAGGATGCGTCATGGTATTGGCGGATCATGAACTCGAAATCGATTTGATGCCGGTGACTCTCGGAAGCTTTGATGTGGTCGTTGGAATGGATTGGTTATCCGCTAACCAAGCTGAGATCGTATGCAACGAGAAGATCGTACGAGTGACGTTGCAGAACGGAGAACAGATCTCGATTCAGGGGGAAAGGCGGGGAGTACCTTTGAACATCATGTCATGCATGAAGGCGAACAAGTACCTACAAAAGGGATACACTGCCATACTAGCCCTCATCGCCGAGCAACCCAAGAAAGAGAGGAAGATTGAGGACATCGCCGTAGTCCGCGATTTTCCCGAAATATTTCCCGAAGACCTACCTGGACTACCTCCGAAACGACAAGTCGAGTTTCAGATAGACCTTACACCAGGAGCAGCACCGATTGCTAAGGCTCCATACCGACTAGCACCAACGGAGATGCAGGAACTGTCTAATCAGTTGCAAGAACTGTTAGACAAGGGATTCATCAGGCCGAGCTTCTCACCTTGGGGAGCACCGGTCTTGTTCGTAAAGAAGAAAGACGGATCATTCCGTATGTGTATCGACTACAGAGAGCTGAACAAGGTGACGATCAAGAATCGATATCCCTTACCGCGAATAGACGATCTGTTTGACCAGTTGCAAGGGTCAAGCTACTATTCCAAGATAGATTTAAGATCGGGTTACCATCAATTGAGGATACAAGAAAACGATATTCCTAAGACTGCCTTCCGAACTCGATACGGACACTACGAATTCTTGGTTATGCCCTTTGGACTGACCAATGCACCAGCCGTGTTCATGGATCTCATGAATAGAGTGTGCAAACCTTATCTTGACAAATTCGTGATAGTGTTCATTGACGACATCCTGATTTACTCTAAGAATCAGGAAGAGCATGCCGAACATCTAAGGCTAGTCTTGGAACTACTGAAGAAAGAGCAACTATACGCGAAATTTTCAAAGTGCGACTTTTGGATTCGCGAAGTCCAATTCCTTGGACACGTGGTTAATGAGCGAGGAATACACGTAGACCCAGCCAAAATCGAAGCCATCAAAAACTGGGAAGCACCCAAGACTCCGACTGAGGTGCGACAATTCCTAGGTCTGGCCGGGTACTACCGGAGATTTATCGAAGGATTCTCAAAGATTGCCCAATCGTTGACGTCCTTGACGCATAAAGATAAGAAATTCGATTGGGGAGACAAACAGGAGACTGCATTTAACTTGTTAAAACAGAAACTATGCACTGCACCTATCCTATCCCTACCGGAAGGATGTGATGACTTCGTGGTGTATTGCGACGCCTCGAAACAAGGACTCGGTTGCGTGCTCATGCAACGCGAGAAAGTGATAGCATACGCTTCACGTCAACTGAAGGTGCATGAGAAGAATTACACGACTCATGACCTTGAGTTGGGAGCCGTGGTGTTTGCCTTGAAGATCTGGCGACACTACTTATACGGCACAAAGTGCACTATCTTTACCGATCATAAGAGCCTACAACACATCTTCGACCAGAAAGAGTTGAACATGAGACAACGAAGATGGGTTGAGCTTATCGGCGATTATGACTGCGCTATCAAGTATCATCCAGGCAAAGCTAACGTAGTGGCCGACGCGTTGAGTCGAAAAGAAACAACAAAGCGCGTGCGTGCACTACAACTCACGATTCATTCTGAATTGCCAAATCAGATACGAAACGCACAACAAGAAGCTCTAAAAGCTGAAAACCTTACTCTTGAAGCCATGCGTGGCATGGATAAACAATTGAAGGCAAAGGGCGACGGAGCTTACTATTTAATGAATCGAATCTGGATTCCACGCTACGGAGGATTGAGAGAAGTAGTGATGGACGAAGCACACAAGAGCCGGTATTCCATACATCCGGGCTCTGACAAGATGTATCACGATTTGAAGACAACCTATTGGTGGCCAAACATGAAAGCTGAAATAGCAACTTACGTGGGTAAGTGTCTAACGTGCTCAAAAGTCAAGGTTGAGTACCAGAAGCCATCAGGGTTACTTCAACAACCGGAATTACCAATGTGGAAATGGGAGCAGATATCCATGGATTTCATCACTAAACTGCCAAAGACGGCAAGTGGTTGCGATACCATCTGGGTTATCGTAGACCGACTGACGAAGTCTGCTCATTTCCTACCCATTAAAGAGACTGACAAGCTAGACAAACTCACTCGGATTTATTTGAAGGAAGTGGTCACTCGACATGGAGTGCCAATCTCCATCATATCTGATCGCGACAGTCGATTCACGTCGCATTTCTGGAAGTCCTTGCATAAGGCTTTGGGCACGAGATTGGACATGAGTACTGCTTACCACCCGCAGACGGACGGGCAAAGTGAGCGAACGATACAGACACTGGAAGACATGCTCCGGGCATGTGTCATTGACTTTGGTAGTAGCTGGGAATCTCATCTACCGTTAGTGGAGTTCTCATATAACAATAGCTACCACACTAGCATTCAAGCTGCACCCTTCGAGGCACTTTACGGACGTAAGTGTCGATCACCCATCTGCTGGGCGGAAGTTGGAGACAGCCAACTGACTGGTCCAGAACTGGTGCACGAGACAACTGAAAAGATCGTGCAAATACGCAAACGAATGGCAGCAGCTCGGGACAGACAGAAAAGCTATGCCGACAAGCGACGCAAACCGTTAGAATTCCAGGTGGGGGACAGAGTGTTACTCAAGGTCTCGCCCTGGAAAGGTGTCATTCGGTTTGGCAAACGAGGAAAGTTGAACCCTCGTTACATTGGACCTTTCGAGATTACAAAGCGAATAGGCCCTGTAGCCTACGAACTAAACCTGCCAGTTGAACTGAGCAGTGTACACAACGTATTCCACATCTCGAACCTCAAGAAGTGCCTATCTGATGAAACACTTGTTATTCCTCTCGAGGAAATACAAATCGACGAACAATTGAACTTTGTTGAGGAACCGGTAGAAATTATGGACCGGAAACCAAAAAGCTCAAACTCAGCAAGATTCCAATAGTGAAAGTGCGATGGAATTCGCGACGAGGACCGGAATTCACGTGGGAACGTGAAGATCAGATGAAACAAAAGTACCCACACCTGTTCGCGGAACAGACAAGCACTGGCAACACAAGTTGAATTTCGGGACGAAATTCTTTCTAACATGGGGAGGATGTGACACCCCGTAATTTCCAGGTCAGCTTTGATTTTATTTAAATATTTATTTAAATGCATTATGTACACGTGGCACTAGAATTTGATTAATTTAGCGTGACACGTGGCACGACAGTACGAACACTGACACATGACAAGATAATTCGTGGAATTATCGGCAAACAGCACACACGTGTCAAAACACACGAACGTTGGTGAACGTCTACCACATTGTGAAACACAGCACTCGAAACCTCACGAAACACTCACACATTGAACTTGGAAGTTCAAACAAGGCCAAACGAAAGTTCGTAAACGTGAAAACGGCAACGAACGGATCAAACCAATGAAAATGGGCCTATTGGGCTCACCAGGGGATCTGTCGCGCTACGCGACGGCCCACAAGGACACTGTCGCGATACGCGACAGGTGGCGGGGGAAATTTGAACGCGGAACATCCTCGCGCTACGCGAGGGGAACTCTTGAAGCTGTCGCGCTACGCGAGGAGACCCAGTTCGCAGAATCTTTATTTAACCAAGATGTAATCATCACCAGCCAACCTAGCCTCTCATTTCCGATTCCAAGACACTCAAACTCGTCTCCTACACCTGCAAATCACCATTTTCATCAGCTGGAAGCCATTGTTGAGGAGATTGAAGCTCAAGAACATTGAAGCAAGCCTCCTAGACCACCACCCATCACCACCATCTTCTTATTCGTTGAGGAACCTGCTGTCCAGAAGCTCTTAGAAGCCTTCTAGCTCGATTTTATCATCATCTCAGCCTTCTTGGAGCCTTAGAAGGTAGTATTTACATTCCTCCATGGCTAGAACGTCCATTTCTCACCACCACACGCACATGCATGTGTTAAAACCCACATGCAAGCACCCATGGCTCACATGCACGAATTTATAATATGGGTTTGTTGATTTTAAGATGATTTATGATGATCTAACATGATTAGAATGCATTTGGTGATGATCTATGATGATGTGTATGTAAGGATTTCATGTTTTGTTCATAAAGTGTTGAATGATGGCCATGCATGCATGATCCATGATGGTAGGAATGATCTTGAGTATGTTGATATGCTTATTGATAATGTTAGAAGGATTACTCATGGTTGGATTTGTTTAAAATGATCAAAATGTTGATTTTTAGTAATCTTTCCATTATTAGTAACTTTTATTTGCAAAATGATTGTTGGAGATGAATTCATGAACATGCAAGTATGTGGATTTGCTATTAGGATGATAATATGATGATTTGATTTGTTAGAATGTGGTTTCGATAATGAGTATGGTCATTTCTAGCAATATTACTAAATATAGAAACTTTTGTGAATGAAATATTGATGGATGATGATTTAGACTATGTTGACATGATTAGATGATAGTAAATAGCATATTATGATGAATGATGGTATGAAAAATTGCTTGGAAATGTTAAATGGTCATTTTTATGCAAAAACCACAAAGTTACTATTTTTAGTAACTTTATGGTTACAAAAACCGACTTAGGAATATGTTGAATGACTTGAGCATGCTAAATGACTTAATATGTTATAACATGATGTTTAGATGCTAAGTTAGATGGTTTCCGATGTCACGTATGCTAAAAATGGAAACTTTCCATTTTAGGAAACTTTTGTGCACTAACATGCTATAAACGACGTATATGAACTTGTATGATAATGTGCTATGTGCTAACATGACCCCGTAGGACCATTGAGCATGCTAGAACTCGAACACCGTCATGCTTTGTGAACTTTCTAAAAATGGAAACTTACTATAAATAGTAAGTTGTCCATAAACGCGACCTACGCGTTTTGCACACGACAAACACTTACACGATTGCTACATGAGTCACAAACCGTCACACGGTTCACCAACGGGTCGTTGACTTGACACGGTCAACTTTGGTCAAACACGGTCAACTTTGGTCAAACACGGTCAAACATGGCCAAACATGGTCAAACATGGTCAAACATGGTCAAACACGGTCAATGTGGACCAACACGAGCAAACACGGTCATTGTGGACCGACACGGACAAACATGAACAACCAAGGGTTGTTGGACACAAACACGGGCACTAACACGAACACTAGCACGGTCACTTACACGAACTCACATACGGTATACGATATAGGTTGCCGGTGACCGAGACGTGCTACTTGACGTTCAGGAGCTTACGCTTACACACTACTTCATCACTAAGGTGAGTTTACGGCCCCTCTTTACTCTTTTTCAAATGCTTTTAAATAGGGGGAGAATACTAGTTGCATCGAGTCAAACATTATTACTGTACAAACACTATTGTGTATGCTGGTTTATTGGACAAACATTAAGTGTTGAACTCGTTACAAGCCCTCACAAAGTCTTACCGTTAATGTACAAACAACGTGGTAGATTTGGATGGATCCATTAGGGAATGACTAACCCCACGGGGCACCATGTTGACTGAGTGTCATAACCCGTGCAAATTCTGACCTAACTTGCTATGTATACGAGGCATAGCGGAGGCAAGAGCAAACAAGTCTAGTTCGGTAGTGACGCACTGACACTTTGGGCCTAGGGCTCGGTACTAACATTGATAAACAGCATGACACACTTTTCATTACTATATGTATATCAAAACCTGTGAACTCACCAACCATTGTGTTGACACTTGTTTTTAAACTTGTATTCTCAGGTAACTAGCATGACAGGCTCGTGGAGCAGGAAAACACATAGGGGACATGAGCATAGGGTCCCACATGCATTTGTTTTCGTGTCTTTTGAAAACAATTTGACTTTATTTTATTTAAAACGTTGTTGTATTGAACTACTTACAATTTCCGCTGTGTAAACAATCATTTTCCGCTGCAATACTACTTTATTTCCGCTGCAAACTATTTTATTCTGTGTATGTGTCAAACACTGGATTTGTAAACACATATAGAGGTGTTCTATATGACCTTGAGCTGTGATTCTGGACACGTCACATCCACGTGGACATTTGCCACAAGTGGGAATTTGGGGGTGTGACATGTGAACATAAGACATGTAATTCCAATGTAATAGATTCACAAGGTGTGTGAACAATTGGTGGATTGGAATTGTGCATGCTGATTCACAAGGGGTGTGAACATAAGACATGTAATTCCAATGTAATAGATTCACAAGGTGTGTGAACAATTGGTGGATTGGAATTGTGCATGCTGATTCACAAGGTGTGTGAACATAAGACATGTAATTCCAATGAAATAGATTCACAAGGTGTGTGAACAAATGGTGGATTGGAAATGTGCAGGTTTTGATTCACAGGGTGTGTGAACATAAGACTTGAAATTCCAATATAATTGATTCACAAGGTGTGTGAACAATAGATGACTTATAAGGGGATAGACATTTGAAATTCAAATGTCAAACTGTGAATTGTGATTTGTGTGAAATATGTTGCACAATCGGAGTTTTGTGGGGTTATACATGTGTTATATTAAATTATAATGATTGTGCATGAATGGGATATATAATAAGGTTTCGGTTGAAAACGAACTGTTAGTAAATCGTTTTGTATGTGGTTGACTGTTGTTGTCAAATTTTATTTGGAACCTCATTAGTGTATCCATATGATATTATGGAATACACTGGGTGAATGTAACATCTGTGCCGGAAACGTTACCGGAACAGTAAACTGTACAGTAACTTGTACAGTACCTCAGGTACACAATTCGAGAAACTATGTTTAGACTATTGATGCATTTGATTAACAAGAAACTATTATACGATTGTCTGAATTTGACTGAAACCTTAGGGTTTAACAGTCAGAAACATGTCAGACAACACAGTGTTGAAACATATGTATAATTGATGTGATATTATTTTGTGTAAACGTATGTGAGGTTAAACAAGACAAAACCTTAACAGTTATTGTTCCGGAATGCTAAACCGACTAATTATTCGTATAGGTGACGATCTGTGCGAATGATTATGTAAGTTTAACATTCTGAAATAATGACTTAACAGTAGAAAACAAGAATCAGAAAGCCAAACCATCGACGTGTTCGTTCGAGTGACGATTCGAACGAATACGCGCGATGGCGACGCGATCTGACGAAACGAATAACGACACGAACGATCCTAAATTTAAAGAAATATAATGTTTCTTATTTTACAATTTTGAAACTCATCATAAAATAATTTAACTTTAACTATCTTAATTTAAATCGCGAACAAATTAACTAAACGCGAAAAATTAAACAAAACTCGTAAACTATTAAAATTCGATATTTATTTATACGCAACGATATTTAATATAATTCCTAATAATATTTATAATTTGATCATCCTAAAATAATTCTTTTTATTTTAATTACGAAAAACACGCGTAAAATGCCGGATACGCGACGAGATTACGAACCGAGCAACCGAAACGAACCCGAACACCCACGGGGTATATAAACCTTAAGTTGAGTCATTTAACTCATTATTTACAAACTCTTTCTCTCTCTAACCACCAAAACCGTTCACCTTTCTCCTCCCCAACACAATCCACCATTTTTGATACTTTGAAGCTCTCTATCTTGCTCAAAACTCCACCAATTTGTGTGATTCTTGAACCCACACGAAGCCATTGACGAGCTCTACATGAAAGTACAACAGATCGGGACTGATAAGCACTAGAAATCAAGGTATGAGGCTATGAAGATCCACGAAAATAGGGTTTTATGCTTGAATATTTGAACCCCTCACAAGAAACCGGTTTAGAGTTTTCATTTTTGAACATCTCGCCTCTTTAATCTACCTGTAGTGTAACCATGACCTTGGAAATCGCTGTGGACCACTTGGATTGGTTTGGAAGATGATGACACAGCTTCCATGTTCGTGAGGATGGTCGAACCCTGCTAGGGTGGCCGAACCCTTGACATAAGCGAGCCTTCAATCTATTACACGAACCCAGCATCTCAGCCGAACCATCTGTGGTCAACGAACCCCCGACTCATACTATTCGAACCAGCGAACCGGCTCCTACCCTGTTGAGCCATGCCGAACCAGTGAGATGACCGACCCCTAGTGCAGCCCCCGAACCCTTCTGCTTTCAGCATGTTTGACGAACCCATCCCTTCTACATGGCCGAACCCTGTTGGGTTGAGACGAACTCTAGTTGATTATTCTGACAGACGAACCTGTTGCATCTGTATCACTCACCTGCCACCGAACCAGACACGAACCTCAGGGAGGCTACGAACCCATGTGATAGTCGATCCCTAGGGTTCGCTGCCTGGCAAGTTGGTTGTTCGGCCATACCCACATTCTGCATGATTACTAGGCCCAAAGAAAACCCAACAGCCCATTACTTCTGGCCCAACATGTGGTTTTAACCCATTACAATTGATGTGGCCAACCGAGTGGCCCAAGGCCTTGTCATATTCGGCCCATTGTGGCGGCCCACTTGTTAAAACCGGCCCAACAAGCCCAACGTACCTTAACCGGCCCAAAGAATTTCGAATTGGCCCATTAGGTTGGATAGGCCCTAAACCTTTTGGATTACGGTCCATACGCATAATTTTAAGCCCAATAACACAATAGTATGTCCAATAGGTTATCCGGCCCAAGGTATTCTAAAAGTGATGACAAACACGTAAATGGTCTTTGGATACGGTAATAACAAATGCATGAAGTATCACTTCAACTAAAGCGGGGTTAAAATACAAATGATATAAAGTTTTGATCATACTATAGAGAAAGCTTTGATGTTCGAATTAAACGTTAAATCCAAAAATTTCTAACAATCAAAGGAATTTAGCACAATAGTGTTTAACATATAAACCCTCGGGCCGGATAACAAACCAGATTCGTAAGTGTTAGTCAACTTTAGGACTAACACTTACACGCACAACAAAGCATGATAAACTCGTACTTATAAGTTACAAACACTATGAAATCTACGCAGGAACTTGAACGTCATAACAAAAGCAAACAAAGAGAGCGTTGCATTCTTAATATACTTAGTCAAGCACTTCGGACCTAAGGTGAGTTCATTTGTCCCTTTTCAAATTTATTTGTTTTACTTCGGGACTGAGAAGCATGTTAAACATTTTCCTAAAACTCTTGAAATGTTATTTATGCTTTAAACATAAACATGATACTTATGTTGGAACTTATGCTAGAACTTAGAATACTTGAAAAGCAATAGCCTTGAAACTTATACTTCAAAATTGAGGCTTGAAAACATATGTGGGATGCTTAGGAGACTTGATACTTATGCTACAACAATATGCTTAAACTTGGTGATTGATGCTTATGTTGCAAACCAGAAGTTTAATTTATTCTTAAACTATATTCTTAAACTATATTCCTAAACTATATTCTTAAACTATATTCTTGAAGCTTATACTATAAACTATATTCTTAAACTATACTCTTACTACTTATGCTCTAAGCTATATTCTTAAACGCTACTCTTGATGCTTACGCTGTAAACTATATTCTTAAACCATACGCTTGAAGCTTATGCTATAAACTATATACTTAAACTAGATGTTAAACATTGGATGCTATAAACTATTGACTATGGAAGAACAATAGTTGGTCTCTCAGTGCTTGCCTTCATGTGTTCTTCACAGTCAGGACTAGAAGGCACCTATTATGGTCTCTCAGTGCTTGCCATAGGGTGACCTTTATAGTCGGGACTTGAGGGGTAGACTTATGGCCTCTCAGTGCTTGCCATACAGTGATTTCTCAATGTTCACTCATGCTATAAACTTAAACATAATGCTAAAGCTATAAACGATATGGAAGGTAGGTAAGACGCTTAATTATCATTAACAGCAATGTCCTATGCGACTTAGTATGTGGTGGGACGGCGTCTGGGCGGGTTGTAGGCTCGACTCAGGGTATGCCCTATACATAAGCATACCGAGTTGGATGATACAGGTGGTGTTAATGAAATTAAGGTTGTTACCTAGGGGAAACATGAATGCTTTTGGGTCAATATCATAAACTTTAAACATGATGCTTTTAAACGAATATTGAAGCTATTACATACGAATGCTATAGACTTGTAAACTTTGAGACAATAAACTAAAGCTGTGATGAGGAATGAATCGAATGATAGGTAAAATGCTTAATTATCATTAATAACAATGTCCTATGTGACTTAGTATGTGGTGGGACGGCGTCTGGGCGGGTTGTAGGCTCGACTCAGGGGTATGCCCTATACATAAGCATACCGAGTTGGATGATACAGGTGTTGTTAATGAGGTTAAGGTTTTACCGAAGGAGGTTTGCTAAAGCTATTTTCTTTTAAACTTATAAACTCCATGAACTCACCAACCGTTGTGTTGACTTTGTTTTCTTGCATGTTTTCTCAGGTAATGCACATGAGTAGGCTTAATCTTTTGGATTGCATACTAGGATGCCAGTTAGCCAACTTAGTAGACTTTTGGGGGAAGCACATATTTTGCTATGGATGCGATACACTTTTGATATCTTGTACAGTTACAAGATATAAACATGTTATTCTTTTGATAGGTTTACTTAGTTAAATTGCAGAACTTTGATAATGTAATTTAACTTTGTAACCCCAATTATCATTTGATTGTGCTTTAGTTATTCTTAAACATTGATGCTATGTAAACAATCTGATCATCATGATTATCACCCGCGATATCGCGCCCCGGGAACCTTCCGCCCGACGGGGACTCCGATCCAACCCCGCCGGCTCGGGGTGTGACAGTGAAATAGTGGGGTAACCTTACTTAGTTCTAACGAACTAATGGTGATTTTAAATGTGGTGTTTACAGGTACTAAGGAGTCGGGTGAGCGGTGATGGTGATCGGAAATCGAACGTGAAGGCTCACATGATGGTTTTTAGTTTTAATAACCAAACAGTTGTGTAACTTTTGTGTAATAAATGTTTTTGTGAAGTATGTAAACATATATAAACCTGTTTTTAACAGGTGTGAGTAAATAGTATGTTTACAGGTGTGTAAAACACGAAAGTTTTTATTGGGACCTAACGTAAATTATTAAATATTGGTGTTAATGTCCGGAGGGGACATGAAAGTGACAGTGGGTGTCACATATTTAAAATGACAGGTGTATGTGGTTTGCATATATGTTTTGTATAGATATGTAAACTAATGATATGTTTAAATTATTTCAGTCATAAAATGGCTGATGAACATAACCCCGAGGGGTTTGGGCATGAGGAAGAATATCTCACCAAACTGCAAGTGACGGTGAGGGAGGAGGTGGCTAAGGTATTTGAAGCTACCTTACCAACTCGTATAGAAGGATTACAAACTTCGTTGAAAGATTTTATACATGAAGAGTTTGCAACTCTTAAAGATGAAATGGGTGGTGAAAACCTTCTAAAAAGGTTACTTATAAAGAGTTTGTGGCTTGTAAGCCAACTGAATTCAAAGGTGAGGTGGATCCACTGTTGAGCCAAAGATGGATAGCTGATATGGAAAGCACGTTTGAAACGTGTCATTGTGATCCGTCTGATGAGGTGATGTTTGCTGGAAACCAATTGAAAGAACGAGCAAAAGATTGGTGGGAACTTCTTCGAAAGGAGAAGGGTCGAGATGGTATAAAGGAATTGACTTGGAGTGCATTTAAGGAATTGTTCCTTAAACGATTCTGTCCTCAGGCTGCTATTGATAGAATTACTGAGGAATTTTTACATATGAGGCACAAGGAGGAGGATATAGACACTAATACTGCAGTGTTCTTTGATAAAGCTAAATTCTGTCCTGATCTTCTTAGGACGGAAAGAATGTGGATTAACAGGTACCATAGTATGTTGAATGCTAAGTACCGTGAGTTCCTTATACCATCAAAGTTTGAAACTTTGTCGGAATTGATTGATTGCGCTCGTGAGCGTGAATTGGAGTTAAAAAGGCAAGAGGATCGTGGAGAAAAACGAAAGATGGAAAGGGATGTGGGATCCTCTAAAAAGGGGAAATTTGTTAGTCCACTTAAAAAGTTTAGTTCTCTGGGAGAAGCTAAACATTGTTCAAAATGTGGAAAGAAACATTTTGGTGAGTGCTATTTTAAATCGGTGGTATGTTATAAATGTGGCAAGTTGGGGCATCTTGCCTCTCAATGTGCCAGTGCACTTAATCTGTGCTATAATTGTTACAAACCGGGGCACCGAAGAAGTGAGTGTCCAGAGTTAAAAGGGGCAGGTCAAGCAGGAGGTAGTGGTGGTGGGTCTTTTAAGGCCCAAGGTAGTGGCAAGAAGGTTGAAATACCCTCACCAAAGGGTAGAGCCTTCAAAATTACGGCGGAAGAGGCTAAAGTCACTTCAGACGTGGTGACAGGTACTTTTCATATTAATTCCTTGCCTGCTTATATATTATTTGATTCTGGAGCTAGTCGCTCTTTTATATCTGTGAAATTTGTGAATCATGATTCGTTTGTACTAGCTAAGCTACCTTATCCATTAGAGGTAGAAATAGCTGACTCTAAGAGTTTCTTAGTGTATGACATCTATCATAGATGTAAACTCATGATTGATGGTGAGGATTATGAGGTTGAATTAGCTGACTCTAAGAGTTTCTTAGTGTATGGCATCTATCATACGTGGTGGCAAGTGTACCTATCGTATGTAGCAGAGCAAAGCAAGTCCGGATATCGAACCCACAGACTTCTACAGACTGTACTAACCAGACTCTATGAATTATCTATACAAAATTTGTACTTAAATAAAATAATATTAAGGAAGGGGGGTTTTCTAACAAAACTAAGATTAACTTAAATGAAGACTAAAGAGAAGACACCCAAAATGAACGAAGATAGAAACGAAGATCAGACGAAGACAGAACACTACCTAGGCATGAATCCTACACATGCTCAACAAAGAATCTATCGGTTAATGGGAACTATGTGATACCGGGATCTTAGAATACTAAACTCTAAGGAAACATAGAGCACCCTCGACCCTTCTCAAGGATTGTCAGCTAAGAGTCCTAAAAGCCGTGAAACCACCGGTTAAATGGATTTCCCTCACAGGTCATCCAATTATACTCAAAATGTATCCGCTAGACAATCTGCCTCACGGCACGATAATCTCAAAACACCTAAGAAGTAACTGTTGAACAATCTACCTCACAGTGCGAAAGTCACAGTTTTCTTAAATGCTAGGGATGACTTGGGTTTTCCTATTGGATTCGGTAAACAAAGATATAAGATGAACTAGAAAGATCTTCTCACAAAGCTTCTAAACTAGCAAATCTAACACCCTAGACAAACCGGCAATCTCTCACCTCACGGCTATCAAGATTGGTTGCACATCTAATATATCTATATCAAGATAATAATTCCTATGATAAACTCGTACGTAGTAAACCATCCAATAATCAAAAACACACAGTAATTGACCTAGCATGCACCTATTACATGAAAGACATTCACCAAGGCACACAAGGAGTAAATCATCAATCCATAAACAATCATAGACACACATAAATATCCAATAATCCAACCCAAGTTTGTTACATCATGAGTTCATCACTTAAACATAATCCAAAACCAATAAAAACCAATGTTAAACATGTGCAATCATCAAAACCTAGGTAGTTCTAAAAGATTAGCCAAGAAACATCATACGAATACAATCCATAATCTACTTAAAGTGAATGAGAAACATAGAAATCAAAGAAAACAAAGAAACAAAGAAAACCGAATGAAGAACACCCGAATTCCTTGATCCTAGGCCTTCAATCTTCAATCCAATGCTTTCCCAACCTTTGATTCACCTTAGAATGGCCTTTCCTCGTCCTCCTAGTCGCCTCCAGCCGTTCAAAAACGTGTTCTTCCCTTAGGGTTTTCGACTTTTTGGCTTAAAACTGATTTTCTGCTATTTTAAGTCTGTGGCGTATTATGACAGATACCTCTAAATCTGTCGCGTAGCACGAGAGATATCAGAGGGTAGTTTAGTCTTTCCCACCTCTAGCGTAGCGCAACAGGGTTTTCTAGGGTTGTCGCGTAGCGCGACATGTTTCAGATTTCAGTTTTCTTCATTTCTTGTTTCCAGGTCCGTCCTTACCCAACCGTGAGCTCGTTTCTTTGTACTTTATAACCGAATATACGTGTTTATTACCTGCAAGCATCAAATTACATAAATGTGAAGCACCAGCTTAAATCGACTCTAAAACTGAATAAAACGGTACTGAAACTTAACAAAAACAAATGGAAAAATAGATGTGTTTTACAACACATCAACTTTAAATTGTAATATGTTATTGGGTCAAATATTTAACGAAAAAGCTTTTCTTTTAGATTTTATAAAATTCGTAACTAGGTTAAATATATTTAAAAAATTGAAATGTAAATTATATGTGTTTGTTGTAAAATAAATTAATTATATAATATATACAATTTTTTTAAGAAAAATTAGGGCCCTCTAAAAAATAGACCATGTACAATCTCACCTTCTGCACTTGCTCTAAGACCTCACTGTGCCGGGAGTTCCGCCAAAACCACAATTTGAGAAAATTCAAACTCATAATAACAATATTAAAAACCGGATGTCATGCATGTGAAAAGTATTAATATGCCACGCAAGACGTTAAAATAGATTTACATGGAGCACTAGTAACCAAGTATAATGCTAAAATAAATTTGTATTTGAAGATGCCTAAAAAAAATCAAAATGTGAGTTTGAACCGGCAAGAAAAAAAGGTGTTATCCAGATTCGAACCAATGCAAAATTGATTTGCATATTATCCGTGTTCTTACCAATTAACCAATAACTTAATTTATTTTATTAATGGTAGAATAACTCTAAATAATAAAACGAAGACATGTAAATAAAAAAAACTTTTTCACGTTTGTATCTTGTACTTTAGGTATCAGAGACGACCTATGACATGTATGTGTCATAGCCCAAATACATGGGATGCAATATACTTTTTCAGAGCTCAATTAAGCAAGCCTTCTAAACAGTAAAATCTAACTTTAGGTTTGTTTCTGTTGTGTCTTTGTGTCTCATACTTCTAACAATTCCTGAATTTATCGCCAGGTTCATTATTTAGAGATTTGACGACCAAGATATCTTTAATTAATATGTTTCGAATTAAACCTGAATTTCATTTAAACAATTTTAGGATGGTTAACTAGTTAATTAATCCATCTTTATGATGGTTCAAAAACAAAACCAAACACCAAATAATTAAGCAATCTACCCACCTAATAAGCAACACAATCTATGGGCACCCATAATTCAATAGTTTGCCGGTATATGAATATCCCCACTACTGATACTTGGAAACAACTACCTTTTAAAGATTGCTTAAAATATTCAATATATATAGGGGAAGGTTAAAAATATAACCACTAAATGCGCGCTAACCCAAATAACTTTGGGAAGATGAAGCCGAATCTTGGACTTTTTTTTTAACATCATTGTAACACATTTTGAACACCATGTTCTTTTATGAGTTTGGGCTAATTCATCACCGTTCAAAAACTTACAGTACTGTAAGTTTGTAAATATTTAAAACTTACAGTACTGTAGCACAAAACTTACAACGATGATATTTTTTAAACGGTGATGAATTTCCACAAACTCATAAAAGAACATGGTGTTCAAAATGTGTTACAATAATGTTCAAAAAAAAAAAATCCAAGATTCGGCTTTATCTTGCCAAAGTTATTTGGGTTAGCGCGCATTTAGTGGGTTATGAAAAATTCCATGCCCTATATATATATATATATATATATATATATATATATATGTTTGTGTTTGCTTTATTTATCAGGCAGCATCCATGCCCACTGTTACTTTTAGCAAAAAAAAAAAAGTAAGCTTAATATATAGATACAAAGCATTACAAGGTTATATACTTATATCTATGTTAATAAATAAATAAGAAATTGAAACATACGTGCTATTTTTAATGTTTTTTAGAGTCTTAATTTCTCATTTTTTTAATATTTATCATAAATTTAATTATCAATATTTATTATTTAATTAAAAAATTATTACTAATTATTTTTAATTAGTTTGTTTATTATATTCGTGTAATACACGAATTAGTATTAAATTAAGATTCGGACCATGCTTAACTATATTGGAAGGAGATCTTTTAAATAAGTTTAAAAAAATATAAAATATGTATCTCATTAGGTAATAAGCTCTATACATGTAACATATATATAACGCACGCGCGCAAGACCAAGTATTCTGTCTCAAGAAACTTTCCTTGAATCATCGTTCTATTTCTTTAATTTAACACTTAATTAGTTTTATTAAAAAAAATTAAGATAGGTTGTATTAGAATGTTTAAAAGAAACTTAGGTGATTTTTTTAGCTTCTTGTGTTTCTAGAGAAGTTGCTTTGAGATAGCGACTTCTACAAAAAAAAAAAAATTCATCAAAGTTGTTAGGATGGTAGTGATTTTTACCTTATCTTCTCTAAAGTCAGTGTAAAGTTAATATTCATGATGATTTACATATAAACACAACAAATTAATTAGGTAAAAACACACCAACTAAAGTTCCTTTAACAATTTAACTCTTACATATTTTAACAAAATTTCGTTTTATTAGTATCAACTAGGTACCATATCCTTTTCTTAAGCAGGACTCAAACCATTGATTCATGAAAAAAAAAAAGCATCACTATATACACACTCAATACCATTAGGCATTAGTCTCCAGCCCTTTCATTCGCAATTTTAATTAACTCGATTTTTAACTCTTTTGATATGGAAATAACGAAAATATGATTGCATAATAACTTTAGTTAATCTTTGAATATAATTTTAATTCTTATATGAGATAACGTAGCACCGGCCATATAATTTTGACAAATAATATACAAGCATAATTTTTTTCTCGACAGTTTATTTTGAAAAAAAATATATTGTATTTATCAATATTTTTCACGATAAACATGACGTCGATCAAGCTACGTATAATTTCATATATAGTACATTCAACATTGCATCTCCAAAATATAAGCAGATATATAACCATGTACGGTATTAGCTTTGGTATCAAAGTGTTGATGTCGACTCTATATTCCTAAAAAATAATATAAAGTGGTTATGATGGAAGTGGCGGCTCTATGCTTTATAAATAATTAAATTAACAAAGAATGTAATTTAAGCAACTAAACTCAAAAGTTGGCTTTAATGAATTATTGTTGTGTTGCAAGACACTATATATGCTTTATACAAGTTTCTCACGTGAAGAAATCACCCAAGTTTATCATTATACAAACAATCTAGCTAATCTATTACAATACAAACCCACCTGCCTCACATGACTTTCGTAAATATTTACTATTGAAAGTAACCCTATAATTTTATATTTTAGTATAATATATAAGCTACAAAACAAGCTGGCTCGGTTCAGCTCCGCTACAAACGAGTTTTATCCGAGCTAGCTACAAGCCGAATTCGAGCTTCGAGTTTTTTGGATAACCCTAGTGGTGGAGTTTGAAAAACATGTCCAAGGGGGCAGAAAGACATGGGACAAAATTTTTGTCCTTATCGCTATGTTTCAAGCTAAAAACGGGTCGGCAAATGGTGATTCGGGTCAGGTCAAACAATTTAAAATTTAACATATCAAATATTTATTCCACTCAAAAAAATAAATATGTTTGTATCAAATGAGACATAAAATGTTTAAGACGAAAAGGTGAGCATCCGAAATGAAAAATTGCAATTCAACGCGATGACCTTTAAGCTCTTTAAACTCATTGCTTACGCACTCTGAATTAGGGATGTCGTTCAGGTTGGTTCCTCAGGTTTTCAAGTTGCCCAGGATGGGTTATTCGGGTTTTTGTAATATGAAATTGGAACCGAGAACCGAACCATTTAACTTCCGTTTAATTGGTTCTCGGGTTTAATCGGGTTGGGTTAAAGATGTAATACTTGAAAACAAATATTTTATTTTTCAGACAAATAAAATTAAAACATGTTTAAACAAACCATTAAAAATTTCAAATGTTTGACCGTAACATAACTAAAACGTGTTTAACCAAAACATACATTTTTTCAACAATCTCAAAACATATAGATGTTTTGAAAATCAAAGAATGTTACCGCCTCTTAGAACCCTAATTCGGGTTTTTCGGGTTTACCGGAACAAACCTTGTGGGTACCCAAGGACCGAAACATTCTAATTTTCGGGTTCGGGTGATAGGCTTTTTCGGGTTGGTTCTTCGGGTTTGGGTAAAAAGCACACCCTTACTCTGAATCAATAGGTAAATAGGTAATGTTCAATATTTAAGGCTCATTTTAATTTTAAAGGCTCAAAACAAGCTTTAAACTCAAGATCAGCTAAAAAATGAGATAACAACCGACACTGTGAACTCTTAAAGATAATGTTAAAACTTACAATATTATTTCAACTTAATTATTTTTAAAATCCAATAAGGCCAAAGGAATTTTAGGAAGAAAAAAGCAAAGGGGCCGAATACTTTTAAAATTTTTCGACCAAAAACTATTATATCGAGACTTCTAACGAGAAAAACGGCAAGGGTCGGGGCACCCTCGGGCCTCTTAAAACCTCCGCCACTGATTACAATACTATATATATATATGTGTGTGTGTATATATATAGGAGCCGGATCAAATACATATGCTTCTTAACGTACTAAACGTAGGATGGATTCTGCACCCTTTGATCAAAGTAATCAATGGTTAAGATTTAGTGGTCCCCACTTTATACAACTTTTTCCACAAAATAAGTGTAAAATATAACTGGAAGGGCAAAAGAGGAAACAACCACATTTTATAATGTTACAACAAGTTTCACTCGTTTTTTAAAAATTAAATAACTTTTACATGTTTTATTATTTTTTTTAAAAAAAATTACATCATAAAATTGAGAATTTTATTATCTTTAATTTGAGTATAGTATTGTTACAGTTTTTTTAAGTTTTTTTACGTAGTCCGTGATTTTTACGCTTGGTACGTAATTATTGGTACGTGATTATGCAGTTGATCATTTGATCATGCATGTTAAATGACGGTCCATGATTTTCATATAACGTGATCCGTGATTATTGGTCCGTGATTATACATTTTGCACTTGATTATGTGTGTTAAAATACGGTCTGTGGTTGTTATATAATGTGGTTCGTAATTATTGGTCGGTGATTATCCAATGGTCCGTGATAGTGGGTGTTAAATGTCAGTCTGTAATTATGAAAATCACGGTCTGTAATTTTATATGGATGCTAATACCCCTTACCCTAATGACACATGGCGCGTTCATGTGGCTTCCTACGTTTAGCACGTTAACACTAATATGTACGTTAACCGTCCCGTATATATATATATATTTGTGACATCTAGGAATTTCCAGGTCAGCAATTTCTTTATTTTAACTAATAATATGAATTACTGTTGCATACGTGGCACTAGAATCATTACTAGTTAGTGTGACACGTGGCACGCGAGGGACCAACAGGAGGATTTATAGCGGTACGCGACAGGCATCGAGGGGGTTTGACTCTCGAAATCCGTCGCGGTACGCGAAGCTTCTTTTAACCATCCACCGCGGTACGCGACGGAGTCCTGACGACAAATCTTTATAAAATCAAGACCACCATGCCTATTAACACCACCCTCATCATTTCTCCGGTTCTACACACCAACTCTAGACTATTCCTCTCTGAAACAACCTGATTTGACCCTTGGGAAGCCATTGGAGACATCCATTGAAGCTTCAAGCTTGAAGGTTTGAAGATTAAGAGCTTGAAGACCCATTGGAGCTCAAAACCACCACCATAACCATCTCATTCTTGCAAGAACCTGCTGTCCAGAAGCTGTTGAGGCAAAGAAATCATCATCTGAGGAGTTCTTGAAGCATTAGAAGGTAGTTCTATACCCAAAACACTCTTTCTTTACCTTTACACTCACATGCATGACTTTAAACACACATGCAAGCACCCTTGATGCACATACACGAATTTTAGTTCTGGGTTTGATGATGTTTACATGATATTTGATGATCCATGATGATTAGATGATGTATCTTTACATTCCATGATGATGTTGTTATGATAGAATGGTCATAGTAGCTAAAATGATGGTTTTAGCAACATGCATGAATGATCTAGGTGGTTTTACACGTTTGTGGATATTGAAATGTTGTTATGAGTGTTAATGATGATGATGTGCAAGGTTTGAATGATTGATTTTGTCGATAAATGGTCATTTAGGGATTATTGCTAAATATAGTAACTTTAATGTTATGAAGTTGTGATTTATGATGAAATGGCTTAATGCATGTGATTAGGTTCATAATTTATGTTCAAGATGATGTTTAGAAACTAAAATGATGGTTGTTGATGTAATAGAATGATTAGAAACATCAAATGTATGATTTTCTGAATATTACTAAAAATAGAAACTTTTACGCGCAAACTCTGCTAAACCGGCTATGTGTAATTATGTGCTATGTGATAACATGTTCATTTAGGATAATTATGCATGTTAGAATAACCGGAATGTGATTTTATGCATGACTTGCCTAATGTGGAAACTTTCCTAAAATAGGAACTTACTATAAATAGTAAGTTTCCTCATAGGAATGACTTTTGGTATCCGTACAGTACACACAACACTAAACCGCACGTTACACGAGCACTTGATCCAAAAACCGTCACCAACGGGTCGTTAGGTCAAACACGGTCAACGTGACCCACTTAACAACTTGGTGTTGTTAAATACGAACACGGTCCAGTGAGGCCCACATGTATGTAAACACGAACTTACATGTCACACCCCCAAATTCCCACTCGTGGGGTCAGTCCACGTGGGTGTGACGTAGCCAGGATCACAGCTCATGGTCATATAGAACGACTCTATATGAGGTATACAACCACACAGTTTTGCAAAACAAACATGTTTTCAAAATTAAGCAGCAGAATGTTTATAACTAAAGCAGCGGAAATAATTAGATATCATAAGTAAACAAAGTTACAGCGGAATGTAATTTGTTCATGACACTACATTGTTCAAATTGTTTTAAAATCAACAAATGCACACACAAGCCTAGGTCTTGAGTCTATATGCCAGTTAGACTCCTTAATACATCCTTGTGCACATCCTAGCGTGTGCTCCATCAGTTACCTGAGAATACATGCGAAAAGTGTCAACTAAAAAGTTGGTGAGTTCACAGGTTTAGACAGACACAAATAGTAAACAGATATATATACTGGGTATGTTAAGTTTTGTTGTTGGATACTACGATCCGTGGAGTGTGTCAGTTCATCTTACCGAAACTAGACTGTTCCCGTTTGCCTCCGCAGGTCATCGCTGAACCCGCATTCCCATCGAAATTACACTCGTTATGACCTCCAGTCAACATTGGTGCCGAGTGGGGTTAGTCAAACCCAGTAGTACTACGTAATTACGAATCGTTTGTGATACAATTAACGGTAAGGATAAGTGAGGACTTTAAGCGATAATAGTTACACTCGAAAATGGTTTTCACAACATACAAGTACTATATCTAAAACAGTTGCATAGTATTCTCACCCCAAAGTTTAGTAAAACAGTATGAGAGTAAAAGTGGGGCTGTAAAACTCACCTGAGTTTGAGAAGTGCGTGTTCTTACAAGAACGGTGTAGCTCGCCGGCTAGTAGTTACCTATATCACATAGGTGTTGTAAGTTTGTGTTTGCATATATGTGGGTCTCACAGGACCGTGTTCGTATCTAACAACTTCCAAGTTGTTATGTGTGTCGGGTTGACCGTGTTTAACCGTGTTTGACCTAACGACCCGTTGGTGATGGTGTGGATCAAGTGATCGTGTAACGTGCGGTTTAGTGTCATGTGGAGTGTACGGATACCAATGATTATTTTCATGAGAGAACTTACTAATTATAGTAAGTTTCACTTTAGGAAAATTTCCACATTTGTCAAGTCATGCATAAACCACATTCCGATTATTCTAATATGCGTGTTTATCCTAAATGAGCATGTTATCACATTGCACATAGATACACATAGTCGGTTTAGCATGCTTTGCGCGTAAAAGTTACCATAATTAGAAAGTTACAAGATATGCATATATCACCAAGTCTAGATACAAATCTTATCATAACATCATCATATTAGTCTTAAATAAGTATTTACTTATAACCATTATGACTAGCATGCTCCTATTCTCCAATTTGTAAAATGAAGTTACTATATTTAGTAACATTCCTAAATATCATACTATTAGCCATTTTAGTCATTCCAATGCATCAAATAACCATCATATTAACTTCTAAACATCATTTTAAACATAACTTATAGATCTAAACATACAAATGTGACCATTTCATCAAAAATACATACTTTGTAACCTTAAAGTTACTAAAATTAGCAATATTCACCAAGTGACCAAATATTGACAAATCAACCATTTCTAATCTTGAAAATCATCATCAATAACACTCATAACATCATTTCAATATCCACAATCGTGTAAAACCACCTAGATCATACATTCATGTTGCTACAACCATCATTTTAGCTACTATGACCATCCTATCATAACAACATCATCATGGAATGTAAAGATACATCATCTAATCATCATAGATCATCAAATATCATGTAAACATCATCAAACCCAGAACTAAAATTCGTGCATGTGCATCAATGGTGGTTGTATGTGGGTTTTAACATTTGCATGTGTGTGTAATAGTGATATTAAGCCATAAGAGACATGGTACTACCTTCCCAAGCTCCAAGAATGCCAAGATGGTAGTGATAACTGCTTCTAAAGCTTCTGGATAGCAAGAACCTTCAGCAATCGTAAGGTGGTGTTGGTTCTTTGAGCTTCTACGTGAGAAACAAGCTTCAATCTTCAAATGTGGAGCTTCAAGAAGTCCTTCAATGGCTTCCAAGAGGTCAAATCAGATGTTTGCAGACGAGTTTGGTCGAGATGTGGCGTGTACAATCGGAGAAATGATGAAAGGTGGAGTTAATAGGCATGGTGGTCTTGATTTTATAAAGATTTGTCGACTGGCACCTGTCGCGTACCACGATGGAGGTTTTAAAAGAATCTTCGCGTACCGCGAAGGATTTCGGGAGCCAAACCCCCGCGATGCCTGTCGCGTACCGCTATAATTCCTCTTGTTGGACCATCGCGTACCGCGATGGGTCCCAGAGAAGTCCAATAAGCCTAATTTTGTTGTTTCGAACCAATTTTCACGTATTTTTCGATTACGATCATCATTTCTTGACACATGAACATTGTTCTACTAACTTAGGTTCTCATGGAACCTAATTGTGCAGTGAAAGTGTACTGTGGCTCGATCCGTTCACCAACGTTCGTTATTCAAGACACGTGCGAGTTTTCGTGCGATAATTCCTCGAATTATCGGTGTGTTAGGTCCGTTTTGCCACGTGTCACACTAAGTACAATTATTCTAGTGCCACGTATGAAATAATAAAACATGTTATTATTTAAAACAAAGAAATTGCTGACCTGGAAATTCCGAGGTGTCACATGACAACACCTATATGATATAGGTAAACATTAGCCGGCGAGCTACACGATTCCTGTACAGTATCTCTACTCAAACTCAGGTGAGTTTACGGCCCCACTTTTACTTTTAACTGTTTTTACTTAACTTTGGGGTGAGAATACTATGCAACTATTTTAGATGTATGACTGGTAGGTTGTGAAAATCATTTTCGAGTGTAACTATTATCGCTTAAAGTCCTCACTTATCCTTACTGTTAATTGTATCACAAACGAGTCGTAATTACGTAGTACTACTGGGTTTGACTAACCCCACTCGGCACCAATGTTGACTGGAGGTCATAACGAGTGTAATTTCGATGGGAATGCGGGTTCAGCGATGACCTGCGGAGGCAAACGGGAACAGTCTAGTTTCGGTAAGATGAACTGACACACTCCACGGATCGTAGTATCCAACAACTAAACTTAACATACCCAGTATATGTCTGTTTACTTTTCAGTCTGTCTAAACCTGTGAACTCACCAACTTTTTAGTTGACACTCTTCGCATGTATTCTCAGGTAACTGATGGAGCACACGCTAGGACACAAAGGAGGAGTACAAGAGAGTCTCATGCATATTAGACTCCTAGGCTTTGTGTTGATGTGTTCATTTTGAAAACAATTTGACTTATGTAGTGTCTGATACAATTTTGCTTTCCGCTGCAAACTTTACTTATTTATGCCATTAAAACATTTCCGCTGCTTTATTTGAAAATTTGTTTACTTTACAAAGATTGTGTGATTGTATAACTCATATAGAGTCGTTCTATATGACCACGAGCTGTGATCCTGGCCACGTCACACCCACGTGGACTAACACCACGAGTGAGATTTTGGGGGTGTGACAGTATTGGATTTGTAGCTTTGTGAAACCTATTATTAGAGTGAAAATCCCTTCCATTTTAAATCTTAAAAAACATGTGATTCACATTAAAGATGTATAAAAAATTAAGGTTTGAATAAACAAATAAATTTTAATTAAGTTTAATATGGACACATGTTTCTTTTTAAGATTTCAAATGAATGGCTCTGACGGATTTCAAGAGTTTTATTTTTAAGATCGGGTTTTCATAATATACAAACGCTAAATGAATTTTTATTTTTTACTTGGAGTATGATCATTTTCTTTATGATAAAACCGAGTGCCTCAACTTCATTAAATACTTATGGTAGTTACAAAATCGCCTAAACTCTAAAGGTGTTTTTGTGACCATTTTCCTTTCAATTGGTAGATTTGAGTTTGTGGATCACATCAAAATAAAGTGAGGACTAAGCATATTAAAATAAGCGGGCAATTAACATGTCAGAAATGGTTTGGATCAATACGAATTTTAAATAAAACCACTTTTAGTGTAAATGATTTGCTTAAAAAAATTAATTTAGTCTATATATGTCTTTGGAAATTCTTAAACACTTAAAAGACCCACATAAAGCCAATTGGATTAGGAACGGCCGATCAAAAAATTTAAATTCTCAAAAATTCGGATTGCCACGTTGATCGTTACATGTGTTCTTGTAATTGTTAGCTTTTTTATATTAATTATTATTTGTCTTGCTAAGCATTTTACTTCTGTTTTCAATAACTATATTGATTTGTGTAAAGATATATAAATCATTTGCTAGATTTTTAGGTCATTACAGACAAATTTTAAGTAATTAACATAAAGATGCAGAAGTCCTATATATACCAAAAACAAGAATAAGTAATGTTTGGTAGAGCAAAACACACACAATGTTATCTTTAACTACTGCAATTTATTGTTATAATTTTTTAAATAATTTATTTTCTAATGAAAAATCTATATTAATCTTACTTTCTTTTTTTGACTAGTACGTTCAAATTAACCTGAAACCTAACCATTAAAAAACTCAATGCTAAAAATTAATATTGTCCCAACAAGGGTGATGTACACTTAGTTGCAAAAATGGGTATCGTTATACAATGAGAACTAGAAATCTCACGAGTATTGGACACATGAACGAAGCTTAATAGAGGTCGGAGTGCAACCACCCCCTCCTTCTCTTTTTTTGTTCGTAATATTAATTTTTCGATCGAAAAGTATTGGTATTCATCCTCTCGTTTCAAAAAATTAAAATTTATTGTGGTTTTCGTAAATTTGTGTCCTCCTTTCAAATCGTTTAAGCTCCCCATCACTCATTGGACAAAACAAACCACATATAAACCCGGTTTCCACACCAGAAACACAAATATATAAATAAAAACGCAATAAAATCAATGTTATATAGTAAAATAAATAGTAGATATAAAACATTGGTGATTTAAAACAAAATTTCCATACATATAGTCATTTTTTTTTCATAAACAACCCTCCAACAATATATTTTATAACATCATGCATGCCAAATTGCCAACAACTTAATTGTATTCGCTTTCTTTTAAGAGCAACACGTACGTACGGCCAACATTTTCTACCGTTAATCCGATGAGTTTGATCATACGAACATTGCATCACCACCGCAAATCTGCTTCTGCCGCTGCAAATCATTGTAAAACTGGATAATGAACTGCTCGGCCTTCTCGTCAACATGGTTATCCTCATCAACACAACTCAACGGGAAAGGTGAGTCGGTCACCCTCAGTTGCCTAACCATCGGACTCCTCCCGAACCCAGGCAGCACCGGTGAAGCCGCCTCGCTATGAATCATCTCCATGGCCTTGAGCACCGCCGCCACATGATCAAGAGCCACCTTTGGTTGATGGTCCATATGTTGTTTCTTATGGTATGAAAAGAGCGAGAATTTATGGTTACTTGTAGAAGGAGTGGTGGTGCAGCTGTATTCATACTCACCGGGCGGCGGATACGGTGACGGGAAGGAGAGGTGGCGGTTGGCGGTGAACGCCGACCAATAGTGGTGGTGGAACAGGAGGTTTTGCAAGGTCTTGCCGGCGATCTTGGCACGTTTGATCATCAAGTTGAGATCCAACCATATCTTGTTCTTGGATACACCATTACGTAGCATGAAGTAGAACAAACGTAGGACGCTCCAAACCTTTTTTGGTATAACCGGTAGATTTTTTTGTTCCATGTTAAATTGTAATTTATTAGCTAGTTCGATATTTGCTGTCTTATTTAGCGAGATCGAGAAGTGAATATATATATAATATATGATTGAAAGGGGTATATATAGGTGGAGGAGACACTTAGAGATGAGTTTTTAATATGAGAAAATCCCTAAAATACCAATGAGACACTTGGAGCATATTTTCTTCAAAATGTTCATAGTCTGGTCACAGGAGTGAACGTCTGTAAAGGTATAGGTAGGCGCCCACAAAACCATCAATACATTGCTTGACACATGTTGTTTACGGGCGCCGGCGCCTATGTACTCTGACACGCGCCCGTAAAATTTCAAGACTTGTCCCGGGTGTCAGACCACTCTGATGCTTGTGTCACGGGCGGCGACATCTATACACTTTTTTATATTTTTTACGAGCGTTCGTATACAACAACCCGAATCTGATTTTCTAAGTCTGCTTCATCTATTTTTTCCTCTTGAATTTGTTTCTTCTCGTCTTCGTATATAACTTTGACATGATTTATTTAAAAAGGTTAAAAAATTGTTGCCTTTTTATTTCTTTGGCGACGAGCATTACCTTTATATTACGATTATAATAATTAAAAACAAAATAATAAATTTCCAAACGGGTATACAGGCATCCGCCATAAAATACAGGCGCCTGCTCGTACTTAACATGCGTCCACCCATATTTCAAAAAATCTATTTTCCTGCTCGTTTCTTCCTCTCCTCGTTCCCGCCCACACGGACACCCGTAAAAAATAATATAAAAAATGTATAGGCGTCGCCGCCCGTGAGACCGGCGTCAGAGTGGGTCCGACGCCCGGGATGAGTTTTGAATTTTACGGACGCGCGTCAGAGTTTACGGGCATCGACGCCCCTAAACAACACGTGTCAGGTAATGTATGGATGGTTTTGTGGACGTCCGTCTATATACATACAAGCGTCCACACACGCCTGTACAGAAGTGCCAGTTGGCTAAAGTCCGGATATTTTGTAGAAAATTGTGGTCTCTTTGGTCGTTTTGAGGATTGTCCTTTTAAAATTTAATTAATTTAGAATGTATTTGTTGTTTTATTTTGAAGTTTATGAATAAACAAATAATTTTCATTCATGTGGTTACAAAAAGTAGGTGCAGTGTGGCTATATATAAAGTACTAAAACTCAAATCGTATACACAAACCAAATAATGAGTTACGTACACTTTAATATATAAAGTTACAAGTCAAAAGGTCCATTACTTAGCGAGAGAGGTTTTGTCATTTAAATTTGTGACCACCACCACTTTCTCACCTGCCTGCCTCGTTATGCTCCAAAGTTACCCCACCTATAATTCATCATCCTCTTGGTAAACCTCAATTAACTATCACGGTGTTTATTAATAACTAGGTTAGCAAGTTAGTAACTTGTATATTATACGTATTAAATAAAGAAATATAATATATAGTTATTAGTTACGAAAGTTTAAACAATATAAATAATTTTTTTAATATAAAATATAATTACCATTTTGTATAATTTAATACTTTAAGTATTGAAATAATAATATTATTTTTTTAATACTAACTTTTTTGATGTTTTTTTTCTTTACATATTTCGATTTAAATAATTGTTTTTTAAATTTTATATTTTATCTAATTTGTTTTTTTAAGTGTGTTTTTTTATTATTTACATATTATAATGTTTTAAAAATATTATTATTTTAATATGAGATGTATTTAATAGGAGAGATGCGGAATATCAAACTTGAGGTGCTCTAAGAACATGTCATGTGTCCTTAGAAACCTTTATTTATTAATATAAATAGATAGATTTGCTTTATTACTAATTAAATAATTAATATGATACGTTGCTTAGTATATAACACGGGCTTTTTTTATTCGATTGCTGATAAACGTTATGATGATGAGGATGTCTCTCTTATATATGTTGTCAAGGTAGATGGTATAAATTTAAATTAAGATTAGAGCACTGTATTCATGGCCGAACTGCGAAACATCACTAAAACTGATTTGATTTGATGCATCTGGATCTGTCTCAATTGAATCGGCTACGCCCGATACCAATTGAACCAGCAAACTAGACGGTGGTGGGACTATTTTTTCCTCTCTAAAATCCAAATGATAAAACATTAAAAACAAACTTTATTTTTTAGGGTAAATTTCAATTTTGTTTCTTTATGTTTAAACAAAATTTCATAGATGATCATGATCGGCTTTGTAAAGTTACAAGTCTATGCAAAATAAAGGGATGATTTTGACATTTCAAAACATAAAGGACCATTTATGAAATTTTCTGTAAACGTAAAGGAACAAAAAGTAAAATTTACCCAATATTAATATATGATTGGTCCTGTATTTATAGAAGTAAAATTTATATAAGAAACTCCTTATCTAATAAATAACTTGTAGGTTATACGAGCGATTCATGTTGAGATGATAACCAATTTTTACAATAAAAAATAAATCTAAAATTTATAATACTAAAAACTAAAAAATTATAAAAAAGGGGGAAAAAAACTGTCAAATGACCGACAGAACCAGAGAGGGGTTTAAACTTGGGTTAGTTGGATAGGAGGAGCAGTGGAGCACCCATGAGCCAACCCACCAAACCAAATCCCGTTCTTGATTAATTACATGTTTGGCATTATATTTGAAATTAACTTATTAGCTTATTGGTTTTATGAAAAAATCAATAAGTTAAAAAGATGTTTGGTAATGTTAAAATGACTTTTTGATTTAATTTTTTAAGTAAGGTTAATAAATTGTTTTTAAAAAAGCTATAATTTTTAGCTTTTAGAAAGATTTTTTAACTTTTTGATGTAATAACCTAAAAAGTAATGCCAACATTTTTTTAGAAACTAATTCAAACAACTTTTTGACTTTTTTGATTATTCACGTATAAAAAACTAATACAAACATTTTTTTAAAAACTTCATTTTAAAAACTCATAAGTTAATAAGTACTTTTAACAAAAAATCTTTTTAAACTTAAATAAATAATCTCAAATTTGTATCACATATATGAAAACTTGTTCCAAATCAATTGATTTCACTTAAAAGCAAATGCATTTTTTGTGTATGGACAATGGTCACTTATTATCCGAGGGCAAAAAGTTACAAAGTATACAAGGGAATTTGAAAGCGACATAAATTTCCTAAATTTGTTTGCGAAATACTCTGTCTAATTACATGATCACACATGTTATTTGTAATTACGTTGAATAATCAAGAAAACCATATATAACTAATTACGCTCAATAATTATGTAACAATACTTATGGAAGTTATATGATAATTATTCAATTTATGTTTGTAATATGCCCGATATTATCACACAAGTTATACACACTTCACATATTTAAAATAATCAATTTAAAAAAATATTTAAAACAATAATATACTTAAATTAAGGAGAATAAAATGTTAGATAGTGTCGTATAAATGTTACATTCATTTAAAAAATAATAATAAAATTTAAAAAAAATTATTTGTAGGCTATTCTAACTATAACCCTTGAGATCCTTTTAAAAATACTAAGAATTAATACCTTTTCATCTCAACCTTTGATTCATTATATAAAGACTTAAAAAAATTTACAATTTTTTAAAGCATGTTTATTAAATTTCTAGTTTGTTTCATAATGTTTTTAAGATAAAGCAGTTAGACTATCCACAGCGGTCACTCCACTGAAAATCACTCTCTACTGAAATTTCCTGCCACGTCATCACCCCGCTGAAACCACAAAACTCTATAGTGGTCACCCTACTAAAAATCCTTCCCCACTATTCCACATCATCAACATTAAAAATAAATAAAAACATTACATTAATTTAAAATAATCCAATATTTTACAAAAAACACACATTACATTACAAAAAATATTAAAAACATACTAATCGCCTTAGAGGATGATGGCATTTTTATAAAAATTAAATGTATAAAAATAGAGATAGTTTGAATGAAAAGGAGTGTGTGTAAAATGGTTGGAATGAGAGGTTTATATAAAATTTGAATTTTGTTTTTGAAAAAAATACCCGTTCAAATGAGAAGAGAGGGGCCCACTTGAATTTGAATGGACCAATGAGAAGGAGGGGTTGGGCACGGGGAGCGGGGGCCATGAAGAGGGTTCTGACGAGGCTGTGAAGAGGGGGGGCGGTGTTCCCGCTTGTGGCCGCGGAGGGGGCACCCCGCGGAGGTGGGCGAGGCCATGGCTGCGGACGTCTTATAAAAAAAATCCAAACCAAATGATACTCTTGTTTATCCATTTGAGATTGTATTGATATATTCAAACTTTTATTTATTAGTTTTAGCCTAATAGTTATTTTTACTTTAATATTAAAATTAAATAAAAAGATTTAGTTTTGTGAGTTATGAGTTCCATTGAGCTTTTTACAAGCCAAATCATCAACCTTAATATTTCTATTTTTACCCGATCACACGAGCACCCTACTAGTGTGGTAAAAACCATGTAAAAAATTTTTCAAAATTTTTTTCAGGTTTGTAACATTATATAAAACATTAAAAAAACGCCGAGAAGATTTTTTAAAAAAATATATTTTGTAAAAAAATATATTTTGTAAAACCATGTAAAACATATGTAACATCTTGGAGCAACTATACATATGTTTTACAAGGTTTTACAAAAAAAAAAAATTTAAATCCTCTTGGTGCTTTTCTAATTTTTCATATAAAAATGTGTTAAATCTATCTATTCTAATAAATAAATGTTTTCTAGAGACACTTGTCATGTTCTTAAAGCACCTCAATTTTGTTTTCCCTCCTCTCTCATATTAAATACATGTTTTGAATTAAGAAAAAACGGTTTTTGAATACATTAAAAATATATTAATATCAAAAATCACACTTTAAAAAAAACAAATTACTAAAAAATATTAAATTTTCAAAAAGAAAATTTAAATAAAAAAATTTAAAGAAACAAAATTTCAAAATACTATAGTGTGTAAAAAATAATATAATTATTTTATAATAAAAAAATCGTCTTATATTGTTTAAATTTGTATTGATAATTATTTATTATATTTTTTTATTCATCCCGTGTAATACACGAGGTAATAACCTAGTAATGTTATAAACCTGTAAAAAAATTCCAAAAAAAAACCCCATTTTTATATGGTTTTTACGATAGTTTTCATGGTGCTAGGAAAGGTTTTCAAATTATCTTTTCTTGTATGTAAAATCCTAACTTTTTCTAAAACTACTCAGAAAGGCAAAGAAGAATCAATGACCAGCTCTCCTCATCCTCCTCCACTGTTTCTTTATTTTTTGACATTATTTTTTTACTAACTTATGACACCACTCTAGTTTAATTAATTAATTACTTAATTCCCCCAATACACACTTTCTTGAAGCTGGCTTTTATAGTTTTTTTATTAAATTTAACATGCAAGGTGGGAACAAAGCTAAAAGCAAGACATCAAAAATTGCAGCACACAGCTGTTGAGGACCAATAATTAAACGTCGACTTAATTAAACAAACAACAACGTGCATACATTTTTTTTAACACATTATGTTATGGTTGCTTTTCAAGATTACATTTCTAGAAAAGTATATGCTTAATGACGTTTCTTAAACACTAATCGTACTTGTTTCTTATAATTAAAAGTCATTTTCGTTCCCTTAATTAAAGTTTTCTTTTCGTAATCGAAAGGTGTGACCACGTGACAATAATAAATTGATATTATAGCTACTATTAGAGAAGTATAATTATACGAATGATAAGTCATGATCACATAAACTAACCAATGTTTTAAAACGGTAAATCCATCATCGTCACGTATCATTTTCCATTCATAGTTATTACACATGGATACGTGTTTTATAAGGAATTTGGTGGTGATTTTGACAATCCTTAATATTATTTTATATTAATTTATGTGACTAATAGTACTTATAAATTACACTTATAAGATGGTCGTTGCATCACTACGAAAATATGGAAGCAAAACCAATTTTAGGACATTTTTCACTTTAAAAATTATTTTTGTATAATAAGTTTTCATAAGAACAAAAAAAAGTAACACGAACAGTTCACTCATTATAATATTTAAATTTAGATAAAATTATATATTATTATGACACCATTAAATTAACTAACTTTTAGGCAAATCTTGACCCTTTAAAGTCATCAATATTAAATCTCAACCATACAAAGTGCCTAAAATGCTTCTAGAAGCAGCAGTTCACAGCAGTTTTACACTCTCTTTCCTGTCAAATTGCAGTTACAAACAGTTTATGCCATGTCCCTTAATAATCTGCACACTAAAAGGCATTGGACCTCCCAATAAACCGCCTGCCTATACTCTGTAGAGTTTAATCGGTTACATTACACCACATTACACGTCAACATGATTATGCGCATAATTTAACCCCACAGCTATAGTTTATAACCAGGTGTCAAAGCCACGGTAACTTAAAACATCTACCTGAACAATACGTCTTAAAACTAATTTATTACAACTCAAATCCAAAACGAATAAAAACAAAAGATAATAAAAAAAATCTAAAACAAAAAACTCAAATTCATAAAATAAAAATTATAAAACTCGACAACATGGATTTCATAATCGAATGGTATCGCTTACACTTGATCTGCATCAAATAAAAATTGAACCTAAAGATTCCCAATAAATTAAATATTTATATAATAAATATTACAAAATTTATAAATTAGTAATACTAAAGTCATGAAAAATATAAAGGTAATCAAAGTGAGTTTATTAATTAAGTAACCAAGCTGCGGTTACCTATTTTATATGAAATAACTGTCCTACTAAGTCAGTAATCCTGTAAATAGCAGTTTTATCCTGCAAGAAAACCACCAATAATTAAATATTAAACAATTTAAATTCAAACCGCAACCCCTATATAAAGCACCAACAGGATCATCAAAAATCGCATTTATGCTTATTCGAAAGGTAATCCTCACCTTTTCAATTCGTCCATTTCTTTCTTTCAAATACATACTATTTACACTAAACAATTACAGAAGAAAAAATGACGTAAAAGGACTTGAAGCTACCTACAATGAAAGAAGATGACAAATCCCAAAACAAATAAGGTAAAGTAAATTTTTTTTTTATAAACATATTCTGTAAACTTTATGTTTTAACACATTAATTTAGTATTAACATGTTCATTTTTACTTGGAGCACATGTAGAATGAGGCTAAGTTACAAACAAATGAGGTAAACTAATTTGCGTGTGTATATATATATATATTCACGTTTCTTGCCATTTACTACTGATAATATATATATACCTAGAAACATAAAATTAGTTGTCAAGTGACTTAGTTAGAAACATTAATTTACTATTAACATGTTTATTTTTAACTTTTGACATTTGTAGAATGATGACAAGTTCCAAACAAATGAGGCAAACTAACTTTTAATATATACACACACACACACATTTATTTACGTTTTTTCTGTAAACTGCTTATAATATAATATAATATACATTTATAACCAAAAATGTGAAATAAGAAATTATGTAGGAAAATGATACCTGATTCATTTTCAGTAAAAAATACAAATACTCAAACCATGTGATCATGTGTTTGCAACATATTTTTTATCAGGATATTCTATAAACTTTAAGTTTTGCTACCCTTTTCAATTTACAAAACCTTAATAAACATAAATGTTGAGTAATCTTTTATAAACATTATTTTATTATTAACATGTTTATTTTTTAGTTTTGACATTTACAGAATGATGACAAAGCCAAACAAATGAGGTAAACTAACTTTTAGTGTGTGTGTGTATATAAAAGTTTTTTTCTGCTTTTTTTTCATTTTGACTGAAATAAACAAATGATTTTAAACTTATTATTGAATTATTAATTCCGCATTAAGAAATGTGATTTAACTTGATTTATGTTTTTTTAAAATTTATATACTTTTTCATTTCTTTACCATGATAGTTGATTGTAATAATTGCATGTGAATATTAACATGATGTAGGTTGTCGTTATTGTTTTTTTTTTTAAATTTATAGGTGTTTGTTACTGCTTCTCCATAAATTTCAAAATCATATTCAAGACACGTACCGATCTATGATACAAAATGAAACGCACTTTGCAGAATTTGTACGAATCCCAGCTGATGCAAGGTTCACTTTCAGTCTAATAGTTATACATCTGTTTAACAAAATGTCTGTTTAATAAACCAATAATTCACAAGATGTAAAAAAATACAAGAAACATAGTTGAATTTAAATGACTTAAATTTAATTTTAATTAAACAGTTTGTGGTTAATTTAAAGTTTTCATTAAGTTGTGTACCAAAACATTTATGAGTGTTTTTTTAAACTGGTTTTTTGTAAACGTTTCATATAAAAACTAAAAAAAAAAAACAACACAACAGAAAGTGCAATTAAATATTAATAAACATTTTATTGAAAAAAAATAAAAATGCTTTAATTTATTTTTGAACTTCTTTATTAAGTGGAATAAAATATATAGGGAGCAATTTTATACCTCGATCAATAAAGCTGGATGTGAAAATGTAATGTTGTTGGCATCCATGAAATTGGTTAACCCTCTAACATAAACACTTGAATTTAGGACTTTGTTTGGAAACATGAAATAGAATGAACATCTAATTATACAGTTTTTAATTTAATGCCGGTTTGTTCTACGATCTTTGTGTGTTGTCTATGTAATTCATTGTTCGATTTTATTGCCATTGACTTCTTAAATTTGATTTTCGCAATTATTAAAACATTTGAATGTATAAAACTATGAAGTTAGACATACCAATATCATGACAAAAAAACATCTAATTAGAATGAACATGTGCATAAAAAGCTAATATGTTATATGTCATTTGAAGTAACAAATGCCCCTGGATTCATCACAGATTTGATGAACCTGAATTTTTTTGATAAATTTGCATTAGGGTCTTTTACTGTGATAAATTTTTTCTAAATATTCGCATGTTTTACAACAAACAAGTTTAAACATCAGGATCAGAAACTGTTGTAGCTTACGATTGCAAACAACAAATACAAGCACACATATAACTCTAGAAAACCCTAATTAAAAAAAAATCTATGTAAAACGGTAAAAAAAATAACAAAATAAACATCAAAACCCTATTTCGACAAAACATGTTCACATAACTGGAATCATACCATAAAAGAAAAGATAGTTCAAAAATCCACAATTATAAGTTGTATAAACCCTAATCTAACTCTAAAGCTTAAAAATAGCCAAGAACCCACGACTCAAAGAGATAAAAGATATAGAAAACGAACACATCAACTTAATCGAACATTTAATCGGCTCGAGAAAATCTTTTGGAAAGAAACCACAAAATCGAACATCTAGTCCATCGACCGATGAGATAGCATGAACATAAAAACATCCACCATATCAAACGATTACAATATACTAAAAGGCTATAAAAAATATACCGATCGACTTAATCATAACTTCCACATTATAGATCTGATAGTTTGGTGAAGCGCCCCCAAACGGAAACCTTCTGGATATCAAGTGATGCGACTTGCGAGAGAGGAAACACAAAGGAAACGAATATGAGATAGGGTTTCTGGTCATGAATAAATTACGTCAACCCAATCTTTGTTTGGGCCTGTGTAAACTCTATATTTGTTAGCCCAAATTACGAATATAATCGGAAAATAGAATATTGCATAATGTGTGCACTTGTATTTGTAAGCCTAAATTTATTATGAATATATCAGAAAATAGAAAAATACTGAATTTCAATATAATTTTATCTATATTATTTATGTGACCGTGTGTATATTTTATAGTCTTAATGTCTCCCTTTATCACTGATTCTTCGTATTTTATTTTTATTTTTAATTTTAGCTTTGAATAAATAAGCACAATTTATGTTTAAACTAAATACAAGATTGTGGGTTGGTTTGGTTTTTTGCAACCACTTTTTTTTTTCGATTATATAAAAACAAATTCGTTTATACTATAAACTTAAGAATATATGATTATATAACAAAAATGCATTTGTTTAATAGACAAAAAAGATAACGAGTTTCTTTTAAGGATCACAATTGATGAATGATAAATTACAAATGAAGCGTTATGGGCAAAATGTGTTCCATATGTCTAATCTATTGTGTCAACATCATCAGCGGAATTTATTTTTAATGTTGTTTTTATTTTCTACAAATTTTAATGGTGTTTTAATAAACCAAGACAACTGTTTGGAATCAAGCGGGAATTAATAACATGTCTACACGAGATTTGAGTTGTGACAATGCAATAGTTCCCATGGCGTCAAGTGTCCAAAACAACAAGGACTAACAAAAAAACAAACATAAGTCCTAACAGGATAATTCAGAAGCCAAAGTGTATTAGGTGTGATTAACATGTATGATTAACAAACCATTCCACGGGTCTTGTCACTTAGTTATTTTCATGAATATTAAGTGATATTTTTAATTTATACGACCGCTTATGTTGTTATACTTAAGTTGTTTAACATCTACTTCTTAACATTGTTTTGTTGCTTTTGTTAATGTACTTTGTAATTTACTGCTTAATTATTTAAACAAATTTATACTTTGTTGTTAAACAAAATGTTTCTTAATATGTGATTTAGCATAATGACAAAGATCAATGGTTAACAAAGCATTTCATTTATCTTGTCAGTTAAATTATTTATCATGACTATTATGTGTCATTTTCAATCTATGTATCAATTTACATTGTTATGTCTAGATTGTTTAACAACTACTTTTTTCTTTTTATTTTTTTTTTTTGCTTTTGTTCATGTAATTCTGAATTTAGTGGTTAATTATTTGAACAAATTTGTATTTTGTTGTTAAAGAAAATGTTTTTTTATTTGCGGTATAACTCAGTGATAAAATAATTGCAATAACTTACCCGGCCACCGGACGGGTATACCGCTAGTTCTTAATAGTATACATTAGAAGTTGGAAAAGGTATGTATTATGTATAGAAAATCAGTTTCCAGTTTTTCGTTTTGCATTTTATTAGCACTGTAAAACTATGACTATTAATATTTCTAAATCCAAAATTATGCATATTTGTGACTTTGTGACTTGTGAGTATTTTATAATTTATAGGGCCATAGGGGCATACGAACCCGTTCCAATTTGTGGGTCATATTGTAAAACAATTGGGTTTTGGGTTCTGAATTAACGTTTACCGGGCTTGGTCTATTTTAACAACCTGGCCAACAAATTTATAAAGACATCTACATTCCAATTTCCATGGACTACAATCTACATAATTAGTCAGCCCAAGTTATCTTCGGTGGTTTCAGTCATTGAGCCAGAGGCCCAGATGGCACAAAACCGAATTTTGGGTCACACAGGATCGGTTTTATAACCGGTTCAGATCGAAGTCAAAGAAAATTAAAACCAAACCAGCCCAAACAAGTTTATAAGAGACGAAAGAAAACCTGATCGGATTAAAATTTAACCAGTTTCAAGCCAACTTTAAATCAGTTCTGACCAATTACAACAAATGGTATAATCTAAAATCAATTTGAAATTGACGGAACCGTTTATGTTTCGAATCAGTTTAACCCAAACAGGTTTCTAGATATGTCCTAGACACTTTTTGCATCGTGATCCAGTTTGGATGTGCATCTCTAGCTTCAGCATCAATCATTGAGGTGATTCACCTGTTCAACTCCTATTGATAAGTAATTTAATAAAAAATAAATGAATATACCTCTTTAGTTCAAACTCGTTTCCTTTAAGTTTATGTATGGAGGTGTTTGGATATATGTTTAGATGTGATCAGAGGTTCTAATTATTATTATTATTATTATTATCTTTTTTATTATGAAATGATTAGTTAGTTGTCACTAAAAATAAACATACCTTATTTTACTTTTTTCTAACCAGTAATTCACTCTCCGGTCAAAAGTTTTAGGAAAAAAGTATAAGCAAATGAAACTATATACATATAAAATATTTGAATAGAATAAAATCATAGAAACCACAAACTCATAAAATAAAAGCTATTAATGAAGAATTAAAATCAATTATATTGTAATCATTGATAGGCTGTGACGCTATATTCGTGAACCCAGATGGCCAGATGGATACTGGTGACTGCAGTCCACAGATATTTTGGAGTCACGAGCACAAAGTTTGATTGGATATGCAAGCAGCTGCATACGTAAACCCTGACCATCCGCATGAATGGTTCATGAATTAGGTAGTTTATGGTGTAGCTTTTAAGCTAGCTAGCTCGATCTTTATTTCATGATCCCTGTGACCCACGTGAAATTAACCAAAGCTAGCTGCACGTACAGGCTGGCAGCTGCAAGTTAGTGGTTAAAGATGGAGGTTAGGGTTTGTATGGTTTGAGAATGTCAACACGTGAACTCGATCCCTCTGCGGTTATGTTTGATGAACCCTTTTTAACCGTTCATCTATCTACTTGCATATTGTAGTATAAACCCATGTAAAATAACGAAAAGTATTGTATAGTAGGGGAAGTATAAATTGGAATCAATTTGAGTTGAGAAAACTTTGAAAACCTTGAAAAAAACAATGTAAACAAAGCTAATTTTTTTTACAGTTTTGTAACATTATTAGGGTCATTTTTATAAAAAAAAACACCGACAAAATTTTTAAAAAAAATTAATTTGTCCACGATGTAACACAGACGTGACACAGCTGTACAGACTAATGGTGACATGTACAGCTGTGTTATGTCTGTGTTACATCGTGGACAAATTCTTTTTTTTTTAAAAAAAATTTGATGGCGCTTTTTTTTGTTTTTTTTTATAAAAATGACCCTAATGATGTTACAAACCTGTAAAAAAAATTGGCTTTGTTTACATTGTTTTTTTTAAGGTTTCCAAAGTTTTCTCAACTAAGAGTGGTTTAATTACAAAATAACCATCCCCTTGTATATAGTATTCTATCAAATATATATTTATAGCATTATTGTAATGATAATTACAAACAAAATCTTATTCATTTGTAATTTCTAGTTATCATATCCTAAAACTTAAGATTAAGTTACGGAAAATGTTTTTTAATTAGATTTTGATGAAATTACAAGATTCATTCTTTATATTCAAAAAAGATTTATTGCATTTCTTTGTCTAAATAAATTATTACAAGTTACGTCCTATAAGCTAACTATCGTTATATTTTCTGTTAAGTTTTTAAGAAATAAACAAAATATGTACGCTTATTTGTGACGAATTAAACCTGCAAGCTAGTTTTTAAAAATTTAAAACAAATTTTATGTAATTTTGTTTAAACAATATTAGTAATGATAAAAGATGAAACCTATAATCTTATAAAAGTAAAATTCACTTTTATATTTTGTCTAAAAAATAATCAAAATAAATCTTATCTTGATAACTAATCTTATCTATATTTTTTTAAGTTAATCATAACTAATTAGTATGTTCTATATAATACATATTAAATCTATTTAATTTCCTCTCTTTTTCTTATGTGTGTGATTATTTATTCTTTTCTATTATATATATCTATAGTTATTATATATATTGATCTCATTGTAATTAGATTGTCTATAGCTATAACACGTTATTTATAATACTTTAAAGAGTTAAATGAAATTTGCAACCATGTGGTTTATTCCTTATTAGAGGTTGCAGCCCTCCTATTTTATTATTGCAACTTGCAACCATATGTTTTTAAAAAGCATGCAACATGTACCTATTCTGTTAAAATTGACATAACTCCGTCAGTTTATGAATGGTAAAATTGTAATAATAAATAAATTACAAATCAAATAAAAAATTAACAAAACGGAAGTAAGGAATACTGCTACTGTGCTAGACAAAATGGATATGCAATTCAACTTCAACTTATAAATATTTAAATGAATGTAACATGCTTGGATCTGCGCAAATAACCAATCATCAATTGTTGAGTTCAATTGTCCATTGTAACATTAATTTGAATTCACAGAATAAGAAATCTTCATACCTTTAGAAGAATGTGACTCCGGCGGTGGTGACACCTCCTACGGTGCATCTTGAATTATTGGAGGAGTTTGTGACGGAGATTGATGAGAGGGTAAAATTGCAAAGAGTATACAAATGAATGTCAATAAAATGCATAAGACTATTAATTTAATAATAAATAATATATTACAATTTTACCCTTCATAAACTAATGAAGTTATGTTAACTTCAACTGAATGTATGCAGGTTGCAGCCTTTTTAAAAACACAGGGTTGCAAGTTGCAAAAATAAAAAATGAGCGTTGCAAACTTTAGTAAGAAATAAACCAAAGAGTTGCAAATTGCATTTAACTCTACTTTAAAATTATATCTAATCTTTCTTAATTAAACATCACTGACATATTGTAAAGACCCCATTACATCGACTGATCATACATCATGTGTTTAATTACACATAAATACATAATAGCATAGTCGTTGATGATAAGTTTTTAATTTATTAAATTTGTTATATAACTAATTAATTAGATACTTACATTTTGTGTACGATATCGAGCTCTTTTTGGCAATATATATAAACATAAGAAGAAAAAGGAAATTAAAAGAAATAGTTGGTGAAAATCCTTAATTTCAAGTACCCATGCATTCTTTTCATTAAATAATATTGAACATATTGATTATGTCCACACCAACCTAGAAGTTGACAATTTAAAACTACATTCATGATCAATCATGTCCAACATTAATTATATAACGACATGTGAATTGCCATGGTTCACAACACTCTACTTCACACTTGATACCACTTGATCCCATCCCATGCTCATTATAAATAAACCACCCCTCATTGCTTCCCTTCTACACTAAGCCAATACAATACATTCATCAAATAAAAATCATATCTTTACATATATTGTTCAAGCATTTGGTTAAGTTAGCATGGCACCACATGGCGACGCCATCGTTACCTCATACGCGTTTAGCAAGCCACCAAGACTATCGTCTGATGGGCTCAAACGAACGGTATCTGACATGTCTTTTGAGCTAACTAAAGAAGCTATTGATGATATCAAATCATTGACCACCATAGCCGAGGTGGTGGATGCTAAGTGCGAGTGTTGCGGCATGGTCGAGGAGTGCACCCCCGAGTACATGGAAAAGGTGCATAACCGGTTCTTAGGCAAGTGGATATGTGGGTTGTGTTCAGAAGCTGTGAAGGAAGAAATGGTGAAAAATGGTGGGAATAAAGAAGAGGCGTTGAGTAGTCACATGAACACATGTGTTCGGTTCAACAAACTTGATCGAGCCTACCCGGTTTTGCGTCAAGCGGAGGCCATGAGAAACATGTTGAAGAAGACTAGACTAAGAGCTGCATCTTTTAGCCCGAGAGACCATGGGCTTGTGAAGAAGGGTGGCATCACTAGGAGTTCTAGCTGCATTCCTGCCATTACTAAAGAGATGAATGCTTTCACTACCACTACTGGCTAAGCTAATTACCAAATTCATGCACTTGATCACCAAGCATGCAGTTCCAAATATATTAATAGGATTTGATTATAGTGTTAATTAGTATATATCGGCACTACCATAACTTCATCAATCATCACACGCGCAAATGTTGCAAATATTTGCGCGCGCATGTAGGGACTAAAAACAAGAAAACAAGTCAAAAAGATTTTTTTTATCGTCAGTTTGGACCTAACCCTGTCACATCCAACCAACATAGATTTACCTGGTCGTTGTTTTTTTTTCCAGGTACTGTTGGTTGTTTTTTAAAGGGTTTTTGGTCGTTTATTGATGTTTTCCAACTTGTATTGTAATTTGTATGTCATTTAATTGTATGTAAAGTGTGTTGAAATCTATTTAAATGTGATCTTATTTATCATCATGTTAAAGAATTTAGACAAAAATGATGAATCTTTCAGATTGTTAAAACGGTTGAAAAGGGGAAGAAAATCAATCGGGTGTTTGTCTGGTCCAATTGGCTGGAAAACTAGTGAAAAATGTAATGTTCTCTCATGATAATCTACTATTTGATTGGGTAGAATGGATACCAAAGAAATTGAACTTTTTTATGGAAAGCAGGCTTGGGTTTAGAGGTGTTCAACAGTTCGGACCACGGTTTAAACGGTTTATTCGATTCGGTTTAAACGGATTTGAAATTTTTTTTAGCCCTATTGAAAACGAAACCAACACCGTATTGCGAATCAAGTATTTGAACTGATTTCGATTCGGTTTGGTTTTGGATAAAACAAAAAAAAACAAATAAACGGATTAATAAAAATAATAACTTTATATCAAAATACTAATATTAATACTAAAAATATTATTAATGAAAGTAACAAATTTATATTTAAATTTGGTTTAATCGGTTAACCGAACAAACCGAATTAAAAAAAAAAAGTTTAAACCAATAACCGAACCGAAAATTGAATTTAGAATTCGGATATAATTCGGTTTGTTTTTCGAACAGATATTGTTTGGTTTCAGTTTTAAACGGTTTTTTGAACGCCCTAACTTGGGTCGAATCTCATCCAAAGTGGAATTGGCAAAAAAAAAAAAAAAAAAAACCTGATTTGTGATAAATGTAAGGATCTGTTAATCATATACTAATCGGTTTCAAATTAGCAGAAGAAGTTTGGATGAGGATGACGATTTGGTTAGTTAATATTATCATTTTATGGTCTTGCACCTGAACTAGCTCATGGTTGTGCCTTTGGCCATCTTTATCCTTTATTCGAAGTTAAACCTGTAATGTTCAAGTAGGCTCGCAAGTATGGTTTAAATAATTATAGAAATTGACTGTATTATAGAAGCCTGAACATAAATTGCACCTTTTTACAATAAAAAATGAGTGATTCAACAAATTGTTATATTTTTATGTCATTTAGACTTTGACTTTTATTTGTTAATCTTTCTAGGAATATGATCTGATATTTTAATAGATTACTACATGTATTTTTTAATATTTGATTATTTACTTGTAAGATTGTTAAGTTGCATGTAGTTATTATATACATAGACTTTTTTTATCTGAATTTCATGTAGAGTTTTAAAAATTTCTAAACTTGTTAGCATAACTAGAAACTTAATTGATCTAGTATAGTTTATAATCTCGTAGTTTTCAACTAAAAATGGTCATTTATAAGATAAGATTAACGGTCAAGTTTATAATACCACGAGTAATATTGTTGATAAATTCAACATATTGAGAATTTTAATCTTGAAAGAAAATGTTTTGGCGTCTTATATATATTGCTTTGCCCATCAACTTCAATAGTTGTCGTGGTAGTTCAGTATATACATGTATTTATAGGCTTTTTAAAGCGGTAGATGTTTGAGGAATGTCATTTGTGCGTCTTGTAAGCAACATACCAAGCTCAGTGGCGCATTTAAAAACCTTTATTTCGCCCCCCTGAAGTTTCGGTCAAGCTCCGTCACTGATGACGATATGGTGCCCATTAAATTTAATGCTAGGGAGCTCGATTACGGGTAGACTTCAATTCAAAGAACATATGAATGGTTTCAAAAAAAAAAAATTTAAAAATGGGACAAACCATCATCTTGATCACTCTATGGTTCCTATGTAAAGCTAGGAATGACATGATTTTTAACAAAATTGAAAAGGATGCAATGAAAATTGTGAAGGAGATCAAGGCAAACTGGAAACACCAACTACATTATATTATGAAATCCAAAGATTTAATTGGACAGCATTACAACTCGTGATATGAAGCATCAAAATTTTTGAACTTCATGACTATTACAATTTCTAAAAGCCTCTTAATTTGAGTATCTTACTCTGCAAATACCAATTATTTAATCTATTTTTTATTCAATATATGGGTTTGTTAAATCTAATACTTATTAATTAAATTAGCTTGTCGGCTAAATTACACTATAGCCACAATTCAGACTTAACCATGGATGCTGTTGAGTCTTCTGTCTCGCAAGCTCCCTAGTCCCTAGGTGGGGTAACGTAAGCAAAACCCCTGGTCAGCGATGAACAACATCCACAGGAGAACCTAGGCTCAGTTACGAAGCTTAAACGTTTTAAAAGGGGACGAAAATTTACGGGACCCAAAATATATGTTAATTTTTTAAAGGAAGAGAGAACGAAATGAATATTTTTATCAAAAAATAACCTTTCGATAGAAAAAATTAACATTATGCACGGAAAAATAGAGGGTGGTGGGTGGGTTGTGCGACAAGTTTAGAAAAAATCTTTTAGAATTTCGGGTTCTACATTTTTGTTAATGTACACACGAAATCCTGATCGACCCCTTTATTATTTTGTTTGTGCCACAACCTATGTATAGTTTATATATATATATATATATAGGATTAGGTTCAAGTAAAAAGAGTGAGAAGGATTGTGGAGTTGACAAGTGACATTTCTCTAATTTTATAAAAGTGTATTGTGGTCATTGTGTTTAAATGTTGTGTTTAATGTTTTTATTATTGTGTTTTATTTTTATATCATATTATGTTATTTTGTTATTGTTTTTTATGCATTAAATAAATTGTTCTTATTTATTTTTATGTATTAAAAGTACATAATTGTGTTATTTCACTATTATGTTTTTAAAACTCAAAATTTTAAAAACCTTAAATTGTTTTTATTTTTTGAAAAATACATTTTCGTCGTTGTATTTTATGTTTAGGTTATTGTGTAATATACTTATCATTGTGTCTTACGTTCAGGTCATTGTATAATATATTCATCATTGATTTTTATATTCAGAACATTGTGTAATATACGCATCATTGTGTCTTACGTTTAGGTCATTGTGTAATAGTCATTATTTTGTTTTACGTTAATATCATTGTGTAATATATGCATCATTGTGTTTTACGTTCAGGTCATTGTGCAATATACCCATCATTGTATTTTACGTTCAGGTGACTGCGTAATATACTCATTATCGTGTTTTATATTTAGGTCATTGTGTAACATACTTATCATTGTGTTTTACGTTCAGGTCTTTGTGTTATACATTTTAACTTATTTCATGTTTTTTTGTTATTGTTTTTTATATATTAATTAAATTTGTTATTTGTTTTTTAAGTTTTCCATATTAGAAGTACACAATTGTATTATTTCAACATTTTATTTTTCAAAAATTCTTATTTTACCACAATGATAGATTTTCTCATATACTGATGAGATACAGGTGGCCATGTGGTTGATGTACGAGCATACTTTTGAAGACGTGTTAGTCAATTGACCATTTTCATTAAAAAAAAGATATATTAAAAACCAAGCTTTTAAAATACCGTTTACAAATTATATATATTGTTGGTTGTAGCATAAATGGTTAATTTATAAAAAGAGTGAGAATGATTTTTATTGACACATAAACTAATTAAAACGGACTTTAATTGAACTTATTTTAGCGGTGTTGTAACTAGTTCGTCAAACTATCCGATGTGAACTTTCAAGGTTTAGCTTTTGGGTTTAAATATTAGGATTTGGATTTTAGATTATATAATTTACGTTTCAAGTCATTGTGTTTTACTACTCATTATCACTGTTTTTTCTTGCTTGTAATCATTTTGTCTATCTTACTAGTCATTGTTTGTTTTGGTTCTTTATGTGTTTTTTTCTTCTTGTCATTGTGTTTAATATTTATATATAGTGTTTATAATTTCAAAATTAGCTTTAATATTTAGCTATAGGGTTTAGTTTTTTTTCTTTAACTTTTAGGTTCTAGAATTTATATTTTTTTGGTCATTGTGCCTTCATGTTTGTCATGGTGTCTTTCTAACTCGTCATTATTTTTAAGATTTAACTTTTAAGTCTATGATTTAAGGTTTAGGATTTCATAAGCTGATTCTAATGCCGTATGAATGAGATCAATCAAAAGTTGTTTGAGTTGGTTTTTGAGTAATTAAAAATACATCTTATCTATTTTACAAATTAAAGCCTTTTTAAAATAAACTTACCCCATGTGTATTTAAAAATCAAAGAGAATAGTAAAACTCGGGTCTTTTTTTTTAGTTTGATCACATTAGCTTGTTTTCCTTTATTTACATTTCTCATTAAATTTAAGTTTTGTTATTTGCATTTTGTGGTTTTTTAGCTTAAACTCATGATTAAGTAAAATTAAATCATGATGTAAAGCAAATAATGTATGAAAATAAGAAAAGTAAATGTTTACTACGCAATCACTTTAACGTTTGGAACACTTATGTAATAGTGACAATTGTTATAACGTATTTTTATATCTGAGTTTTGATATTTGAGATCGTGATAAGATTTTGATGCAGTGTATGGTAGGGGAAAACTAGTTTGCTCTATAATTGGAAGTGAAGTGTTCATAACAACTAGTAACGAGTAACTCTCTCGGCTGGAGTTGTAATGATGTCAATCAACACCATTTGTAAACCTTTCAAGAATGCGAGGGTGCATGTGATCCTTTCTCTTCAACACACACTATCACATAGAAGAGTACTCATGGTGTGACCTTGTTTTAACAAAAAAATAATAATGATGATAAATTAATAATATCAATAGCAAAAACAGTAAGAGTAATAGTTTATACTATTACTAACTACAGTTCAATAAAAAAACGACAAATCAATTGAGGGGAGCTAGCTAGTACGTGACCGACAAATGGTTTAAAATGATTTAGGTTATTAACTAAAAGTTGAGTTGAAATAGAGGATCTTTTTGAATCTTTGTAGCTATATATAATGGTAACATAAAGCCGAACACATTTGTTTTATTACCTCACTTTCAAGTGCATGACCAAGTTTGAACATGTTTGCCTCCGGCCATCCTTATACGATTGAATTTAATTGGATATGATGATCTTGAAGAAATTACAAATTTGACATATTTAATTGATACAAAGTTACTCTTGTATACATGATGATAATTTATGTGAAGCAAATGGAGGGTTTTAGATACCCATAATATCATACAATAACGTTTTAATTAACCAAAAAAATTATGGTTAATTAAAAAGGAGCGGAAAGAGGCTCCTTCAAACTCGATTGTTCAGGAGCAGAAAGAACACTGGTTATAGAGCATTGGCAAACCGCCTCAGTGGTCGTGCTCGTTCCTTGAAGCTTGCTAATCGTATTTTTTTTCTCGATAGCCCTAGCCATCTCTTCGATCCGTATCACCGGTTTCATTCCCTACAAAATCCAAATCCCCAAATCAATAATCATAAATGGTGCATCTTTGATTAATTATATACACAGACATTAGTTAATGACATCCCTTTACGACATTTACATATATACCTCATGTAGTATACGAGTGGCTTCAGATGGTTTATTATCTTTCAGAACACCAACAGCTACTTCCTGTTTATAAAACAACTAACATAAGTTTCAATCGAAAGCTAGCCAAGAAAGATTTTCAAGCATACGGATATTAATTTTGACAAAGTGGAACATACCCGGGCATGGTTAAGTTCAACTTGGTTCATGGTCTTGGGCTCGGTCTCAATGGGACAACAAAAGGTAGCCATGGGTTTGGTTAATTAAGGGGGGTACGTCGATCTGGTTCCATATATATATAGGTCTAGTTTGATAACTTATGGTAGGTTTTTATCATATCTAATAATATTATAGGCTGGCAATTAAATCATATGTAGCCTACATGCATTCACGGGTCAATTTTGACCTTAAATTAAAAAAAAAACAAAATTAAAAGAGAAAAAGGCAACAAAACCCGTGCTATATATCTTTTTGAACTGAAAAGACAAAACGGTCGTAAATAAGTTTTTTTTTAATTTATTTATTTAGATTAAATTAAAAGAAAAGCTATTTTAAAATAGATGTACAAAAGTTACTGAAATTTATTGTCGACAAAATGGTTGTAAATAACTGTGACAGTACGTATTGACAGAAAATATTAGCGACTTGTAACAACCGGTTTTAATAATTAAATGTAATTGGAATAATCGTTAATTGAACGATTGTGATTGTTGCAATTTGAAAATACGCGAGAAATCATGAACGTGGGAGAAAATCGAGCGCGAAACAGAGTTACGGATTGTCCGGAATCGCGAAACGAAGAAAAATCCAAAAATTTGAGAAAATTGGTGCCAGGCGATGCGCCTAGCCCCAGTTGCCCTCGCTAGGCGGTATGCGCGGGGCCAGATAAAAATCTGTGATTTTCTTCTCACGCGCTACGCCCCGGGCCAAGCGGCCACGCGAGGCGGTGCGCCTGGGGTGTTTTGAGTCGGCAGATTGGGATAAAGATCAGATTTATTGCAGAAGAGTTTTTAAAACTCTTTCTCTCGTCTTTCATACACCTATAGACGAAAATTTGAAGATTTAAACTCATATTTGGAGCCATTTAAACCCACGGATCGTACCAGAGAACGTATCTGCAACATCTGATCGTTGTTTTGCGATTGAACATTCGTTCGATTGGGTAACGATTCGTTTTATCCTGCTAGTTTAATATTGTGTGAATTAAATCTAGTTTTGAATGTAATACTATGATTATGTGTATTGATTATTGCCTAGTTAATGACTAGGGATTGTTAGAAACGAAGAATTTGATATTTTGACGGTGAAATCTTCGTTTTGAAGCCGGTATAATGTCCGGTTGTTATGAAACCCATATCATGGTGTGATAACTAGTAGGATGGGTAGATTATGATTTTTAAATGAAATATGGATTATAATCCATGGGTTAAATATTAATATGTGATGAAATGATGTTAAAATTATTAACATTTATGATCATAAATGAAATTTTGTATAAAAGAAGTGATTAAAGATCGTAACTAATATAATGAACATCAATTATTTGATTAAATGCCTAAGGAGGCATGAAATATGATTAATTGTGATAATTGACTAAAAGTTGCTAAATAAAGTAAGATAGAGTCAATTATGTGATAAACTGACTTTGAGGAAGTCAAATCAGTCAAGTGCGTTGAACTTGATTGTATGTGCTATATGTGTTGAAACTAGTTGTATATGTATTTTGCAACTAGGTGGTGGTAGTGGAAATCAAGCGAGTAGTCATAGACCGGGAAAGGAACATGTAGGTTATAATCCTTTATCTGATCAAGGTAAGTAATCCCGTATTTATGACATCACATAATGAATATTAAATTTGTTGTTGAATAAATTATATGATAAGCATGGTATTGGTGATAGGGGAAAATTGAATAATAATAGTTCAACAACCTATTATAAATCCAATACCTTGGTAAATGAAAGTGTGGGGATTCTATGATGGAAGTACCGGTGGGTGAACATCATACTAATTTGATTGAATTAATGAAACCACATATGTGTGGATAGCTAGAGGTGCTAGCAATAGTCTTAGATGGAGGTACCGGTGGGTGAACATCTTAAGACTTAAAACATTTATGACACCATAAATGTGTGAATAGCTAGAGGTGCTAGCAATTGTCTTAGATGAAAGTACCGGTGGGTGAACATCTTAAGACTTAAAATATGTATGAAACCACAGATGTGTGGATAGTCAGAGGTGCTGACAAATAACTATAGTGGAAGAACAGGTGCGTGAACACCATAGTGTGGTTGTGATTAAACTATTGTAAATAATAGTTAATAAATAATAATATAATATTATTATAATGTGAGAGAGAGTCAATTCGAATAGAAATGACTCACTTGGAATATTGATTGTGAAAAATGTACCTTTACATTTTGTTGTGAGAATCTATTGGGGATTTAACTTATTTAGTTCTTATGAACTAATGGGAGTTATTATGTGATGTTTGTAGGTCATACTTGACGAACACGGCTGTAAGGATCGAGGCAGATCGGAAATCGAACAAACAAACCTTGTTGCAAACGTTTTAACTTTTGGTTTAAACTTACTTATGTAAATAAATATTGTAAAATGTGTGACACGTTTACGTATGTGTGACAACTAGTACCGAACCGTCCGGCAAATCCGTACGGTGTGTGTACTTTCACAACATACTGTGTGTAAATACAGTACGTAAACAATTGTGTGACAACAGAACTCGGAAAACAAATTACAATTGTATGTGTTTAAGTGAAAACTTAAATACAGTGACTACAACAACACAAGAGAAACAACAGTGTTCAAACGAATAACAATAACGAATCGGTTGCGATCTGATATCCATAGATGACAGGAATCAGATGACCGACAATTCAATGCGAAAACCAAGTGATAACAGGATGTTCAGTTGAGTCCGACAGTGAGGAAACACAATTCAAATAAGATTCTGCAGTGTCGTTTTAGAATATTAAACTGACAGCGTGTTTGCGTGGGTGACGATTCACACAAACATATCTGTGAGTTTAACGTTCTGAACGATAATTGATAATTAGGAAACCAAATCAGAAAGTGAAATGTACGATCGTGTTCGTACAGTTAGCGCTCTGTACGAAGACGCGCGTAAGTGACGCGATCTGACGAAACGAAAATGAAACCCGACACGAACGATAATAAATTTAATTAAATTAGATAAATAACATTTTACAATTTTGAAACTCATCAAATAATTAAAATAAACTCTCTTTTATTTATTACAATTTAATTACGCGTAAAATCTGGATACGCGACGAAAACGCGAACCGAGCAACAAAAACGAACCCGAACTCACTCGTGGTATAAATACAATGAATGAGTCCCACTCTCTTATTTTTCACCTCATCTTCCTTCTCAAAAACCTCATTCCCGGTTTTGAGAGAACCCACCATTTTTAAACCTTCAAACCTTCCTAACTTCTTCATTTCTCCACCAAATCACTCCATCTTTGAACCTACTTGAAGCTCTCAACCTCTACTACACGAAAGTACAAGGGATCGGTCCTGAAAGCATCTGAATCGGAGGTAATCTGTGTGGAAACTCTCGGATTTTTAGAGTTTTTACCCTCCTCGGTCGACCCTCACCCTAACCAGCTTACACCACCGTAACCACCATGAGTTGCACCCGAAAATCACCTTAGAAACCTTGTGAAACATCTAGGTGAGGATGGGGAAGCAAGGATGAGGAGAATGGGACTCGGTTGCAGCCGGCCGAATGGCACCAACCAGGACCATCGAATGAACCAAGGCCGACTGACCCTCCTTCGGCCAACCACCCTATTCGCTCGACTGGGTTCATTTGCCAGTCTCCATGGTTCATGCGACCATCAAACGAGTATGAGTCACATTCGCCTAACACAACCATATGGTCGGGAGTACCTCATTCGACCACCCCATGCAACCCTCCATTCGAACCTTTCATTCGACTACAGCTCTTTCACCGGCCATAATCCATCCAAGACAAGCTCATTCGGTCACCATCATGGATCAGCCATGTTCATTCGAAAACAACCCTAGCCGACCACCATGATGTGGTCACCGCATCATCATGTGGCCCAGATTTTTACTTCGGCCTGTTATAAATTCTGTGGCCCAACATAACTCAAAAAGACCCATTGATATAGTCCATGTGGTGGTCTTGGCCCAAGTGGCATGTCTCGGGCCCATGTGATTCTCGGCCCAAACACTAATGCAGCCCAAGAAATTATTCAACCCCTTTGTGTCAGGCCCAACGGCATCCATACGGCCCAGCTAGCTAGTTTCAACCCATATACACATATAGTCGGCCCAAATCCCTCATTTTGGCCCAATGTGGCCCAGATTCAGTACTTTGGGCCAGAGACTGGTTCAACCCATTTGTTAGGCCCAACTATCAATTTATGCGGCCCAGGGGAATTTAGTCAGCCCATGTTCGATGGTTGGTCCATGTCTATTAAAGTGGCACATATAACTTAACAATCTAAGTCTTAAGAGCCACACTTTGAATCTATTTCATAAAATAACATGCATAAATATGGGAGTTTGTTACTAAGGTGGTGATTAGAGTTTTATGAACATCACAAACCTTAAACATCGCGTATAACAATGGGTTGTTGCCTAATTAGTTATTAATTATATAACAATAGTTTCAAGTGTAACAAGAACAACATGTGGAGACTTAAATCATAAACCTAAACATGTTTTTGGATTTATTTACTAAGTCTCCTGTCCATACGATTAAATAACTTTTATGGCAAAGGTCTTGGATTAACAAGGAGGGGTTTAAAACAAACAAGAGTTGAAACAATATTAAACCTAAAACACATAATGAGATATACTAAACTCAATCTAACTTGATTAAGTATTAGTATGACCTACAACCATAGAACCGGGCCGATTGATGATCAAGACCTAAGAGTGTTAGCCAACTTTAGGCTAACACCTACATGCACACAAATCCTTACAACACATACTTACGACTTACAATCAACGTGAAATCAATACAGGACCGTGAAAACAAACTCAATTACAACTCAGAGCGCGTGCATTCTTTCGTTTAAGCTAAGTCAACTCAACAACTACAAGGTGAGTTCATATGCCCCTTTTCTTTAATCTTAACTGATTTTAAACTCTCGGGGCTGAGAAACATGCTTAACTTTTATTTATTTAAAAGTTTTATGTTTATCATATTGCTTACACTATGATTAGATAATATTAATTGAATTATTATTATTTATCATTGTATGCATGCGTGCTTGATCATGATATGACAGAAATAACTCAGATGAATATGATAATATAATTTCATAACTCATCGACACAATAGAATAAACTAGTTGTAAGATTATATCACACAACACATAGTTATTCTTACAAGAATAAACATTGAGATGAACATAGATAAACATGATGACAAGGAACAAAACACATGAATGATGTGAAGATGACACATCTTTATAACATCATTCAGCACTAGAGTTAACTAAGTGTAATAAGTCAAGTGCTTACAACACTTAGCTTACAACTCGAAACTTATTACAAGATAACATGGAATGACTATCAACTACCACCTGAGCCGATTAAGTGAAGTAAGGTTATCTCTTACAACAGCTTAGGGGCAATATGGTGACCCTATGGAATGACAAGGAATGATAATCATGATAATGCAACTTCATGATAACAACATCATTCACCACTAATACTAACGATGTGTGATAAGACTAGTTCTTATCATACATGGTCAAACACGAAAACATTTATCACTGAGAGCAGATGACTTATAAGACTACTACTTGTGACATCAAGGGTGACATCAGGAAAACCTAATTCCAAGATGTCATTCCCCATACAGGCTAACATTATATTATAAGACTTGATCTTATAACGCCATGCTTGTACTGTAGTGAAACCTATGACACTATACCGGCAATACCTATAAACAAAAAGGTGACAGTGTTAGGGTTAGATTAGATCCGATTTGTGTGAGACCATGAACTTGTGACTATGTAATTAAGAGGTGATATCTATGTGAATTTATGCAATATGATTCTATATGTGCCTATGTGATGTGACTATATGAGCCTATGTGATGCGACTATATGAGACTATATGAGACTATATGAGACTAATGAGACTATATGAGACTATATGAGACCAATGAGACTATATGAGACTCTGTGATGAGACTATAGGAGACTAGGGAATGAGACTATGTGATGAGACTATATGAGACTAAATGAGACTATATGAGACTATGTGATGAGACTATATGAGACTAGGGAATGAGACTTCGTGATGAGACCATATGAGACTAAATGAGACTATATGAGACTATGTGATGAGACTATGTGAGACTATATGAGACTAGGGAATGAGACTATATGAGACTACGCGATGAGACTAGGTGAAATCACGTGGAACAAATGGGAAATGGATATCTCTAGTTGTACCGCTAGTGGTGTGAAACTTGATTGAGTATGTGGTGGGATAGTGTCTGGGCTCGACCCTTTTGTGATTCCCTATATATAAGCATGCTTGATCAGGTGATACTCTACTTGTACGTATAACTAGGGAAAGACCATTGGGTGGAACAGGTGAATCAATCATTACAAGTAATCAGTATTACATTGTGACTGTGTGCATGAACATTTCAAGGTTTTCAATTTACTTACTTATGAACTCACCAACCTAGTGTTGACTTTATTTAAATGCATGTTTTCTCAGGTGACGGACAGGTCTAGTTAACAAGCATCAATGTTTAAGCTAGCGGACTTTTAGAAGGCCTAGCTTACTTTTGGATGCATACATCTTGATGACATTGTGAATCTATTTTGCACATCTTGTACAGCTACAAGATAGAAACTACACGATTCTTTTTGATTAGATTTACTTAGTTAAATTATGAACTTAGTTAAATTATGAACACATACTGTGTAATTTAACTTTGTAATTCTATGTTATATGTCATTATTAGCATTTCTCATTATACATCATGTGCCATGCAAACAATCTGATCATCTCGATTATCATTCAAGATATCGCGCCCCGGGAACCTTCCGCCCGACGGGAAAACCCGATCCGTTCCCGCCGGCCTGGGGTGTGACAGTATGTTTAAATCTTTGTTTAATATTATTAAATAAAGAAGGTCAAACAAGGTTTTGAAAATAAGAAATTTTCCGAAACCAACTCTGATATTATGTGAAAAACGTTAAATAGTAACATGGGGTTACATGACTAAACACCATTTCGGTAGCGAAATTAGCGATTTAGATGATTTTTTGTGTTGTAAACTGGTCGCCCGGATATTTGGGTAGCAAAATTTTGTAGCAATAATATTTCGATATGTAGTATAAGTTTTATTGTGAAAGTAACTGGGAAACCGTTCGCAAAACTATCACGGAAGAGTATTGCGACCGTTTTCACTTCGCAATGTTCGTTATACAGTGCTCTTTAACATGTTGTATTGTTGTGTGTCGTTATTAACTAAATTTTAGGATATGTTTTGTCATTAAGTCAATTGAAAATTGTTAGTTTCAACCATTTGGGTTAAAAGATGAACATTACGGGCGATGAGTCTATAGTCTATACTTTTGTTTGGTACTTTGGTCTTATTTTTGACAGAAAGCCTATAAATTCTAAGTAAAAAAGCCCAAAAAAGTTTAGGCCTGAAGGTTATAAAATATATTGATGCATTAAACAGAGGTGGCCAACAAAAGCGGTTCTAGCTAGAGTATCACTATTTGCTTGAAATATCGGCCAGAGTATCACTTTAGTCTCTACTTAGCTGCTAGTGACTTCATTGACATATGTAATGTTTTTAATTTCCAATCTTTTATTTGAAGTAGATAGTTAACCTTCATTGAAAGCATCATGCATCATAACATATGTTAATGTATTTTAATTTCCTATATTTTATTTAATATTCTTCTTATTAATTATCTTTCTCTTCCAAAATAAATCCTGTAAGTGTTTTAAATAAAAAAAATAACATATTCACTTCCTTTTATGTTTCAACAAGTATTGTTTAATATGAATTGTAATCATCGGCCAATGTGGGAGAAATCACATAATAGTAGGTTTTGAGAGGTTGATCATCATGGAGTTGGTTTTGCGAGATCGACCAATCAATGGGCTGCATCAATTTAGGAGACTCTAAAAAAGTAGCTAGGTTTTTAAATGAGAAAAAAAACGACTGTAATAACATTAAAAATACCAAAAATTAGTGTCGTATACTTTTTTATTTGATTGAATATATTTATGGTTTGTGAAGGTTGAGAATCTCCCAAGATTTTCAAAATCGGACCAGGAACCGAAAAGGGTTGGCTGGGTCAAAGTGAGCATGCGAGCATGCGAACAAGCTTCAAGCAAACTGGCCGGTTGAGCCGGTTCACCGGTCGGACCGATTTTTAGCTTTCTTTTTTAACTAAAATCTAAAATATGCAGTGGCGGCCTAGAAAATTTTTTCATAGGGGGCGGAAATTTTTTATAATCATTTAATGATCTAGCTTAATAATTTTTTTTCCCTTTTGTTCGTATATAGTTAGGTTGAATCGGGTCGGGTCATGTGAAAATAAGACAATTAAGCTAAATACATATGTAAAGCATAATAAAAATACAATACATCTAAAGTTGTTCTTATGCCTAGCAAAAAAGATGGGTTGGGTTGGGTTAGGTAACAAGTTAAAACGGGTGCTGGCTAGGATGATTGCTTATTAGGATAACTTTTAAGCAAAATCAGTTTGAATTTAAATGAGTCATTTTAAAAAAACATTAGTTTTTTTCAACTTAAAGTGAATTGTAACTAAACAAATAGTTTAATTGAATAATTTTTAATTATTTTCTTATCAAATTTATTATTGATTATTTTTATTCGTTTGAATCCATTTTATTCACATAAGTTTTAAGTTATCCATCTTGACCCGTATTTTGTTACGGTGTTACCATCCCAACCCATTGTATGTTATAGTTTTTGCCCATTTCTATCTAAAATATTCCAAAGGGTGGGTACGTCACTGAAAGTATGAAACATTCAAACCAAACCCTATAACATGAAACATGAAACATTAATTATGTTTGCTTAAATGTGTTTATAATTATATATATACGGAATATTTTATATATTTATTATGTAATCCGGTTCTTAAATCCGATCAGACTAGCTGTCATGAGGGCTATTGAAGGGAGGAAGAAAGGGATTGGTAGACAACATTCATTTCATACTACATGACAAAGATAAATAATGGGTAGAGAAGGATCGGATATTTTTTTTTAATAACCGTGGAAACCCACTTATGTGGTAAACTTTGATCTCTCTCAATACCTAACTAACAAAAAAACAGGTAAAATGCGACCGTAAGAACCCAGATCAGTGACCTACAAGAAAAATTGATATGTATGTGATAAAAGATAAATAATGGGTAGAGAAGGATTGGAGATATGAGGCAATAGAAGACACTTCCTGTAACACCCCGACCGACGGCGGAATCATCGGGATGCCACGAGGGATGTGTAGATTGTTCAAAAGCTCGTGGGCATCTAAATCAAATCATCATATATCATTTAATCAACCAAAATAATTACACAAAAATCATGTTCATCATGAATCAATTACATCAAATACACAAAAGATTTAGTTAAACTAACTAAACTCTAATCGCCAGAAATTTAGTTAATTAACTAAGTCCAAGAATCCTATATGATGATGATGTCCAAAATAGAAGAGATCATCCTCTTCATCCTACTTGTCTCCATCACCTGAAACATGTAAGAAAATCAAGTGTCAACTACAAAAGTAGTTGGTGAGTAATCATAAGTTTTTATACTCAAAAATGTTTTAGAAAAATGAGTTTAAAAGTTGGTGTTTTAAAATAGTTTAATAAAATGCTTTGTTTAAAACGAGTGTAAGACTTATGATTTCCTTGAGAAAATCCATATGAATACCTGTATGAGATAATCCAACACACATCCATCCATTCAACAACCAAACACATACACAATCACATAATCACATAATCAATCAGTTATAATCAATCTCAAATAATCATAATCAAACATAGATAATCAATCCACAAACAAATCAACCAATCACATCATTTATATTCTCCAATAATGTTCGTGACTATACATGATCATTTTGTAATTAACATAAGTTAAATACATGATTCATGGAGTGGTCGCTAACCACGTGACAATACATGAAGCCAAAGCAAATAACCGAAGTCAAAGGCAATGCTTCACAGATGTGGAAACCATCCACGTGACAATACACGATGTCAAAGCAATTAACCGAAGTTAAGAGCGATGATTCTCGGGATTTGTGACAATACTTGTAATCTTTGTTATTGACCTAGGTCAATAACAATGTTTACATGGATATAAAATAATAAGAGATAATCCCATAATAATGATAATTTCAAATGCGAATATCATATTGATAAACAGGTATTAACCTTGTGTTATCAAAATAATATTTAATTTGGTATACATGTTTCACCTCCGGGTTTTAAAACTAAAACAATTTAAAGAAAAGGAGGTTATGAGAACTCACCTGAAGTCCTTAGTATAAGTGTTCTTGTATTATGCGCGCTCGCGTAAGTAACTCAAATCAACTCGATCAACCTGTATTTAATACGTGTTTTGTTTTCATGAGCATCTGCGTTTCATTCCAATTATTTATTCATATGCTTTCTCTTCTAATTATTTATTTATGTCATTAACTTAGCTTATTCGGTCCAAGTTAGAGTGTTACTTGTTGCTCCAATAATTATCATCATTAAGATATAATTTAAGCTTGTTAGTTTTAAACTATATGCTGTTGATAATTACTTGTGATCTCGCATGCTCTCTTCTCATAGATAAGAATTCTAGTAGAAGTGTTATCCTTATTCGTTCATACCTTCATACATACATTCCTACGTACATGCATGATTAACCAATCCACTTACATTTAATGAAATTATTTCGAAATTATTCCCATAAAAGGTCAAACAATTAACTCAAAACTTTAAGTCATATTGTTTAGAAAAGGTGGTAGGTAATCTTTAACATGCATGCATGCGTGTAGGTGTTTATGTGTGATCTTAATTCCCCCATTATCCTTAATTTCGATACTTAGGTAAATTAATCCTCTAATTCCAGCGAACCTATGTCGAATTCAGCCAAGGTTCGGCTCTAAAAGAGGATGGTTCGTTGCCCTTTAGCCCAACCCAGGTCTAGGTTCGTTTACAGCAAGGTTCGGCCAGATAACGTAAAGGGTTCGGTTGAGAAAGCTTCGGGTAACAACCAAGGTTCGGCTCCCATGTGAGGGTTCGCAGTCTCCTGGTTCGTGAGCCTAGGGTTCGTCACTTGTGCATGGGTTCGTGGTGAAACAGGTTCGTGAGTCCCTCAAGGGTTCGTTGATCTGCAGGGGTTCGTCCAATACCAAGGTTCGGCCACCCTAGGGTTCGGCCACCCTGGTTTCCCGCCCAAGAAGGTTCGTGACTCCCATGGCTGCTGCAACAGGTTCGGCCGCTTGTAGAAGGTTCGTCCCTAGATCTGATCGTGAACCAACAATCCTAACATCCTCGTTTATGGTCGGTTTTGTCTTACAACGGTTCAAACAACTCGGTCTAATCAAAACAAAACCCTAATCTCGATTTAAGTTGGTAGCCACAAATACATTACGTTTTTTATCAAAACCGAAAAGTAACTGGATTTCTTACCTTCAACTCGTGACCAAACTCTAATTTTCTTGGTATCTTCGTGTTCCTCTCGATCTCACGAACGCGTAGGCACCGGAATCTCTCGAATCGGTTGAGAAACGAGTTCAAGAAGCTAGAGAGAAGGTGGAGAAGGGGTGTGTGTGTTTTTAGAGAGAGAGAGCAATTTGAGAGAATGAAGAAGATGGTGGAGTCTTCCACCATTTAAGTTCACCTCGTTCCCGCGTGTTCGGTCTCGTCTTTATCGCGATTATTAAATAAATGTCCGGTTTTACTCGTAAAATATATTTAATCATAAAACATTAAAATAATTAAGTTTCATCCAAATTAGAATGATTTTATTTGAATATTGATGTTTCTTAAAACAGTTATCGTTTTATCATTGCTAAGACAATTATTTGATAAATTTATTTATTCAATACAATTTAAGTTGTGATTCCTAATAAACATTTTAAGTTTTCATTATTAAATTAATATCGTTTGATATTATTTAATTATCTCGTCGAAATGCGTTACTCGCGTACGTATTCGTAAAGATCGTCACCTTTGCGAATCCGATGCTCGTACCGTATTTCGATTTGATTTATGTTTTATGGAATATCGTTTTAGAACATTATTCTTAATAATTATATTCGTGTGAATCGTCACCCACGCGAATACATTATTAAGTTAATAATTCTAAATTAATATTCGTGTTTAAATTATGCTCGTAACCTCACCATCGCGTATTTATTTCCAATTAGACTTTCATTAATTTATTAACTTTAATATTATAATTCCCAAACCAAAACCCACTAAACCAAGTCACTGACACATCCATGATAGACCGAAATATGCATATGTATAGGGCATATGCAGAGGTAGATCGCAACCTCCTCTACACCGTCCCACCGCTATTTCGATAAACCATGACCATGTGTCCTTGACTAAGTTTAGTAACCAGACTCTAACAACTCCCAATTCCATCCCAATCCATTCTCATTCCAAACCAAAATCCATAATCAGTATAATGTAACTGCGATAAACTCTATGGGTCTGTTTAGTTAAGTTTCAACTAAACTTCCCAAGGTTTACGCGTATAATATATTATAATCATGTATACCAGTAACAGTGATAATATCAGTAATGTCAATCAATAATTTCATAATCATTAATAATTATAAATCTCCGGTCGTAACAGTACCATCGTACGGATGTACGGACGTACGGACAACCGAAAGTACAGTGATGTTACAGTCTCCCCTAGTTAAAGGAATTTCGTCCCGAAATTCAACCTGGAGTGACCGTAGTAAATAAATGTGGGTACTTAAACTTCATCTGATCTTCCCGCTCCCATGTGAATTCTGGACCCCGCTTCGATTCCCAACGTACTTTGACAATTGGAATTCTACTGCGTTTGAGCTTTTTAACCTCACGATCCATTATCTCCACTGGTTTTTCAACAAAGTGCATGGTATCATCGATGTGAATGTCATCGAGTGGTACCTGAAGATCCTGATCAGCTAAGCACTTCCTTAGATTGGACACGTGAAACGTCGGATGCACATTACTAAGTTCAAGAGGAAGTTCCAATTTGTAGGCAACCTTCCCGATCCGTTCAAGAATCTTAAAAGGGCTAACATAACGTGGAGCAAGCTTCCTCTTCTTTCCGAATCGAACAACGCCCTTCCAAGGCGACACTTTAAGCAATACCATATCTCCCACTTCGAACTCTAAAGGTTTTCTTCGTTTATCCGCGTAGCTCTTCTGTCGACTGCGAGCAGCTAACAGATTGTCACGGATCTGGCGAACCTTGTCAGTCGTTTCCTGAATAATCTCGGGACCAGTGATCTGCGAATCGCCGACTTTGGTCCAACAAATAGGTGACCGACATTTCCTGCCATAAAGAGCTTCAAACGGTGCCATACCAATGCTCGCGTGATAACTGTTGTTATACGAGAACTCAACCAATGGTAGATGGCTATCCCAGTTGCCACCGAAATCGATGACCCAAGCTCTTAACATGTCTTCCAATGTTTGAATCGTTCGCTCCGTTTGACCATCCGTTTGAGGATGATAAGCAGTGCTAAGATCCAATCTTGTTCCAAAAGCTTCATGTAGTGATTCCCAAAATCGTGCCGTGAAACGAGCATCACGGTCCGATATTATGCTTAAGGGAATACCATGTCGGCTAATGATCTCATCAATGTAGATACGAGCTAACTTCCGCACAGGGTAATTTTCTCGTATCGGTAAGAAATGAGCCGACTTTGTTAATCTATCAACAATTACCCATATACTATCCTTACCATTCGCGGTTCGTGGGAGTCTAGTAATGAAATCCATAGAGATATTCTCCCACTTCCACATTGGTATTCCTGGTTGTAACAACAATCCCGAAGGTCGCTGATGTTCGGCCTTGACTTTGGCACAGTTAAGGCACTTAGACACATACTCAGCAATGTCCTTCTTCATTCCAGGCCACCAGTACAAGCCCCTAAGGTCTTGATACATCTTATCTGAGCCCGGATGGATTGAGTAACGAGATTTATGAGCTTCATCCATGATCACCATCCTAAGATCACCCCTGTTCGGTATCCACAACCGATTCAAATAATACATTAAACCGTCATCCTTAGTTTCCAATAAGCTTTCAGCCCCACAAGACATCTCATTTTTCAAATTATCTTGAGTTAATGAGTGTTGTTGGGCTGTAAGAACATCATTACGGAGATTAGTGTGCACTCGGACACTATGAATCTGAACTTGACTTTTTCGACTAAGCGCATCTGCTACTACATTCGCTTTACCAGGATGGTAGCGAATTTCACAGTCATAATCGTTCAACAGTTCAACCCACCTCCGTTGTCTCATATTGAGTTCTTTCTGATTCAGAATATGTTGCAAACTTTTATGATTAGTAAAGACTACACACTTCGTGCCATAAAGATAATGTCTCCATATCTTCAAAGCAAACACAACTGCACAAAGTTCCAAGTCGTGTGTAGTGTAGTTCTTCTCATGAATCTTTAATTGTCTTGATGCATAAGCCACGACCTTTCCCCGTTGCATGAGAACACAACCGAGACCCAGGTTGGATGCATCACAATAAACCACAAAATCATCATTTTCATCAGGCAATGTCAAGACATGAGCATCACATAGTTTCTGCTTCAGAGTCTGAAATGCCTCTTCTTGCTTTGGTCCCCACTGATATGGTTTGTTCTTTTGAGTCAAAGAAGTAAGTGGGACAGCAATCCTGGAGAAATTCGAAATGAACCGCCGATAGTAACCGGCAAGTCCGAGAAATGATCGAATCTCAGTCGGTGTCTTCGGTGTACTCCAGTTCTTCACTGCATCAATCTTTGCAGGATCCACGTGAACACCGTATTCGTTGACTATGTGTCCCAGAAATTGAACTTCCTTAAGCCAAAATTCACATTTGGAGAATTTGGCATACAGTCGCTCCTCTCTTAGGATCTCCAAAACCAACTTAAGGTGTTTCTCGTGTTCTTCCTTGGTCTTTGAGTAGATCAAAATATCATCAATAAATACAATCACGAATTTATCCAAGTATGGCCTGCAAACACGGTTCATGAGGTCCATGAAAACCGCAGGTGCATTGGTAAGGCCGAAAGGCATTACCAAAAACTCATAGTGGCCATATCTGGTTCTGAAAGCAGTCTTGGGAATATCATCATCATGTACACGAAGCTGATGATACCCAGACCTAAGATCGATCTTTGAAAACCATGCCGAGCCTTGAAGCTGATCGAAGAGATCATCGATGCGCGGCAGTGGATATCGATTCTTAATTGTGAGTTTGTTCAATTCGCGGTAATCGATACACATTCGGAATGACCCGTCCTTTTTCTTGACAAACAAGACCGGTGCACCCCATGGCGAATGGCTCGGGCGAATGAATCCTTTATCGGTAAGTTCTTGCAGCTGGCTCGCCAATTCTTGCAACTCCGAAGGCGCAAGTCTGTAGGGAGCTTTGGCAACTGGGTTCGCACCAGGGACTAAGTCAATTCGAAACTCCACTTGACGTTCTGGTGGAAGACCCGGTAGATCATCTGGAAATACTTCTGGAAAATCTCGTATCACTGGAACATCTTCAATCTTCTTTCCTTTCTCTTTCTTCTCCACAATGTGAGCTAGAAATGCTATACATTTCTTTCTAAGGTACTTGTGTGCTTTAGTGCAAGACATTAGCTTAAGACCTTTACTAGCAGTTTCTCCAAATATTCTCAAAGTTTCACCCGAAAATAAGGGAATACGAATATACTTTTCATGGCATACAATCTCCGCTTTGTGGGTGGCTAACCAATCCATGCCTATGATAACATCAAAGCTACCAAGATGCATAGGTATAAGATCAATTGGGAAAACGTGATCATTTAAGTTCACCGTACATCCAACGATAATAGTGTCAATATCAATAGTGTTTCCGTCAGCTACTTCCACATTGAACGGTTTATCTAAATATGTACGTGTTCTACCAAGCAAGCATTCAAAATCATATGAAACGAAACTCCTATCAGCACCAGAATCAAATAAGACAGATGCATAAGAGTTGTTGATCAGAAATGTACTGTTGACCACATCCTGGTTGGCTTGAGCAGCTGGAGCATTCAGTTGAAAAGCCCGGCCTCTTGCCACCCTTTGATTATCCCCGGTCAACTTTGGGCACTGATTCCTGAAATGACCCACTTCGCCACATTCATAACAGGCTCTTGCCTGTGCTTGAGGTACCTGGCGAATGGGTACAGCCGGGGTAGACTGTGCATGAGGAGCTGGCAGTGCAAGCGGTGCATGTTGCATCCTTTGTGCTTGCGGTGCACTCCGACAAACATTAGCATAGTGCCCAAACTTGCCACAGTTGTTGCAAACGCGACACGGCAAGTTAGGGGCATGATGATATCTGCAAGTGTTACATTGGGGAGTGTTCCCAGTGTAATTTCTGGCTGTGGAGTTGTTTGAGGATTGCTGCGCAGATTTGGCAGCAGGAGTAGTGACCATGAAGTTTCTGGTCTTCCTCTTCTTGTTGTTGCTCTTCGATGAACTAGCAGCTTCAGACTTGACTTCAGTTTTGACTTCCTTTGCAGCAGTCTTGGTGTCAGTCTTCTTGTGTCCCTTCCGAGTAAGGGTTCCATTCTTCACGTGATTATCAGTGAGAGTTGCAGATAGACGGATAGCAGCCTCCAGTATTTTGGGATTACTCCCGTAGACCGTATCCTGAATCTGTACCGGCAGCCCGCCGATATATTTCTCAATCGCCCTATCCAAGGGTGTCACCATATGAGGCACCAGTAAGCTATACTCATGGAATTGAGTATTGTAGAGGACATTCTCGCCACTATCTTGTTTGAGTTCCCAGAACTCAGTCTCCAGTTTCCTCATCTCGTTTCGAGGACAGAATTCAGTGGTCATCAAGTTCTTGACCTCAGTCCACATCAGTGCGAGTGCAGCATCCACTCCCCTAGTTCGCTTTTCCCCATTCCACCAAGTCAGTGCTCTCTTTTGGAAAACACTGGTGGCATAGCGGACCTTCAGATTCTCGGGACATTCGCTGTTGATGAAGGTGTTCTCCATACTCTCGAACCACTGCAGCAGACCAGTGGCCGACTCAGCACCCGTGAATTTCAGGGGGTTGCAGGAATTGAAGTGTTTGAACGTGCAAGTTGTCTGGTTTGCACCACCTCTGTTCTGGTTGATGTTCTGGTTGGCCTGAGTCAACTGGTTCACCAACCCAGTGATGAGGTTAGCTAACTCTTGCATGCCAGGGTTGGCATTACCGTTAGCATCCTCTGCGTTCGTATCGTCTCCGTTGTGACGGCGAGGCGGCATGTTTCTGAAGGAATTAGAAACATGTTACTACCGTTTACAACGTAAGTTATACAAACAATGGTCAAATGAGTTTATTTAAGCAGTTAGGATTTCATATAGGAACTATATTTATCTCCTATCTGTCATTAAACTCATAATGTTCATAAATTTCCTAATATTATTTTAAGTGTCCTAGTTGGTCATAACTAGTGTTAGCTAACTATTCCTAAGTCCTATACATTCTCCACCCTATACCAACACTGACAACCTCCCGATGCAATGCAACAAGCTTATATATAGGGCATACGCAGAGGTAGATCGCAATCTCCCCTACACCGTCCCACCACCGTTCCATTGCACCACGATTATGCCCTTGTTAGCATTTAGGGTGTGTTATGTATCTTACCATAACCTCACTTCACTACCCTTATCCTTGGTAGGATAATTTTGAGTGAAGTGGTCTCTAGTTCCCTTGGGCAATTAGGTTCGCCTAATGTCTAAGTTCACCTGACATGTAGGTTTACCTATTTCTAAGTTCACCTAATGTCTAAGTTCACCTAACATTAAGTTTCCCCCAATTGTCTAAGTTCACTAAAGTCCATGTCAATCCCAATGTCAATAATCATCAATGAGGGCTCATATCATCACAAAGTGCTCTTATTGTCACTAAGTGTTCATATCCTCCCTATAGTTTATTCTCATCAAGTGTCCATACCATCACTAAGTGTTAGTATCATCACTATGCGTTTATATTATCATCAAGTGTCTATATCATCACCCAAGTCCATATTCCATCACTAATCGCTCATATCGTTTATTAATCCTATGCACCCTACGTGTCCAATCAGTGTGTTTCATAAGTGAATTTATAAGTATTTATCAAGTGTGATCATTCAAGAGTCAATCCCAGTCAATCCATCAAACATATCATCAACAGTCCACAATCATATCCTCTCAAACCCTCCTAGTAAGGTCCTAATAATATCCTAAGTTCCTGACACTGACAGACCCCCGATATACTTCAAATGGTATATGTATAGGGCATATGCAAGAGTAGGTCGCAACCTCCCTTACACCGTCCCACCACCTTTGTAGTATACCACGAGTGTGTCCTTGTCTGGTGATCACAAGATCTAACAGATAATTCCTAAAGCAAATAAATTTCTAAGCAGTTAAGTTCCTGAGCAGATAAGTGTCCCAAACGGGTAGTTCCCTTATTCCTCAATACTGACATCCACCCGATGTACTGTAAATGGTATATGTATAGGGCATATGATAAGGGTAGGTCGCAACCGCCCAAACCACCGTCCCACCACCTTTACAATACACCACGAGTATGTCCTTATCGAGTCATTAGGGCACATGTAAGCAAGAAATTAGTAGCAGCATATATATTCAAATGTATAACAGGAGTTCAGTTAACATGTATTAAACACATAAGCATGAAATCCTGAATATACTAACTAGTGTATGAAATTAATTCATACTAGGGTATCCTACGGTTATAGACTAGGTCAACCATTTCTAGTAACCTAATTCCCTATAACCCAGGCTCTGATACCAATCTGTAACACCCCGACCGACGGCGGAATCATCGGGATGCCACGAGGGATGTGTAGATTGTTCAAAAGCTCGTGGGCATCTAAATCAAATCATCATATATCATTTAATCAACCAAAATAATTACACAAAAATCATGTTCATCATGAATCAATTACATCAAATACACAAAAGATTTAGTTAAACTAACTAAACTCTAATCGCCAGAAATTTAGTTAATTAACTAAGTCCAAGAATCCTATATGATGATGATGTCCAAAATAGAAGAGATCATCCTCTTCATCCTACTTGTCTCCATCACCTGAAACATGTAAGAAAATCAAGTGTCAACTACAAAAGTAGTTGGTGAGTAATCATAAGTTTTTATACTCAAAAATGTTTTAGAAAAATGAGTTTAAAAGTTGGTGTTTTAAAATAGTTTAATAAAATGCTTTGTTTAAAACGAGTGTAAGACTTATGATTTCCTTGAGAAAATCCATATGAATACCTGTATGAGATAATCCAACACACATCCATCCATTCAACAACCAAACACATACACAATCACATAATCACATAATCAATCAGTTATAATCAATCTCAAATAATCATAATCAAACATAGATAATCAATCCACAAACAAATCAACCAATCACATCATTTATATTCTCCAATAATGTTCGTGACTATACATGATCATTTTGTAATTAACATAAGTTAAATACATGATTCATGGAGTGGTCGCTAACCACGTGACAATACATGAAGCCAAAGCAAATAACCGAAGTCAAAGGCAATGCTTCACAGATGTGGAAACCATCCACGTGACAATACACGATGTCAAAGCAATTAACCGAAGTTAAGAGCGATGATTCTCGGGATTTGTGACAATACTTGTAATCTTTGTTATTGACCTAGGTCAATAACAATGTTTACATGGATATAAAATAATAAGAGATAATCCATAATAATGATAATTTCAAATGCGAATATCATATTGATAAACAGGTATTAACCTTGTGTTATCAAAATAATATTTAATTTGGTATACATGTTTCACCTCCGGGTTTTAAAACTAAAACAATTTAAAGAAAAGGAGGTTATGAGAACTCACCTGAAGTCCTTAGTATAAGTGTTCTTGTATTATGCGCGCTCGCGTAAGTAACTCAAATCAACTCGATCAACCTGTATTTAATACGTGTTTTGTTTTCATGAGCATCTGCGTTTCATTCCAATTATTTATTCATATGCTTTCTCTTCTAATTATTTATTTATGTCATTAACTTAGCTTATTCGGTCCAAGTTAGAGTGTTACTTGTTGCTCCAATAATTATCATCATTAAGATATAATTTAAGCTTGTTAGTTTTAAACTATATGCTGTTGATAATTACTTGTGATCTCGCATGCTCTCTTCTCATAGATAAGAATTCTAGTAGAAGTGTTATCCTTATTCGTTCATACCTTCATACATACATTCCTACGTACATGCATGATTAACCAATCCACTTACATTTAATGAAATTATTTCGAAATTATTCCCATAAAAGGTCAAACAATTAACTCAAAACTTTAAGTCATATTGTTTAGAAAAGGTGGTAGGTAATCTTTAACATGCATGCATGCGTGTAGGTGTTTATGTGTGATCTTAATTCCCCCATTATCCTTAATTTCGATACTTAGGTAAATTAATCCTCTAATTCCAGCGAACCTATGTCGAATTCAGCCAAGGTTCGGCTCTAAAAGAGGATGGTTCGTTGCCCTTTAGCCCAACCCAGGTCTAGGTTCGTTTACAGCAAGGTTCGGCCAGATAACGTAAAGGGTTCGGTTGAGAAAGCTTCGGGTAACAACCAAGGTTCGGCTCCCATGTGAGGGTTCGCAGTCTCCTGGTTCGTGAGCCTAGGGTTCGTCACTTGTGCATGGGTTCGTGGTGAAACAGGTTCGTGAGTCCCTCAAGGGTTCGTTGATCTGCAGGGGTTCGTCCAATACCAAGGTTCGGCCACCCTAGGGTTCGGCCACCCTGGTTTCCCGCCCAAGAAGGTTCGTGACTCCCATGGCTGCTGCAACAGGTTCGGCCGCTTGTAGAAGGTTCGTCCCTAGATCTGATCGTGAACCAACAATCCTAACATCCTCGTTTATGGTCGGTTATGTCTTACAACGGTTCAAACAACTCGGTCTAATCAAAACAAAACCCTAATCTCGATTTAAGTTGGTAGCCACAAATACATTACGTTTTTTATCAAAAACCGAAAAGTAACTGGATTTCTTACCTTCAACTCGTGACCAAACTCTAATTTTCTTGGTATCTTCGTGTTCCTCTCGATCTCACGAACGCGTAGGCACCGGAATCTCTCGAATCGGTTGAGAAACGAGTTCAAGAAGCTAGAGAGAAGGTGGAGAAGGGGTGTGTGTGTTTTTAGAGAGAGAGAGCAATTTGAGAGAATGAAGAAGATGGTGGAGTCTTCCACCATTTAAGTTCACCTCGTTCCCGCGTGTTCGGTCTCGTCTTTATCGCGATTATTAAATAAATGTCCGGTTTTACTCGTAAAATATATTTAATCATAAAACATTAAAATAATTAAGTTTCATCCAAATTAGAATGATTTTATTTGAATATTGATGTTTCTTAAAACAGTTATCGTTTTATCATTGCTAAGACAATTATTTGATAAATTTATTTATTCAATACAATTTAAGTTGTGATTCCTAATAAACATTTTAAGTTTTCATTATTAAATTAATATCGTTTGATATTATTTAATTATCTCGTCGAAATGCGTTACTCGCGTACGTATTCGTAAAGATCGTCACCTTTGCGAATCCGATGCTCGTACCGTATTTCGATTTGATTTATGTTTTATGGAATATCGTTTTAGAACATTATTCTTAATAATTATATTCGTGTGAATCGTCACCCACGCGAATACATTATTAAGTTAATAATTCTAAATTAATATTCGTGTTTAAATTATGCTCGTAACCTCACCATCGCGTATTTATTTCCAATTAGACTTTCATTAATTTATTAACTTTAATATTATAATTCCCAAACCAAAAACCCACTAAACCAAGTCACTGACACATCCATGATAGACCGAAATATGCATATGTATAGGGCATATGCAGAGGTAGATCGCAACCTCCTCTACACCGTCCCACCGCTATTTCGATAAACCATGACCATGTGTCCTTGACTAAGTTTAGTAACCAGACTCTAACAACTCCCAATTCCATCCCAATCCATTCTCATTCCAAACCAAAATCCATAATCAGTATAATGTAACTGCGATAAACTCTATGGGTCTGTTTAGTTAAGTTTCAACTAAACTTCCCAAGGTTTACGCGTATAATATATTATAATCATGTATACCAGTAACAGTGATAATATCAGTAATGTCAATCAATAATTTCATAATCATTAATAATTATAAATCTCCGGTCGTAACAGTACCATCGTACGGATGTACGGACGTACGGATGTACGGACGTACGGATGTACGGACGTACGGACAACCGAAAGTACAGTGATGTTACACTTCCAGGCTAACATTGTAGGATTTAGCGCATGAATGGAACACGGTGAGCGGCCTCCACACGGACCACACCACACAACCTAACTATTAACTAAATCAAAAAATTACAATAATTTAAGATCTAACATGATTTTCACAAGTATAATCTTAGTATAAAAGATAACATATTTAAAGCTAATCACATTTGGAGTTAACTACACAAATGGTTCATGCAAATTTCAGAAAGTAAGCGGATTAATGCAAATTCCAGAAAGTGATCGATTTAGGGTTTGAATTTACAACTTTGTTGTTACGATTTCATATTTTAACACGGTTGTATATTAACACTAACACACGTTAATTTTTGAGTTAATTTTAGACATTTTAGTTTGTTTTTTTACGATAAAATGGCTAGCTATGTCACTTAAGGGACTATCTATCTAAATTACATAAATTAACATGTTTATATGTAGTGCAAGTAATTTCAAACACGGATCTGTTAACGCGACATGAATTTAACAGGTTATACGTTTAACCTTAACAAGTTTCGTGTCTTTAACAGGTCGACACACTTAAACGTGATATAAATCATGTCTTAATAGGTTAAAACACATGTTAACAAATTATAGATATGTTAATATAGTGTTTTAAAATAATCAAGATATATTATAAGACTCAATTGAGAGAAGTGGTCACTAGAGGTGCTGCGTGCATTTAAAATATCCAACAGACTTCACCATTGATATATCAATTTTGAATTCTCACCTTTCTGGCTTCTACCCTAGTTTCCTTGCCTTCGCTCCTCACCTCCGCTCCTCCCTCGTCGTCTCTCTCATCGCCGCTCCTCCCCTTGTCGTCGTCGCCATAGCCTCCTACCAAATATGCTTTGTTTGATAGTGTAAGAGGTTTTATATAAAGGTTAAATAGTTGATTTTTGTCTTTTGGGAAAAAAATCACTAAATATGTTTTTCTTATCGTATCTCTTAGCAAGTTTTATTATGTAACTTGTTTTTAAAAAGATTCGTGTCTGAAAACTAATATTTTAAAGATCTAAGTTTAAACTGATAATAACCGTAAATAAGATTACTTTAAACTAATATTTTAAATATCTAAGTTTCAAATTACTATGTTTTTTACAAGATATAAATTTTAAATGATTATATTTTTAATTAAAATTTAATACTAAAAATAAAAAATTTAAGAATATAAAATATATTTAACAAATAAACATAATATATAATATATGAATATAAACGAACACATTACCGAACGTTTACGAACACAAATGAATGAATTCGTCCTCTGTTCATGTTTGCTTATTTAAGTAAGCAAACGAAATAAATAAATTACCGTCAAACTGTTCGCTTTACGTTCGATCGATTTGAAGGAGCTAGCAAGACCACCTTCCTCATTCTCATTTGACTTATCTTGTAATTAGTGATCACACCAGCTAACTCAGGGCACCTCCTAGCTAAGAAGCTATCTACAAATCATCCATCAAAACTCATGCCGGCGAGAGCTCCGGCCGTCGATTCTCCTCCGAACTCACACAGTAATTCCATCTCAAACCGGAAAATATATTTCTGCTCTTCCTCAGCTTCTTTCGGCTGCACTGTTCCGGCGGCAGGAATACATAAAGACCTAATCCGGCCACTGAACTCGCCGCCTTTAACCAATACAGTAACGTAAAACGTTCATTCAATCTGTTTATTCTGTTGTTGTATTCATTTTTATGGCATCTCATTGTATTCCTGCTTCTTCGTTGTTTCCCCCAAATTCCTTAACACGACGGCTAAAATCTCGAAGAATTAGATACTCATTTAACACTAATTCATCAATTAGATGCAATCTATGTAATTCAGAGACTGAGGAAGAATCAAAAAATAAAATAAACGCATTGAATTTACTCCAGGTTTCTGTAACCCTAACAATCATATCAGGTTCATTACCCCAGCCTGCATTAGCGGCCAAAGTTGCCCAAAAGAAGCGTTCTTCCAAAAAACCTGATGCGTTAACACCCCAAGAGTGGAAAACATGGTCACAGGGGCTCCCTGTTGTGGCTAATCGGATTCCGTATACTGATATTCTCAATTTGAAACGTGAAGGGAAGCTTAAACACATTATTAAACCGTCTGGTAAAGGTTTGAAGGAAAGACCTGTAGTTGTTTTAGCTGTTTTAGATGATTCTAAAGTTGTAAGACTTGTGGTACCTTCAATAGAGAGTGATCAGAAGTTTTGGAAATCATGGGATGAGTTGGAGATTGATTCAATTTGTGTTCAAGCTTATACTCCCCCTGTTAAGACGCCAGATGTCCCCCGGCCCTTTTTAGGGTTCTTATCCAAATTCCCCTTGTGGTTGTATTCATTTGTGAAGCCAAAACCAGTGTCCAAAAAAGTGTTGGAATTAAGGAAACAAAGAGAAGAACTCAAGAAAAGTAGGATTAAAGAAACTATGAGTATGAAGAAGGAGATGGCACAAATGGAGAAAGCAGCAAGAGCACAGATGAAGATGGAAGAAAGAAAGCAGAAAATGGAGGCACAAAAGCTTAATAGTGAGCAAGCCATGCTTGAAGCGCGTATTAAATACTACCGAATGTCTAACATGTGGAAAGAATTAGCTCGTGATTCCAATGTTACATTAGGTATTGGATTGTTGTTTTTTGTTATATTCTACCAGACTGTAGTTTTAAGTTATAAAAAACAGAAAAAGGATTACGAAGACAGGCTAAAGATTGAGAAAGCAGAAGCAGAGGAAAAGAGGAAAATGAAGGAATTAGAGAGGGGACTGTCAGGATTTGAAGATGATGATGATGAAGGAGAAGGAAAACCAGGTGAAGAGAACCCTTACATGAAGATGGCTCAACAGTTCATGAAATCAGGTGCTCGGGTTCGCAGAGCACAAAATCCTAAAAATGCTAAACTTTCACAGTATTTAGAAAGAGGTGTGGATGTGAAGTTTTCGGATGTGGCTGGGCTTGGGAAAATAAGGCTTGAACTTGAGGAGATCGTGAAGTTTTTTACACATGGGGAAATCTACCGAAGGCGAGGAGTCAAAATACCAGGTATGTGGGGGCTTTATTTTTGCATAAAATAACAATTTACTTTCACTTTTGGCCTGGTCTAGTCATTTTACTCCTTATTGTACATACTACATAGAGTCATATAAGATGACTTTTATAAACCCTATATGGTCATTATGTAGACATTTGTAACAGATTGGGTCATTATGTGGACTTGATATAAAAGTTTTTGTCCCATTTGGGTCATGATTAAAATAGTTGTAATGACCCAAAAGAAACAAAAAAAGCCATCTTCTATGACTCAAATGTACAAAATAGAGTAAACTGACTACAGAGGGAGAAGAAAGTAAGTCTGGTAGTAGTTTATGCAAAAAAAACTCATTGTTAATTTATTGGCTCTTTTTTCGTTTGGCTTGTGGTGTGTTTCTTGGAGGTAATTGGCTTTCTCTTCTGTTTGGGTTATCATTGAAATATCTTATAATGGCCCAAAAAAGGGCACAAAACCATCTTTAATGACTCTAATGCTCACAAAAGACTACAGTGATTAGCATGAGTAAAAGTTTAATCACACTGGTATTTATGCAAGATTTTGGCTTATGTTTTGTTTTTTGGACGTATATATTTAATTTCAAGGACAAAAAGGGCTTCTTAGACTTAAAATGTGAACTTCTTGGACAGAAAAATTAAAATAATAAGCTAAAATAGGACAAAAATGCACAAAAAATTCCAATGTCTAAAGAGGAACAAAAGTGAAAATACGTTGGTATTTTATACAATAGAAACATTGCAAAATCATTTATGTTGTGGTTCTTTTACATAAATGTATCATTGCCTGTGATTCAAAACTTGTCGCTTTATATGCTTATGCATTGATGGTCAGACAGATGTTGATTAGTACCAAACAAGAATGCCATTTTTTTTATTATTCACAACAGATTTCCGAACACTTTATATAGGGTTAAGCATGCAATGTCTTATTTATTTATATATGGAGATATCACATTATATGTTTCTATCAGGTGGTATACTTCTTTGTGGGCCCCCGGGAGTGGGAAAGACATTGTTAGCAAAAGCAGTTGCTGGTGAAGCAGGTGTGAACTTTTTTTCTATCTCGGCATCCCAGTTTGTGGAAATTTATGTTGGGGTTGGTGCATCACGTGTTCGAGCACTTTATCAAGAAGCAAGAGATAGTGTGAGATTTTTACTATTTTCATTTTTTTTTTCTGTCTTTACTTGCACTTAACTTCACACACTCTTTTTTTTAATCTTATATCATCTTTATTACTGGATCTCTACAGGCTCCATCTGTGGTGTTTATCGATGAGCTGGATGCTGTTGGAAGGGAACGTGGGTTAATAAAAGGTTCTGGTGGACAAGAACGTGATGCAACTCTAAATCAGGTTAGATTTTTAATGCATAGAATAGAGTTATTATCATCAAAATATTAGTTTGACCATGCATTGAAGTTTATTTTTGCATATATCTCAGCTCCTTGTATGCTTAGATGGATTTGAAGGCAGGGGAAATGTGATCACTATTGCTTCCACAAACCGACCCGATATCCTTGATCCTGCACTGGTTAGACCAGGTCGGTTTGATAGAAAAATATTTATACCCAAACCAGGCCTAATTGGACGACTCGAGATTTTAAAGGTTAGATCAATTTCATATTTGAAAACTTGGTGATTTTGATGACATCTATAGATGCAGCAAATTGTGGCTGATTTAGTTTGTATTTTCCCTCTAGCATGTCAAGAGGGTAAAATTAAAAACAAAAACTAAATTAAAATAAGTTAAACAGGTTGAAAGTTCCCAAAATATGTCTTTTTAATTGATAATCTCTTTAATCATATTATTACAATAATAATCTGTATAATATTTTTTTGGATTTTTTTGTACAAAAAGCGTTCCTAGACATCTATGCTCTTTTGTATCTAACTATCAAGTGAGGTTATGAATAGGTGCATGCTCGTAAGAAACCAATGGCTGAAGATGTAGACTATGCTGCCGTTGCAGCTATGACTGATGGAATGGTTGGTGCTGAGCTTGCGAATATCGTTGAGGTTGCTGCAATTAACATGATGCGTGATGGAAGAACTGAGGTATTTTATATATGTGCACATATTATTCCAAGTTAATTATATCTAACCTACATAATAATTAATATCGCTGCGAGCCTACAGCTTGTTACAACACACAACGAAGATTGTAATTTTATTGTTCTGAATCAATTTCATTGGGTACTTTTATTTCATATTCACTTAAAAATTTATAATAGTTAATTGATTAATTTTTTAATGATGACTATAATGAATAAATAAAAAACTTATATTTATTCAGTATTGGACATTTGGACACATTTTAAGGGTTTCATTAAGATGAAAAATAATATTAATAACTATAAATGAATAATGGAAAACTTAATCATTTATGTACTTTACTTTTTATTAAGTTATGTTTTCATTCTTATGATGAATATTAATATAATGCAGATCACCACCGATGACTTGTTACAAGCTGCACAAATAGAAGAAAGAGGGATGCTTGATAAAAAAGAAAGGAGCCCTGAAATTTGGAAGCAAGTGGCTATCAATGAAGCAGCTATGGCTGTTGTTGCAATGAATTTTCAGGATCTTAGCAATATTGAGTTTGTATAATTCTCAGCTTTCTCGTTATATAACTTTTGTTTTACATCTAAGTGACTTTTAATACAAGTGAGAATACGTTTTGAACAGATTAATATCGCTCCAAGAGCTGGAAGGGAATTGGGTTACGTGAGGATGAAAATGGATCACATAAAATTTAAGGAGGGGTTGCTGAGGTGCAGATTTTCTTTTTTCTTCTTAAATTGTTTTGCCATAAGTTTTGCCTAATATCACTTTCCTATTTTATATGATTTCACACAGCCGACAGTCACTTTTAGATCACATTACTGTTCAACTAGCACCACGGGCAGCTGATGAGATTTGGCATGGTGTGGGTCAGGTGAGAATATTTCAATTTTATATATATTTACATGTTTTGTATTTCTAGAGCATCTACACTTCTTTGGACTATTGGAGAAAATGTTTCCACTATAAATCCTTTAATATAATAATATTTTCTTTTTTTTTTCCTGTTCCAAAATAATTGTCCAGAAACAAAAAAGAACATGATCTTAACTTATGTTCAGTTAACGCAATTATTTAAAAGAAAATAATAAAATAGAAACATAAACGTAAATTTTGGAATGGTTATTTGAGCATATGGTTAACCTGAAAATATATGTAGGAAAAGGAAAAAAACAGAATGAAAGATAGAGGGGATACAGATTTGGTAACAGGTTAAAACAGGCTCTAGAGTCTAGAGTCTAGTCCTATAGTCTTTTATCCATACATGTGTGATGAATCTAAACTCTGCAGTTAAGTACAATATGGGCTGAAACAGCAGACAATGCCAGGTCAGCAGCACGAGCTTTTGTTCTTGGTGGTCTTTCGGACAAATATTATGGTGTATCTAATTTTTGGGTTGCAGATCGACTAAATGTATTTCCAACTTGTAACTATATGTCTATATCAAATTATTAATACCTGATGTTTTCATTCACATTCATACATCTGATTGAATATCTGAAATTTAGGACATTGATTCTGAGGCACTACGTATCCTTAACATGTGTTATGGACGTGCGAAAGAGGTACACATCATGTTGTAATGTTTATCACCACTTGATGGCTGTTTTAAGATTTTCTTGAATAAAAAAAAATGGTTTTATTTATTTATTTCAGCTCTTGGAGAAAAATAGGAAACTCATGGATGCTCTTGTCGATAAACTTGTTGAGAAGAAAAGTCTAAACAAGCAAGAATTTCTTAACCTAGTTGAATTACATGGCTATATTCAACCCAGCCCACCAAGTATACTTGATATCAGGGCTTCAAAACAGGCCCAGATGCAATCTGTGATGATGAAGCACAAAGAAGAAGCTAATCGGATTCTCACGTAGCACTACACACATCAAATTTGCAATTATATTGAAGGTCTTATTATTATTATTATTACTATTACTACTTTAATTATGATCATATTGATTCGTTTATATTTCCTTCAATCAATGGGCATGATGAAAAAAAGGGTTCAAGTGGGCAATCTTTTATTGCCAGTCCAAATGGGTCGGGTCAGACCAGGCCAGGCCAGGCCAAGCTGATCAGTCAACGTGTTTTGTTCAATTTTCCTAGTTTTATAACATATTAATGCATGTAAATATGTAATTATATCAAAATCTATATTGTTAGAATAATTAACAAAGTGGTTTAAGGAAGTTTTGAGCATTTAAAAAACACTTTGGCCGACTTTAGACCTGGTAGACTTAACTGGCTCCTGCAATTTTAGTTAAGTTTTAAAGTTACCTGTTTAGTCCATTGGAGTTTAAATACAATCCAACTTGACTCAAGTTTATGGCAAATAATAACTAACTTCCATCTTTATATGATCTATATTGGCATGTTACCATGTCTCCCTTCAATAAAGACGTGCTATTTTCTTACTCTTATGAATAAGATTAAGAAAGAACTGATTGTGATGTTTGTTTGTAGGTCCTAAAGGTCGAATCTTGTTACTAATCGCAGATGCTAAAGTGTACAAATTAGCAGGACCCGCATGCACAGTGATGATGAACCCCCTCCTCTTGTATTTTTAAGCTGTTGGTTCATGTTGGTTTTTTGGTGTTTGATGATCAAGATTCACAGTGGCAAGCCAAGGTTTTGTAAACACATGGAAAGGTTATTTTGTATTTTGTTGCAAGTTTTGTTAGAGACCTTTGGAATTTGAAGTTGTTTAGACTCATTTTTGACCGTCAGCCAGTTAAGAAGCTGTATGCAGATTATGTGCTCATTATATGGCTTTTTATTGATGTTCAACCAATAACCTTCTGCATTAGTAGTATAGTTTATTTGAAGTTTATATTGTAATCCTTTGTTTGGCTTTATGGGCTTTAGTTTGTTACAAATGATACGTTCTGTATAATGCACAATAGTAAATTTTCACCACGATTTTAAATTAGAGTAAAGTTATGTAGTCAAAGGCGCTCACCTAACCGCCTAGATGCAACCCAATGCAGCAACGCCTTGTGTCCATGATGGTGCACATGCGCAAATTTTGGCAATTTTCAACAAATGACCCATCTGAAAAGGCATGAAAATAACCAAAACTAGTTTGAGACATCTAAAAATGGTTTAGAACCAGTTTAAAACAGCAAAAAATTGTTTGAAACATCTAGAAAGGGTTTGGAGCCAATATAGAACAACAAAAAATGGCATGAAATAACACACGAATTGCTTGTGATGGGGCCAAGAGGTTTTACTACAATATTTTTTGGAGGGTGAATTTCCTTTGGAATAATGGGTGGGCTGAGACACTAGCGTTATCTGCGTTTTGCAGGCGTGGGTGAAAAAAAAGATAAATTAGTCAGAAATAAATCTTAACGAGAGAGGGGGAGGAATAGGGGGAGGTAGAGGTGGGCGAAAAAACCGGACCCGGAACTGACAACCCGAACCGGAACCGGTGGGTACAAACGGGTCCGGTTTTTTAGACAAATTAGAACTGGAACCGAAACCGGAACTGGTTCCACCTATATACCAGAACCGGAACCGGTCGAAACCCGGAACCGGAACCAGGCATTGACTTTGTTGAACGGAACTGAAACCGGTTGAAACCGGAACCAGTTAAAAAAAACCCGATTTGTGCACTTCTAGGGGGAGGAATAACAAAAACATACACATTTATCATTATAATATAATGAATACTGATAAACTAGTAAGCTAATGTTAATGCAATAATAATGCGTTACATACAAATGATTGTAGTTTTCCTTAAACTATTTTTAACGGGAAAATTCTCAAAATAACCATTTGACTAAATACTCATTTTGTCTATTTGAAAGTTAGATGTTCATCCCTCTACGGGTATCGACGCCCATAAGTACATAGGTGTCCGCCCATAAAGCTAACCAAACAAAGTTTGTCATGTGTTCGATATGGGTTCAGGCATCTGCATACTCTCATGCGGCACCGGTAATCTAAGGGCGCCAGAACTAAATAGTAGACGTGGCAAGCTTTGCTTTGTTGGCTATATGGGCAGACGGCTATATACTTACGGTCGTCGATGCTCGTAAAGGATACGAGTATTTTGATGATGAAAAAGTTAAATAGACAAAATGAGTTATAACTATTATCAAATTGACATTTTGATGACTTTCAGAGTGGCTCCTAGTAAAGTCAAAAAAAACTTTAAAATCATGCTCCTATATTTGATTTATTCAATTATTTTCAGTTTTTTTTTATTTCGATATTTTTACAGGATAACTTGAGGCATCTTCTCTTTCATGTTATCCCACTGACCTTCCATGTTAGTTTTGAAACATGTAACAAAATAAAAGAAACTAAACTTCAAACTGCAACAAGTCAAACAGATGACTTGAGTCATACAAATGGCACAATCATAAGCGTTTAAATTCCCTGATAAAGGTTTTATATTTGAATACAGTTTCCACTAATTTCTATATTTAACTCTTTTAAATGGCATATGCCAGACACAAACAGTGTTTTAAAACACCCCATAAAAGCAAAATTCATAACTAATAATTATGGTAATACAAGAATTACATAAGAACTAAGAAGTTTAGTACTCAGTTACTCAAATACATTGTTTTTGAGTTATTTTTCTGTAGAAATTTCAGTTTTTTAAAAATTTTTCATTGAGTAGGCAAATCAGCTGAAATCAATAGTTTCTGCACGTGCTTAATTCTAATGTAGGAATTGACTTTCAGTTGGTAGGCAAATAAGTTTCACAAGGTTATGATACCCACATAATCAGTGTTCCTTGATTCTTAATCATCCTTCCATTTCATTTTGGATTTTCATGTTAGACACTTGTGACTTGTCATCCTTCCTGAAACCTAATTCTGACATATCTTGTTTTGCCATCAAATTCCTGAAAAACATTCCAAATAATCTGACAATCAGACGTGATTCCCATGTAACCCAAAAAAAAACAAATAATAATGTTTTGTATTACATTATGTGACAACAAGAATGCCCCGTTTGCAGTGCGCGCATATAAATTATATATGTGTCGGCCCTTAAAGGGGCAAAAGTAAAGTTGCACTACTTTTAACGTTATTTTACTTTATTTTTGTGAAAATAACGTTAAAACCATTGGGTTGGTCGGTTAATCAAGCATCATGATCCTGAGGTCTCATTGGAAGTAGCCTATCTATTTCTAAGGGGTAGAGGTAAGACTGTCTACATCTTACCCTTCTCAGACCCTATCTTAGTTTTGCTAATGATGGGATATACCGAGTACGATGATGATAATATGTGACAACAAGAATGTCACCCTCATACTTTATTTTTCTAAAGTGACCTCCAAACAACTATATACCCTCACATCACACCATTAACATAGCAAATGCCACTTAAATTTCTTTTCTTTTTTTTTTTGATAAAGATCAGGAGACAGTATGTCGTTGCATGAAACAATCAGAATGTCAGATTGATAGAAAACATATTTATCCAAAATTATGTTTTTTTATTAATAATTAGGGTGAGCTTGGGATTGCTTATTAAAAATTATCTATCTATATTATGTCTTGCTACAGAAATATTTTTTTAGTGATTGAGATTACTCATCTGATTATTTATTAGTGAAATAAGTTATTTCGAAAGGCAATAACCAGATACACAGTGTTAATAAGCAATCCAAAACATCCCCTTACATGTCAAATATGACAAGAAAAGTATATTATCTCGATATTAACTAACATTTGGGATATGGTAATTTATAAGGATTTCTACACTACAAATGCAATTTTGGTGATATTCAAGCTAGACCCGTTTAACCCATTTCATTGTTAGCTATTCCTTTTTGACTTTTACCCATATGACCGACCTGTCAGATATTAAAAAACAATCCAAATTGACTCGTTTATAAGTAATTTGATCAAAAGTGTTGTCTGAACAAATATTACAAGTTGCATATGCAACAATTTTCAGAATGGTTGTTAAAAAACAGTGATGATTTCAAATAATATGTGGAAGGGAATTAACAAAGCCACTAACTTTTCCATACGGCATTCCAGGTACTTCTTAGAAAGATGTCTGCATATCTCAGATTTATGCCCTGATGTTTTAAGACAGCTTATATATTCTTTCTTCTCCTGCACATTCTCAGAAAACTAAATTTTAGGGTTCTTCAATTCACTATATCATATGCTTTTTACACCAAATGCAGCTTGTTTCATTTTTTTATGTCATTGTATGCAACATGCGTTCAACATTTTTATCATTGTACGCAAGTAACCTTCGAATAAAATGATGACATATCACACTGCCATGCCATAAAAAAGTAGTGATAGGTCACCAGTTCACATGCACTAGAAAGTTACAAGTACAAGATTGGAAGTATGTTACATACAAGAAAGAAAACATTGCTTTTCTTTACATAAAATGAAGAATATAACCCTGTTAGAAAACCAAATTCTAAGACATTTTAATGTGTTACATGCCTGGTCACATAAGTGCATATGGTCTAACGGAAATACACCCTTTTCTGGTGGTACTGGTCGTACGCCTCGGTTCCCTCCAAATGCTCCACCTGAAAGATATTGAAATAATGTTTCATGTCAATAAATGAAAGATTATACCAAAATTGGAAATTTATGCAATGGTGAGTCAGAAAATGGTTACATAAACTTTAACCACATTTGCAATTTCATGTATTCAAGATCAACTTCCCTGCTGCAAGTTTCAAAATTCAAGTTTCAAACACGGTATTCAAGTTCAATTTTTTGTGGTTATGAACAGTGTTTTCAATTTGTTTGCAACATTGATTAATGCCAAAGACATGAAATCTCGCATCAATTGAATCCCAACTGGATCCCCTTTTGAGATTCATCATCAATGCAATATCATTTTAGCTAAACACACACAGATTCCATAGCAAAAGTTAAACCCAAATGAAGTCGGTCTATGCAGCGATGTAATGGTCGAAATCAACATGTATCGTAGAATTCAATCACAAAATAATCAACGTTTTGGAATTCAAAGGAAAAAAAAGGCATCATAAAAACCCTAATTTTCACTGAGATGTCAATACCAGCATGTCATAAGCAGAAAAATGGAATACAATTGACAGGATAAACCCTAGGTAGCCTATACAATTAGACAGAGATACCTGCACTCATTGGAGGAGATTTATGTAGTTGTTGATCAAGAACAGAGTCCTGTTTATTGTGATCTCATTTCGTTCATCATTAACCGGCAACGGTAGAAGACGATTATAATCTAGAAAAAATCAAATAAAAGAAAAAGAAATTCAAAGCTTCAAACAAGACTTTCTAACATCAACGGGGCTCAACTCATAAATCTAGAAAGTAAACTCAACTCGTATTAAATTTTCGAACGTAAAACGTATAAAATCAAATACGGGGCGAAAAAACAGGGGTGTCGTATATTGACATTTGATTTAATATTTATGTCATAATTTGATTATTTTCATGTCTTGTGAAAAAGACATTATGATTGGGCATACTATTAGTAAATTTAGTTCTAAACTCATGTAAATTACATCTATCATACTTGTGTAAACTATTGAAGCATTATTGTTTCACCTCAATTGATTCTAGGATGGGTTGTGGTTGCTTTCAGGTGATGTGGTGGTAAATGTTTTCTAGTGAAATCCAAGATGGCCATGAGTTAACATGTGACGAGTCGGTTGTTGTTTTTAGGCCAAAAGGGTTTGTGCAAGATTTTTGTTTTAGATAGAGGTGGTTTGACGGCCACCGACAAAAAATAGTTGGAATTTAGAAAACAGACGGGAGAGGAGGTGGAAATCAACAACGTGGCCATGTGATGTGAGATTATGACGATGGTGTTTCAATAATAATGTCACTTGATATATGTTTGTAGTGGCGGTGATGGTGTTAAAGGTTGCACTAGTGTTGGTATATGTTTGAAGTTTTGAAGATGAAAGATGAATGGTATTTTAAAATTTTTAACCCTATAATTTAAGGATCATCCTTTTCATAAACCACTAATGTTATGTTGTTTCAAACATTTATTAAAAACTGTCAGTGAAAAATTGACATGTTACTAGAACCAACAATGTAATAAAATTTTGAGTATGAAAACAAAACGATGACTCTATTACACTATTCAGTCTTTGAACGAATTCAATAAACCGTCCCCAAATTCGATAGCTCATGAAGTGTAAAATTGATCTATTATAATTTTAAAGTTGAAACAACATTGTCCTCTCCTGCTACGACCACATATTTTCACCCCGTCACTTCACCAATAGACTTTTATGGTTGTCAAGTACGTGTTGATATCTCAACCATGAAATCACAAGCAATGAATGCTGTGGAGAAAGTAAGAGGATGATTGAACGGGACAGGCTTCCACATTATCTCGTAATACCAAAGTGCAATAAATGCTATAACAATAACAACCTCATTTACGGTTTTTCTGATTATTCGTAGCAAAAGTTTACATAAAACTCAATTAAATAAGAAATTGCTTATTATCAAAGTTGTCCAAAACACTATAAAAACTTTTAATTTATGGGCCGACTACCCAATTAACCGAAATATGCTTTATGGTGACTTTAGAGGTGGGTAAACCGGTTTTTTTTAGCTGGTTACGGATCCAAAAAGTTTCAGCCAACAAAGTCAACAACCGGTTCTGGTTTTGTTCGGGTAAAGGTGAAACATGTTCCACTTTTTCCAAATCCAATTTTTCTGAAAATCCGGAATCGCTTGTATCCACCGGTTCGGGTACAATCGGCTCTAGCTCGGGTTGTCGGTTCCAGTTTTTTACCCACCTCCAGGTGACTCTATTAGCTTAAATATAGAGTTTGATCAAAGTAATTGTTCTCAATGGGGAATTCTGGTGACAAATTGGTATATATAATCACCAAGCTAACAAGTTGAAGATTTTAATCTTTTATATTGCATGTTGTTAAAAAAATAAAATAACAATAACAATAACAATAACAATAACAATGTATTATAGGTGGCAATCTTCACCCAAATTTGACACAATTTGTTTATAAACAAATGTATGTGAAAAATATAGGTTGGCAATCTTCACCCAGATTAAAATAAAATAATAAATGAGTTGGTTTCGATGAACAATTATTGTATAATGAGTTAAAATGTGTAATATTATAACTTGAAATGGGTTTAGATATGTAACTCTTTAACATAATACGGGTCAAGATCCTAAAAGGCTAAAACTATGTGAATGCAATTAATTCAAACATTTAAAAATGATTAATAATATATTTGATAAGAAAATTACCAATAATTATCCTAATAGACTATTTTTTTAGTTCCAACGCATTTTGACTTAAACCAAATTAATAATTATTAAAACAATCCATTTTGACCCAACCTGGTTTTGCTTATAACTCACTCTAACCCGCAATCATTCTGACACACACCCGTTGCCCAAACCAGCTATTTTGCCAGACTTGGTAAAAAAAGGATAAAGTAATAAAATGTTATAAAAAAAAGGAAAACGAAAATAATAAAAGAAATACTGAAAACTAAAAGTAAAAAATGTTTACACTTCATTAATAATCCGATAAACAGAATATTTAAAAAGTCTAGTAATAGTTTTCATTTTTTTTTCTTTTTTTTCGGAGTTATTAACTCGTTTCTTAACTTTTTTCATGTTCCAACCGATCATCGTCAATAGTTTAACGTATTTATATTTTACATAAAAATGAAAGTTTGATTGAATGAACGACGATGATTATGTCGTATTTAAAACCAGATGTCTGACCATTCAAAGACGAAAATGTATTATATAAAAACATGAAAACGGACGATCAAAATCGAGTTTGTTTAAAGGACATATATGTGTCCACATGTTGAATAACGACATCCAGACAAGGGAATATCATATTAAATTTGTTCGTACACACCCATGGTTGCAAAAGTCGTTAGGCGCTCCCAGGTCGGAATAGCTCTTTGGAGCGAGTAATCGGGCAGTACTCGGCCCTAGGCGGAACAACTCCTTGGAACGAGTACGCGGCGAGTACTCGGCCTTGGAGATCAGCTTTTGCAACAGTGTACACACCACATACACACACGTCAATCTACATAAGTTGATAATTATCTTACTTTTTAACAACAAAGTAACACTTGTCTTCCGCTTGATTTAAATCTCGTTTTGCACATGATCTGAACTAGATCGGTTTACGATGTGATGTACATTACTTTACATACACATTTGTATAAGAGGTTGTTTTTCATAACTTGAATGCATGACCTCAAGATCTTAAAGAAACAACCTTACCAATTATTACAAGACACACTCTACGTTTAATATCCAACTTATTTATGAAAATCAATTGTAACTCAGTTACATCGTTATTTTTTATTTTATATTCTATTAAATAGATGAAAAAGAATTCATGTAAAAGATCATTATAAGGTAATGACCTTAGTTTATAGATAATTGATGTTTGATTTTCCCATCCGAGCTCGGGTAATGAGATTATAGAATTCGAGTAATGTGATATGTGACTCACTAGCTCTCTTAGGTTATGTACTATTTTTGTTTCCCTATTATAATTTAATATAGTTAATTAATGCATGTCGGTGATAAGGCATATGCATGAGAAAGCAACATACGATCATTGAAAATAAGTTAAACAAATATCAAATAATTTTCGTTGTTCGATTAAGGTGACTTACGTTCACAGGTTGTAATACAAAATTTGGTTTTACTATCTGCCTCTAACGACTCGTGATAAAAATTACATGTGCATGCATTAAGTAAGGAAATAAAAGATTAGGGTTTATTTTTTTGTACAAGAAAACTATTATGTGTTAGAACTAATAAATAAAATATTCAACTTTTATAGCAAAATATTAGCTAACCGACTGCAATGCTCATATTATCACAAAAACAATATTCAACTTGAGTCTCACCTCTGGCTCTGGGTTTAAATTTTACAAAACAAGTCACATCACCTAAGTTCTTAAGTAAAACTTTTTTTTTTTGTTCCTACTCCCACTACTATGGTTATTCATTCTATAATATTTGCTAACATCCGTTAATTCACTAGAGGTTCACCTGAATTTCTTTGTCTGATGTCTTCACTCAAAATTACATCCTAAATACCATCATGAGTGAACCCGTTTATCATACAATGAACATAGTAGTAATAGAGGTTGGATATCTTCCTACAATTTGATGCCAATTGACCTAAGTTTGGACAAAATCAAATTCAACCTATTGACATTCATTAATACTGATCTTTGCCCCTATCACTTTTGGGGCGTACCATTTTCATGGTCATGTCAGTTGTCGTAGAGATTTTCGGACTTGGACTATGGTTCTCGTTAGGTTGGAAACATGCTTGAGAGTCGCCACTCCCAAATCATCCACCTCCGAAGAAGCCACAACCGCCACACCATGTAGTTGTTCAACAGCCTAAGCTCTATCCGGCTTACGCTACCATATTACGTGAGCATGTTGCTCGTTTAGAGCGGGTGGACGATATGTTGTGTTGGTTGGTGGAGTAGCAGGCTGCAACTTTCAATATTTCAATTCATGTCTTTCCTCGACAAAGGTATGAGTTGGATCCATAGGATCCTCCTTGTCATGCTTAGGTGGTTTTAGTATTTTGTTTTTCGTATTTTGATGTGCAAACACTTTATGTTTATGCATTTGCATGTTCACGTATTTTAGTTGTTTATTGTATATGGATTGATTGGTTGGTTTGTTAATCTTATATTATAATTAAAAAAACGAGTTGAACGATGTGTATTGAAACAATTATATGTATAAAAAGCATACATTTAAATGGTTATATTATAAACATCAATATTTCAACGTTTATAATCAATTTTTATATGTTGACGATTTTATTAAATAGTTATACATAAATCAAATGATTAATCATAGTTGTGAGGGAAAAAATGAAAAATATATATTTAACAACTAAATATAGTTGCATAATTTAAACAATTTTAAAATATTTTTAAAATACTTTAAAGCTTTATATCTTGTAAACAAACAAAATTAAACACACTTGAAGAAAACTTTGTTCTATACCACACACACATGTTTTTAAGAACCGTATATTATTTAAAAAACTATGCAAACATTCTTCAACTTCGTCCAAATTAAATGAAAAAAGTCAAACGGCCAAATGACCAGAAGAGCTTGACATAAGTCGTATGATTTTCGTAGCCAAACATAATCTGATACCACTGGCAACAATACGATATGTATAGGCATGTACGAGTCGTATTCGTGTTATTTGTGTAACCTATACGTACAGGGGTGTCGAAAAATACGGCCCATGTGTAAAAGTCCCTATGAAAGTCTGAATATAGCAAGTACAACCATGCTATATAGCCTACATATAAACCTTGGCATAAGGCTCCAACTAAACGGTCAATAGCATCAATGGGTGATACCAAAACCACCCATCGGTCTTCTACCTCCTCCGTCACCGCTACCGAGTCAACTCAATCGAAACAACCTCGGTCTTGCAAGAGATCACGCCCGGATCATAATCTCACCAACAAGCATCCGGTATACCGGGGTGTCCGACTTCGAAGATGGGGCAAATGGGTGTCCGAGATCCGACAACCCCGCCAGAAATCACGCATCTGGCTCGGCAGTTTTCCGACGCCGGAGATGGCCGCCAGAGCTCACGACGTCGCCGCCTTATCCATCAAGGGAAATGCTGCAATTCTTAACTTCCCTCAACTCAAAGACACTTTACCACGTCCGGCTTCTCAGTCTCCACGTGACGTTCAAGAAGCCGCCGGAAAAGCAGCCGCCATGCAAGATTTGGTGCAGCCTCCGGCGTCAAATGAGTGTGGTGGTGATGGTTCCGATCAGGTGGATGAGTTGGGTGAAATCGTTGAGTTGCCGAGTTTAGATGGATGGTTTGAGTCGTCTTCACCGGAGGTGATGTCGGAGACGGTGGATGGGTGGATGTATCCGTCGTGGGTGGTGGCTGACATTGATGGGTTTCCGGGGCTACTCATCGACTCTACTTATTAACTAGTTTATCTTGTTTAAGCAGAATCAATAAGCATCAGGACCTTAATTTGTATTATATAAATTGATGATTAGAGATGTGAATTTTTAAGATGTATTTATTAATGATAACAATAAGAGAATGTATTATCGTTGGTGATTTGGCTCACACTCTTAACGAACCCCATGTGTTAAAAGACTGATTGGCTGATTCAGAATTGTTTTTTTAAGCAAAACAAGCAGTTCGGCCTATAACTAATTCACATGTGATTTCTTAATAAAATTATTAAAATGCTATCAAACAGCCTCTATTAATACAACCATGTGGTTTTAGTTTTTACCTATGTAATTATAGTGTTTTAATTATTTCAACTAAAAATAAAAATATTCAATTAATGCAGCCCTTATGGTTTAAAAGCTAGCGGTTTTAGCCCCCTTGGTTTAAACAACTAACGGTTTTGGCACCCGACCATAGTTAAGTTTGGGGGCCAAAACCCTTAGTTGTGTAAACCACAGGGGCTGCATTGATAGAAGGTTATATTTTGGGTTGAAATAGTTAAAACAGTAAAACCACAGGGATCAAAACCGTAATTTACTCTAAATTAAACTAATGAAAGTTTTAAACTAAGAAAAAGGCATGTTGAAATGTTCTCTTGTCATGTATATATACATATATATGCGCCTTAACAAGAAAAAACATAAACACTATTGCATCCACCTTAATTATTAAAACATAAGAAGTATATTCAGTAAACCTCACTTATAATAGAACCGAATTAATTATCAATTATTGGTATAAAAGATCAAAGTCAACTAAAAAAGAATGATGATTGTATAATGAAAGCATTGTTGAACGGTGCATTGTAGATTTTTTTAAGAGTAATTTGTACTCTTAAATACAATCTAATCCTGTATGTGTTCTTCTTAGAAAGGAGAAGCAGAGGGTAAATGAGTAATTTACCCCACTATAATAAGATAAAAGGTTCCAACATTTCATAACATTTAAACCTAACATCTTAAATGGTGGAAGCTTTGCATTGAATGATACACATGTTAAGTACAAATGCCTCACTGATTTTATTTAGCAGACAACGTTTTTAATGTGGCTAAAACCAAAAGATGAAAAAGAACTATTTAAATTAAATGTTTGTACCCTACTACCAAACATATACTACACAATTAAATATACTTGGTAAATGGCCAAGATAATCGATGTGTTTTACTACTATTTCAGAGTTGCTTCTTAAATTTCATAAATCACTAATATGATTTTAAATTTTAAATATTTATAACACATACAGTTAGTTTTAAATATTTATAACACATACAGTCAACAATACTTGGATATCAAAATACTCTCGTATGCTTGAAGGTAATTTGGTCAAACATACCTTATTTAAAAACAATATGTGTTACAAATGTTTAAAATTTAATAATATATGAATGATTTATAAAACCTTAAGAGTAAGCGTGAAACCGCAAACATCCTCTCGGCAATTTACTCAAATAATAAAAATGGAAAATAAAAATTTTCTTTTACGACGTTAGAAATTCTTATAAATTAAAAACAAATATATAAAATTAGCATAACAGACTCAAGCTACTAAATCTTCATCAATCTGTACATGAAGCAACCTTAAAAATTTAATAAAGAAAAATGGGATCTCTAATAGGAGAGGTAAAATGCTCCATTATTTTATGGGATAATAAATAATGAATGATGTTCAAGCAGCAAGAGTAACAGCATCTTCAACATCATCAGATTCATCAACAATCATTTCGTTTTTAAACAGAAGTTTAAGGTATGGAAGTACTCTTGGAAGGACATGTAGATCTGCAAAGTTAATGCTCATCATATCAAAAGCAATGCATGTTTTATGCATATAAGTTTGATCAAAAACTGGAATTTTAGGGTATCTTTGACTGAAATGTGTAAGAATGATTCTATATGCTCCTGCAGAGTTCCCCATTTCAATAGCTTCTGAGGTTGTACTGTGATTTCTTGCTATTGCTTCTTCCACTAAAGCATCCTCAAAAGTTGCCTAACATAGCAAGTTCAAGAAATCATAATAATCATCAGTTTTTAGTGAATTTAGATGCACATATTAATCAAAAAGTGATTATATAAATGTAGAATAAATTAGGTATTTCCATTCCGCAAAAATTCGTTTCTATTTTTCACATGGGTAGTCTTTTTGATGATTTATCTTTTAGGCAAATGTAATAAAAAAAGAGTAAATTATGGTTTTGACCCCTGAGGTTTTAGTGTTTTAACTATTTTAACCTAAAATAAAATCTTCTATCAATGCAGCCCAGCCCCTGTGGTTTAAACAAGTAACAGTTTTGGCCCACAAACCTAACTATTCTAACGGTTTTGGCCCCTAAATCTAACTATAGTTTGGGGCCAAAACCGTTAATTGTTTAGACCACAGGGACTGAACCGTTAGTTGTTAAGCCACAGAGGCTATATTGATAAAAGATTTTATTTTGGGTTGAAATAGTTAAAACACTTAAACCACCAGCACCAAAACCGTAATTTAATCTAAAAACAAAGAATTATGAACCTTTGCTGAATTTGTATGCTTATCTGTGGACTTTGTTTTTGCATAATTTGATCTTTTAACTTATACAAAAAGGGCAATTAATGATGTTTAGGTACCTAATAATGCAAAAAAGAGAGACCTTTTCACTTGATTTTTAGAAATTATTACATAGATCATTGCAAAATTAAAAGATCTTTTTCTTAAAAATAATGACTAACATACAAAAATAAAGTTCAAACACAAACTCGATGAAAGACCACAAGATATTCTCTTAAGCAATGAGAACTTGACATATATTCTAACACTGATTATCTGATATAGCTTCAAACATCATAAACAAGTCCACACACTATTTCCTAATTGATTATGGTTATTCAATACCCATAAAAAAGAAGAAAAAAACAATTAAATTTGTTTACCTCATGTATCAAAACCGTTGCTCCTTTAGAAGCTTCCACCAATTCAGGGCACGGTCTAGTGTCGCCGGAATAAACAATCTTCCACCCAGGGATCATTCCACCATCACAATCAACTGTATCCATACCCTTCAAAACGACCCCAAAAGCTTGAGGACAATGCACAACTGGAAAACTAATTACATTTTCTAAACCTGCATCACTGAGCATGTTCTTCAAATTCTCGATAATAGGGTACGATATGTTACTATCCACAGGATCAACTCCCCTTTTCCATAGGCTCTGCATCTGACTTCCTTTAGAAAACAAAGTATTTTTAATTTTGTTTTCATCTGGGAGTTCATAATTGTTTAGTTGATTATTGTAGTTTGATTCAAAAGAAGCTAAAGAATCTTGCGTTGTATGCCTACAATCAAGAAACTGCATATCTAAATCTTCGAGTCTTTCATATGCATCTAGGAATCTTTTGAGTTGTCTAGGCCCAATAACAATTAAAGGTTCATGAGGTACCCCCTTCAGCAAGTCACGTCTCAGAGCAAGTATTCTTGCTAAACCCGTGTGGTGATCTGCATGAATATGTGAAATCCAAATGCATTTTAAACCTTTGACTGCATTATCTGCACCTTCAATGCCAAATCTGTTGAATGGAAATGTGGGTAAGACGAGATATTTGAGGTAGCAAGATAAATCGGTAAGGCAATATGATCTTTTAAGTGTTTTGGGCCTTTTGGCATAACAAATATGAAATTATGAAATTTTTAAGGATAAAAAAGGGCATATTTGATGCTTGACTTAGCTCCCACTTTGTGTAGGGTCAAAGAAGGGGCCGGAACGCTTTGCGACTTGATGTACGAAGTCTTACCCTATACACATTTGTGAAAGAGTTGTTTCCCACAGTTTGAACCAATGACCTCAAGGTCACAAAGCAATAACATTACTAGTTGCTCTAAGGCATACCCTCTTTAAGCAAAAATATTGTATTTTGATCTTTTAGAAGGATGTATATATATAGTCAAAAGATAATCTAAACCCCACTTGAGTTGAGAAATCCCGTGAAAATCCTGTATAAAATCCGATTTTTTCTTTTCCTTTTTAGTATTTAAGCATGTAATATATGTTGTTATAATAAGATAAAAAAATTTATAAGTGTTACACATATGTTATACATTGTGTAACAGTATAACCAAATATATAACATATGTGTAACAAACGCATGCAACTTTTTTTTTATTTTCTTATAACATATATTACATATCTAAACACAAAAGAAAACAAATTTTGAATGCTACATCAGGTTTTCATAAGTTTTCTCAACTCAAGTGGGTTTTCATTATGTGTGTGTATAAAGTTTTTAATAAAAGAATTCCCAAGAACTTAAAAATTTTAGTAAATAAACATATTAGTACCTTCTTTTAAGCTGACCAAGTGTTCCTTCACCACAATCTAGCAGTAAACTACCTTTAGAGAAAAGATTGATGAAGATAGAACTAACATTACGATACTTGGACGGTTGAGAAGATCCAGTTCCTAGAAGGACAATTTCAACATTTTCTTTTGTAATATTTTCCAAACATCTAGGAACATAGTTTTGATTTACCCAGGGTTCTTTATTTATGTTCTTGTCAACTTCCATAAATGTTACCACGTCCCCTGCATCTTCTTCTTCACTTTCCCAAAGCTGAGAAACTTGCTTAGCAGCATCAGAAATTTCAGGAATTTCTAAAATTAAGTCATTAATGATTTCATTGGGGCCTGCTTTAATCGGTATACCAGATCTGTCTAATCCAAGTTGTGCATAAGGGCGCAAATGAAACTGTTACATTTAAAATAAATATAGTGCTGTTTAGATAAGTGGTCAAGAACTGCAAAATGACAAAAAAAAGAAAAAAGAAAAAAAAAACAAGAAGAAGAAGAAGAAGAAGAATTCAATAGAGATTAGAGTTATATTAATATGTTAGTCATAGTTATTAGTAGTAGGTTCTAGATAAGGGTAGTTTGGTAATAGTCATTTCTAGTTATTTGATTAGTAGGGTATAAATAGAGGGAAGGCTGGGAGTAGAGGAGTGTGGAGAAAATTAGTGATTGTATTGGCTCCTGCTGGTGCAATGAGAAGGGCTGAGCCCTGGGTTGTTCTTTGATGTAAAATTTCCAGTTATCGTTAATACAAAATCATTCCTTAGTTCTTCTTCTTCATTGTTCTCATTTCAATTCTTATTATCTATTGAGTGTGTGATCAGTTCTTCATCATTGGTCCGACCTGCCGTTCTCCACCATCAGTCCATTCCGATTTCAGTTGTAAGGGATTTCATCGTCGTTTTTCCCCAATTTCATACAATCGTCGCTTGATTTTCCTGATTACTCGCTAATTCGCCGCTGATTTAAGCTCACGATCATTTTCTGCCGGACACCAGCTCTTCGCCATCTTCCCAATCGCTACAAATTTCATCTCCACGCTCTCATCATCGTCAATTGATTTTCCAAGGAAGTCAGATCCAACAATTTCAGAAATCGTCAATAGCAATTTCATCGCTGCTGACCTGCCGATCTACACATACGTTTCCGTCAATTTCATCTTTGCGGGATCTCCTCGTTGGTTTCATCCTCCAATTCGTTGTCGATTGCAACTGTTCCTGTTGATTTCTGGAATCCGCTCCAATTCGTCACAGATTTCAGGTTCCGCTACTTTCAATTGCATATTCGTGTTTCTCCTTTGATTCAATTCGTCTCCAATTCGATCGCCGTTCTCTGCAACCTTCCAATTCAACTGCCTCTCTCCACCTACAATTCGATTCTGATTTCATCTGGCAGGGATTTTGTGGTCGCCGTATTTTCCCAATTTCAGAAATCTTCAAGTGATTTTTCCAAATGTGTCGTCCAATTAGCCGCCAATTTCGGGATCTTCCAATTCCGATCTCATCTGCGCAATTCTCCTGATCATCTTCTGCCGGATCCTGCCGGAATACACCGTGCTCGCTCGTTTGTCATCCAATTGTCGCTCGCGTCATGGATACTCGCAATCAAAACTTCCGATTGGACATGCACGAACAACAGAGTAAGCAATTGCAAGCAGATGTGGCTGAGATCAAGCAATTGGTGAGGGCCAATCATTCAGAATCCTCCGAATTCCGTAAGATGATGACCGATTGGATGAAACAATTCGAGAAACGACCTGAGGATTCTCCCGGCTCAGGTAGTGGTTCCAAAATCACCGATCCTTTCGGTTCTCCTATTCATCCATCTCCTACAGTGGATCCTTCATTCCCACCGTTTCCTTGGGCGGTTCAGAGGGTCAAACTTCCGGACTCTTCCGGATTCGATCCTCAGGGGTGGGTTAAAAAAGCGAATCTATATTTTGATATCAATGGTACTCCCGATGAACTGAGATTGAAATTGGCACAAATTAGAATGCAAGGAGTGGCCCAACATTGGTTTACAGTCGTTACTCAGGTGTATGAATCTCTTTCCTGGTTTGAATTTCAATCGGAAATGATGCAACGATTTAGTGGTATAGAGATTCACCATCCTTATGAGCAATTAGCTACTATCCAACAGTCGGATTCGATTCACGATGATATTGATGATTTCGTTGCCGGCAAGGATGTAGAGGGTACGTTGCACCATGATTCCGTCGTTAGTAAAGGATCTCTCTCTCGTGTTCGTTATTCAAATGAGTATGGGCCTGTATACAAGAATGGGTTGTCGGGTGTGGGCCAACCTCAACCCAACTCATCTTTTCATTCCCTTCCATTTGATAATGGGGAGGGTGAACTTGTGTGGTGGGAAGCTGATACTTCTCTTGATCAGGTTGCTTCAGGGATGAAAGTCACCCACGAAGAGCATTCGGTTATGCTGCAATACCTTTCAACAATTCATTCAAACAAGGGTGCTCTCAAGTTATGGTTATTCGATTTACATTCCTCTACCCCTGAGTTAGGACATGTTTTCCTCGATATCTTTCACGTTTGGATTGGAAAGGACGTAAGAAGAAACGGATTTGTTTGCGTTGGGGGAATAGATATGGGCCAGCTCACAAGCGTCCGGAAGGCAAGACACTTGAAGCAAGGCAGGATCAATGATTAACTCCCAAGTCTTGAGGACAAGACTTTTAAATAAGGGGGGAGTAATGATAGAGATTAGAGTTATATTAATATGTTAGTCATAGTTATTAGTAGTAGGTTCTAGATAAGGGTAGTTTGGTAATAGTCATTTCTAGTTATTTGATTAGTAGGGTATAAATAGAGGGAAGGCTGGGAGTAGAGGAGTGTGGAGAAAATTAGTGATTGTATTGGCTCCTGCTGGTGCAGTGAGAAGGGCTGAGCACTGGGTTGTTTTTTGATGTAAAATTTCCAGTTATCGTTAATACAAAATCATTCCTCAGTTCTTCTTCTTCTTCATTGTTCTCATTTCAATTCTTATTATCTATTGAGTGTGTGATCAGTTCTTCATCATGAACTTTACATTTTTTCCCAGTTTTATGGACCAACCTTATATCAGACGTCAAATAGAAACCAACTTACAATTTATTATTGATTTTAGCAACCAAATACGTTTTAACTGATTTCACATGTGGCACCATTTGATGACATGTCAGCAGCCACATATGCAAGAATGGCATATGTGACAAAAAATAAGGTTATTTACAGTTTAACAACTGATCTTGTAGGGAAAAATTATTTTTTAAAAAGTTAATACTAAATATCACAGCAGATGCCACGTGCATATACATAAACATTAAAACGAAAAATCAGATGTCATGTAAAAACAAAAAAATTAATTTGGCTCTTAAACACATTTAAAAAATGTAAGTTCGTTTCTGTTTATTAAAGTCGTTGCTAACATCAGAAAAAATGTAAAGTATGTTTCTGTTTTATGCTTTTTTGCCCAAATTAATATGTAAGTCACTAAATATGCACCTTGAGAAGATTTTCAGCAGAAACAGTTTTGCAAAGCTTTAAATCAGTACCCTGCAGACATAAAACTGCATATTATAAATAAATAAATTTTTTTACTCATTTATCTAAAGATCTTATAGACTCGAAAATTACATCATTTGAACAAGTCGATCGTTGAAGTGACCAAAAACCTGGGGCTGGGAAAAACTGAGGACACACATAATTCAGCCGAGTTGCAACTCTTGCACTAGATTGCAAAATTGGTATCTGAATATTCTTCCTGAAGAAGCAAAAAGGAGAAACTTTATAAAATTACTAATTCATTGCCCACAAAAATGAATCCACTTAAATTTGCACAAAAAAAAATGAAGGGCAAATTACACGACATAAAAATGAACTTCACACTTTTCCTGGATTTGGCAGCCAACAATAAATTAGGCGCAAATTATAAACAAACATAAAATTCATTATCAATTTAGCAATCGGCCTCATTTTAATTAATTTTAGTTGTAAATTGCTGACGTGCACTTGTTGATGTCATGCCAGCTACCATATCATAGGCCACATATGCAAACAAATGCTTATTGTGAACATTCTAAAATTACATTTATATACGAGTTTTGAAGAAATAGTCAACGTCATATCGGACGTCATAAAACATATGCATATACACATCCAAAAACAGGCCATGTTACCAAAGCGGATAATAATATGCAACTTGGTGGCTATAGTCTTACATTTGATGTCCTGTCATAATATGCTCAGCCCCACCAAATCTTGAAATCCACTTTTGATAATCACTAGAGTTTACAACTGATGATGGAGTTAAATGAATTACACAATTCACAATTTTGTGTTTTTCTTCTGCAATATCAGTATAATAATTCTCAAGAGCTTGCGCGGATAATATTTCTTGAAAATGAGAGAGTGTAGGGCAATCTACAAGTAGAACAATGGGCCCAGGAACAGAAGGTCCAAGTACATCATCAGGATCAATCTAAAGAATATATAAAAGATGCATATCAATTCAACATATTTTTTGTCCATTTTTATAAATAATTCGTTAATTATGGTTGCAAAACACAATATTATAAGGGAATGAATAAAATTTGGGAAGTTGTATGAACAAAAAAATAGACTTTCGGTAACTTTTCACCTATTTGACTCATTCCCCATTTTCCTACATTTTTATATTTACCTGTTTGAGATAACAAAACCCATTCATAAGCAATTCAAAATTGTCACCTCTACAGAAATCTATGAAAAAGAACAAAATGAAAAGTGACTAATGTACCATGATATCTTTTGAATCCGACTTCACGGATAATCCTTCTTGTAGTTCACGATATTTGGGCCCTGGTCTTAATCCAAGTGCTTTGGCCTTTTCTGGGTCAAATTTACCCCTAATCTCAGGCAACTCACAAATATATAGAACAGAAATATCGCTAGACTTTATTGCAAGCTCGTCTTCTTTGAGACCATGGGTTTTAGGTCGCAACAAAATAGCTGATATTTTGACAACTTCATCATCAATAAGTTTCATTTGATCATTTAACCTTTCAGGATCATTATTCACTAAACCTCTATCAGATTTGCCTGATGGACCAAAGCATCGTGTGTGAACCATGGCTGCATTTGGAATGAAAGATTTCATTGCATCTACTAAATATTTAAAATCCGAGGGCCCCCATACATTTACCTTCAAAATTCAGCCAAAATCTTTATTAGCAAATAGCAAATTATTTCATTAATTGAATACAACATTTAGAAAAATCACAATTCAAGCTATCATCGTAGGAATACTTACAGATATCCCTTCTTCGCCAGTGCTAGCCAATGTCAATAAAAGACCTGCAAAGTAAAATTATGAAACTTCATATCTAAGTTGAATAAAGATGCAAACTTGAGAATAATGCACAAACCTGGTAATCCACCAGCAGTTTCAGAGCAAACCCGTGAAAGAAATATGTGATCAATCTAAAACATAAAAGCATGACATCCTCATTACTAAACAAATGTAGATTTTATGTAAATCTTTGCGATATAAATTTTACCTTTGACAACTTGATCTTATGTTCAGTACAAAACCGTTGCAGTCCCTGAACAAATCACATGAATTTTCATTGTTAATTTCTTTAGAAAAGAAGATAGCAGTAGTCACTGATCAGATATAAACTTAATTTGTGATGATGCAAGATCAGATATAAAATTTAGTTAAATTCTCAATCAACTATATAGTCAACCATATTAACTGATTAAAAAATAAAATTAAAAGCACATCAAAATTCTTACTTCTCCAGCATTGAATATAAATCTCTGCTTATCAAAGAACAGCAAAACCGATGGTGATGTATCTTGAGTATCCATACCTGTCCCTAAAATCTGCTCAAAATAAAAAAATAATAATAATAATAACATCTTTTCACTTGCAAAATCAAATAGAAAACCCAATAAAAAAGTAACATTAGCACATTCATCATCAACATATACCTGAACATAAGAAATGGTATTAACAGGATTCAATCTTCGAACTTTCAATTTTAGGTCTTTGGGCCTACTCTTATCTTTACCCTCCGCTCTTTTCTTGTTAAAACCAGAACTGATTCCAATCTTCTTGGTTTCTTCCACTTCATCCTCCATCTTTATAAAAGACAACTCCTTTTTCTCCTTGTTATCAATCTGCTTAAAAGAACTGGAATTTCTGCTACTGGTTCTACGATTGGAACTCAAAGATTTTGAATTGTACCTGTGCGGTTTCTTTGATGAAAGACAAGTAACGAAAGGGTATGAAAAACGAAGGGATTTGTTGGGTTTAATTGGAATTTTGTTGCTGAATTTCAAGATTGAATTGGGGTTTAAAGAAGAAAGAAAGAAAGATCGATTTGGGTGGTTGGCAGCAGTTGAGAAGATGAGGCGAAGGTTTGAAATTTGGGGCATTGTGTTCATTGCCGGAACCCTAGGAAAGGGTTTTAGCCATCTCCCAATTAAACAATTTCACAGGTTAACAAGATGCAATGTTACAATGAAAATAATACATTATCAGTTACAAACAAGATGCTGGAATAGCTCAGTTGGTTAGAGCGTGTGGCTGTTAACCACAAGGTCGGAGGTTCAAGCCCTCCTTCTAGCGTTTTAGTGTTTTTCATTTAAAAGCAAACAGTTTGACCCGTTTTGCAAAATTTTAATACCTATAATTCCATAAAAGTCTATCCAACCCGACAGGCGACAACCCGTTGCATAATTCATACTTACAGTTAGCCCAATTAAACCCATTCTTATTTAGAGATGATCAAAAAAACCGGTCCGAACCATAGGTTTGGGATTTTGACCGTTGGAATAGGTTTGGAACCGAACCGAACCGGTTTTAACGGCTAGTCGAGAATATTACCGTTTTTTTGGAAAAAATAGCCGCTGGGGGTGTTTTTGGACCTTTTTTTTTGGTGTTTTTTGGCATCTTAGACCCCATAAGTTTAATATAAATAGGTAGTGGTTGTTTATAGATTCAATCACACAACTCTCAAACGCAAAAAACGCTCTCTAAACGCAATAAACGCTCTCCAAACTCTCAAAACGCAAACCCCCTCACAAATGGCTTCATCGAGTGCTAACTCTTCGGTTAGTTGTGGTGTTTCAACAAACCTTGAAGTTGTTGAAGTTATTCCTACGAAAAGGAATCCCGAAATATGGAAAAATTACGATTTGTGTAAGATGTCGAGCGGTCTGAATAAAGCTTGGTGCAAGCTTTGTAGTAGTTTTATCAAACACGGCGCGAATAATGCTTTGAAAAACCATCACGAGTTCAAATATTGCAAAGCTTTGAAGAACGAAACGGCACGAGGTCAACCGACGATGTCGAACGACGGGAGTATTTTCGCTTATAGTGTTGATGCGGTTCGGGAGCAAATGGCACAATTCGTGATTCAACAAAGTTTGTCATTTAACCACTTCGACAACCCTCGTCTAACTCGACTTATTCAACAAACTCCTCAACCTCGTTACACACACGTAAGTCGATCTGCCATTAGAAGAGATTGTTTAAAAATGTGGAAAAAAGCTAAAAATGAACTTATTTTGGGTTTTGAAAATTTACAAACCGGTGTTAGTTTAACTTATGATGTTTGGTCCGCTCCACATGGTTCAACTGACTCATACATTAGTCTAAGTTTTGACTGGTTTAAGGTTTTATTAGGGTTTTTATTAATTATTAGTTTATGATTTGATTAGTTTAAGGTTTTATTAGGGTTTTATTAAATAATAGTTTAAGTTTTGATTGGTTTAAGGTTTTAGTTTAAGGTGTGATTAGTTTAAGGTTTTATTAGGGTTTTATTAAATAAAGTTTAAGTTTTGATTGGTTTAAGGTTTTATTAATTATTAGTTTAAGGTTTAGGTTTTATTAGTTTAAGTTTTTATTAAAGGTTAAGGTTTTATTAGGTTTTGAAAAAAATATATATATATTAAAAACTGGTTTCAAGATCCGGTTTGGCCCAAATCGGTTTTTTTAGATTCCAAATCGGTTTGATATGTTTGTAATTTCGATGTTTAAAACTGGTTTATAACCCAAACCGGTTTGGCCTAGAACCGGTTTGACCCATGCACTGTAGAATTCGGTTTGTAAACCGAACCGGTTTGGTGATAAAAACTGGTTTGAACACCTCTATTCTTATTCAACCATTTTAGCCGGTTTCAAAGTTTGAGTTGGCCCAAATACACCAGTATGAAAATCTCTTTTACCCGAGTAAACCCATTTCTTCTGTCCCACGTTCAGCCCTTTTCTGTTGCTGTGTTGCATGTTTTTCAAGGAATAAGAGTTAGCCCATAAATCATAATTAGAGTTAGTCCAAATAAACCCAATTTTATTTAACCATTTTAGCCGGTTTCATAATTTGAGTTGCCCCAAATACACCAGTATGGAAATCTCTTTAACCCAAGTAAACCCATTTCTTCTGTTCCCCATTCAGCCATTTTCTGTTGCATATTTTTCAAGGAACAAGGATAAATTGATGAAAAGAAAAAAGAAAAAAAAAAAGATAAGATGGCATCATAACCACAAGACAAGACATACCATGGTAAATGTAAGAGCAATCATCTAAAGTTTGCCAGAAAACGACCATTTTATAAGCAAGAAGTTGAAATAAGCAGTCTTCAAAATAGACAAAATTCAATCAACGAAATGTCTACTTTCTCACACAATTGCTGTTGCAATTCATAAACACCCATTAGTTTCAATTGTTGTATATTTTAGTGTAATTGAATGTAAATGAATCTTAATGAGTTCAGAGGTATAGATTGCATTCTCGTTTAAGGCTTCTGAGCTCCAGACCAAGCGGGGGTCAAGGAGATGGGTTCTAGAACACAGAACAAAGAAGAAGAAATCTCAATCTCACAAAACTCTCTTGTATTATCCCGATCAAATTTCTTGTACTAGGAAAAGTATAAATAGTTATTAAGTAATTCCTCACATGGTCCAATAGAAATCCTAGTTTTTATGTATTATATTCACCAACATCATTTTGGTCATCCAAATTACATCAAAAGCCAATACCACTCTAACTCAAGGTCCAGAGGTCTAACCATGAACATGGTCCCGATGGTCAACTCGCCACACCAACTCAAGAATCGCTCTGTTTGTTTAGCTTTTGTTAGTAATACAAGTCATGAACATCAACTATTTAGATTCGATCCACGTTGCATATTACCAGATGGAGCATTAGACAAATCATTTTACGAATACTTTGATGTGTGTAAATTTCTGTAAGATTTAAATAAATAAATAATTATATGACCCTTATTATAATCTATCTAATAAATCAATTACCTAAATACTCCTAACAGATAGATTAGAGGTGGCAATGTTTACCCATGTTAAAAGAAATGGGTTGGTTTGGGTAAACAATTGTAGTATAATGGGTAGGGGTGTTCAAATTCGAATATCCGGAGATTCGGATATCCGAAAATTTCGGATAGTGATTTTTACTATCCGAATCCGAAATTTCGGATTCGGATTCGGATATCCGAACTCTAAAATAAAAATTAAAAAAAAAATACATCCGGATATCTGAAAATCTGAAAAATATCCGAAATATCCGAAAAAATATCCGAAATATCCGGAAAAATATCCGAATATCCGGAAAAATATCCGAAAAAAATAAATATTTCGGACAGTTCGGATAAATTTTTCAAAATTACTATCCGAATCCGAAATTCCGGATATCCGAATTTTCGGATATTTCGGATTCGGATACGGATTTTTTTGAACACCCCTAATAATGGGTTGAAATGGGTAATATCATAATATGGAATGAGTTGGGATGGGTAGCATTTAAACACAATGTGTGTCAAGACGGGTAACCAAAAAAGTATCTAAATGCATTGGCTTCAAACATTTAAAAATGATTAATAACATATTTTATGAGAAAATCACTAAAAATTATCCAAATGGATTATTTGTTTACTTGTAACACATCTTAAGTTAAACTAAAATGGATGTTTTTTAAGAATAATTCATTTAGACCCGAAATGATTTTGCTTAAAACTCGTTCTAACTTGCACCCATCCTGACCCGAACTCGTTCTGACCCGTTACCCGACCCGACCTAGCCATTTTGCCAGGTATAAGATAGATTATTATTTGATGAACATGATTATCCTTATTTATCTTAATTATGGTTTCTCTCTGATATGTATATATATAAAGGAAAGGATTATAATTAAGGTTGGTCAACATCATAGTCACGAATTCCTAAGCATCAGAATTCAAGACCTCTCAAAGTCTTTCCAATCTATCCTCATCATACATCCTAACCAGAAATACAGTTAAATCTACTTAAAGAAATCATGTCAGAAATAGACAATATTTTTTTTTTGGGTTCATATGTTTAATCTGATCTATCTTATTATTGTTATTTTCGGCTTCGTATATGCTTTAGATCTAAACTATAAATCCATGAAACAACTCCAAAATGTGTGACCTCATGAATACAATGGAATCAAACTCAGCCCATATATCAGATAAAATGACGTGTCAATAATTCACTAATCAGTAATCATATCACAATGTCACATTGTCACATGCCCTGATTGGCCCATTCACCCACTATATTCTCTTTTCTTTAACCCAATCGAAAAGAACAATCCATAAAGGCATAAAAGGCAGAAACATACCAAAGTGGCATAGTAGCCCATACAGTGGGCCCTCTTTCAAATTTCTACAATCAACCCAAACAATTGCCTGGGCCCATTAACAATGTGGATGATAAAAATGAATAGAAACAAAGAAAAACAAATAAATTGCATTTCTTTTTTATTTTTACAATTAAAACAACCGGAATCATACTCAACACGAGAACAAAAACATTGGACATTTAGTAGTCGTTGGTGAGGGGAATATGCTCATTGGAAATGAACACGATCGGGTAAATAAGTCCAGCCAGGCCACCGCCAATAAGAGGCCCAACCCAGTAGATCCAGTGTCCTGAGAAGTCAAAGGCAGCTACAGCAGGCCCGAATGATCGGGCCGGGTTCATTGAACCGCCTGAGAATGGGCCTGCAGCCAAGATGTTGGCACCAACAATGAACCCAATTGCAATGGGTGCAATTGTGCCTAGGGAGCCCTTCTTTGGGTCACATGCCGTGGCATAAACGGTGTAGACTAATGCGAATGTGATAATAATTTCAAAAACTACCCCTTGTAGCTCTCCAACACCCACTGCAACACCATGTGTAGGGATGGCCTGAAATTGAAATACCAAAGGCCACTTAGAATATCTTACAATGACAAAAATGCCACTGCTTGCATGTAAAGATTTTAATGGTTAACCACGACTCATGAAGCAAGATGTATAGTAATATTCTTACCAAGCCTCCAGTGACAAAACTGAGAAGGAAGCACGCAACAACAGAGCCCAAAAGTTGAGCGATCCAATAAAATAATCCAGTCAAGAAGGTAATCTGACCACCTACAGCCAATCCAAAAGTGACAGCTGGATTCACGTGGCCGCCAGAGATGTTGGCGGCAATTGAAACCGTCACAAAGAGGGCGAGTCCATGGCAAATCGCAATAGCTACTAGACCAGATGGGTCGAGTGCAGCATCTGCTGTTAATTTGGCTGTCACATAACAACAAAAACATGTTATAATATAAATTTGATAATCATAGAAATTAAATAAGCAATCTCTTAGTGAATTTACTCATTTGTTTAGCAGTGCATACCGTAAGCGATGGCAGAGCCAACACCCGCGAAGACGAAGAGCAAGGTGGAGATGAACTCAGCAATGTAGGCTTTGATGGAGCTGGAGCTGAATGAATCATCGAAGCTACCGATCGCGATTCCGGGCATTTTTGTTGAAGAAGTGAAGATGTAGAAGATGAGGAAATATAGAAAGAGGAGAATTGGTGTTGTATAACACCAAAGAGGCTTTATATACACAAAGTCACCAAATAATAATGATAGCTAAGCTCATGTCTTATAAATAATATATAGTAACACAGGGATTTGTTTTATTATTTGACTTGTTCACGAGCTTCATCTACCATACAAATAAATATCTAATAATATAAAGGGTAAATTTTAGTTTTGATTATTTATGTTTTAAAATGTCAAAATCAGTCATTTAAGTTTCCAAATGTTGCAAATTCGATCATTTTTTCGTTAAAGAATAAAGGATCATATTTGAAAATTTATGTAAACATAAAGAACCACAAGTGAAATTTACTCAATTACTTATATGAATTTTTTGACATTTATGCCCACTATTCTGTTAAAAAGCTCAACAAAGTTAACATAGAAAAGACCGAGTTTGTAACATTTTGAAAATTTAAAAGACTGATTTTGATATTTCAAAGCATAATAAAGCTTTTGAAATTTTGTGTAAATATAAATGAACAAAATTGAAATTTACCTAAGCAAGTTGGGTTTGGTTAAATAGTTTTACTATTTCTTATTAGAGTTTAGTCCTTTAAAAATGACTGTATACAAGTAAATATTTCAATCTTATCCACTTGTTTTGAGTTGTTTTGTTTATAGAAACAATTAAGTTACACATGTCATGTTTAGTCAAATGGTTTTAAACATGTTAGATTTAAACATTATTTACATGCTATTTTTGGTCCATATAAATTCAATGGAATATGGTCCACATATATGACTTAAAAATCATTTATAGTAAACTTTTATTCTTTAAAAGGCTGATGAATACATTTGAAAATTGATTACTCGGGTAAAATCAGTGGCAGAACTTAACATGTGTTCTTGGTTGTAAAGTGTATTTATAGTTAACTAGGCATTGCTTCAGTGGTACCTCAAGATTCTTCCAAATGAGAGGTCTTGGGTTCAAATCCTTCCCGCAACGAAATAGCGGTCTGGGGGGGTTAGGGGGTTTTCCCAGTAGGGTACTGGGGTTTCCTCCTGAGGTGGTTATGGTGGCTCATGGGAGGTACATGTAACTAGACCTTGGTGATATGGCTTGGAAACAGTAGGTTCACACGATTGTGACCTTCGTCGTTCAAAAAAAAAGTTAAACTAAATTTTACAACTTAACTTAACTCTAACATCTTAATTGAAGCAAACAAACAAAACTTAGGTGATGATAAAATCATAATGCATAATTAGTTGATACTTGATAATCATACTTCTTTCATTTTTATTTAAGTGGGCCCATCCTAGAAATTGTTGAAGAAAGGACGCCACAAATGGGCCCAAATGAACCGACCAATATATAAAAAATAGGAGCATAATTGTCGTTGTTAGCCGTAGTTGGTAGATGGGCTTCCTTATAGAGCTGTTTTTCCAATGAGAACTGGCCGGCTGACTTGGATGGATAGGATAGGAGTAGGCCTGTAAACGAACCGAACGAACACGAACACAGGCATGTTCGTGTTCGTTCATTTAAACTTAACCGAACACGAACACGAACACGAACACCTTAACGAACATGAATTTTGTGTTCGTGTTCGTTTATTAAGAAAATGAATATGTTCGTGTTCGTTTGTGTTTGTTCATTAATAAATTAAACGAACTGTTCATGAACATAAACGAACACAAACGAACTAAAATAAACGAACAAACATAAATGGACATTTTTTTAACACCATTGAACAATCATAAACGAACATGAACACTATTGAACAAACATAAACGAACACAATTGAACAAGAATAAACGAGCACAAACGACAAATCTCTTAAATGTAAATACATATCATTCGCAAAATAGTCAGTTAACCGAACGAAAACTAACATTACATAGTTAACGAACATAAACGAACATTAACGAACACAAATAAACGAACGTAAATAAACGAACATAACCGAACTGTTCATGAACATAAATAAACGAACACAAGGTGTGTTCATGTTCGTTCATTTAATTAAACGAACACAAATTTTCTGTTCGTGTTCGTTCATTTATTAAATAAACGAACATAAACGAACTTCTTACCGAACAGTTCACGAACAGTTCATGAACTGTTCGGTTCGTTTACAGGCCTAGATAGGAGCCAACTGTACATTTACTTTTTTCGCTAATACAAACAATTATAAAGCCAGAAAAGCAGTGGAGTAATCAATTGCAAACACCTCTAAATTAATTTGTTTGTTAGCAGACAATCGTCTTTTCAATCTAAAGATCATGAGTTCGAGTATCACCTTAAACAATATGTTTCAGGTGGATCAGAAGTTTTACAATAGTAGGTCTTCGGACTGCATATTTCCTATGGAATGGTTGGCGGGCTGTGTCACATGCGTCGTTTGCTTTTCACGGGTGTAGATGACCTTTTGCTATTGGGTTTACTCGGGTGATCAGGTTTAAAATGTATCCGTTGCTCGTTCAAAAAAAAAAGGAAGTAATCAATTGTACATGCTTATTGAGTTTTATAAATAAAAGTAAGAAAGAAAAAAGAAAAATGAAAGAAAGTCTAAAAGCCTAAAAGTCTAAACAACTTTTAATGTCATTAAGTAATTTTCATATATATTGAGTTCAACAATAAATACGTTACATGATTGTAAATTGACTTTTTTTTTTTTTGTAAATTTATAGTTTTTCTCCGTTTGACAAGTATAAAATATCGAAATACCCTTAAAACTATTTATGAAAATCAACTTTATGCATATTTTTGGAACATGTGTGGTTCGATATAAAGAAAATTAAACATTTTATAGCTATATGGTCACAAAACTTTAAAATTAGGGTATTTATTGGGTCAAATTTAAGGGTAAATTTGATTATAAAAGTTATATAGAATTACTTATAGATATAATGTTATACTTTTATACAAACTTCATGCATATGTCTACGATAAACTCGTTGATTTATTTAAATATGTAAAAGTTGATCACATGTTACATAAATTGGCATATTCGAAAGCTTAATCTGGAAACTTTCACGCTTACGTAATGTTTATATAATATTCTAAAACACCGACCTTTGGCTCTCGGCATTGAATAACTTGTGTTCGTCTAGTCTAAATGAGTTACTTTAATGTAGTCATGTATGAGTCTTGTTGACCTTTGGGACATCAAGATAAACTTTAATTAAGTGTTTGTTACAACTTACGTTGGCCATGTGTTAGTCAGCCAAAATATATATATATATATATATATATATATATATATATATATATATTTTTCTATGCCAACTGCTACATTATTAGATGGTACGTTCACCTCAAGTTGAAAATTAAAATAATTTTCCTCCATGTAGGCTAAGGATCATGTTACTAGCTAAAGATGAAAGTATGTTTGTCACATCTTAGGCCATGTGGTATACCCGTATAAGTTAAAGTGATCTAAAAATAAAGTGCTTGTCACATGGTAGCCACCTAACTCGTACATAAATTTTACAAGTAAATTATTGATATAGTCCATGTGTTTTCCTACTATTTCACTCTTGATCCTTATGTTTCGTAAATTACTCGTATGGTCATAAAGTTTAGACATTTGTAACACATATAGTCCTTAAGTTACCAAATTACCATCACATACTTGACCAAATTATCATCACATAAGGATTAGATGTGTTACAAATGTTTAAAGTTTGGGATCATATGGGTAATTTATTAAACCAATTAATCAAGAGTAGAATACTATCAAGCCACAAGAATCAAATCCGTAATTTACTCTTAGTTTCAGGTTAACACGGTATGCCCATCTGAGTAAGAGTGGTGTGAAAATTAAATATTTTATTTTTTTGAGTAAATTACAATTTTGGCACATTTGTTTTAAGTGTTTTAACTATTTCGGCCCAAAATAAACTCTTCTATCAATTCAGCCCCTATGGTTTAGACAACTATCGGTTTGGCCTGTCAAACTTAACTATTATAACGGTTTTGGCCTAAAATCTAACTATGATTAGGGGCCAAAAACGTTAGTTGTCTAAATTACAGGGGCTGAATGATAGAAGATTCTATATTTGGCCAAAATAGTTAAAATACTTAAAGCACAAGTGCCAAAACGATAATTTACTCTTATTTTTTTAACAGTTAACTTTAATTCAAGAATTAACTAAACATGATATCAATATCAAGTTAAAATAACAAATTACATAACTCAAAAAAAATAATAAATAAATAAAAAATAACCGTTAGCAACAACTCGTTCCTCAATCCACACAATCTCACACCCATAAGATTTCTCACGTCAACCTTCTCACGATATCCACTTCTTGAAAGACCACTCACGACTTCTTTCACAAGGCTATAAAAAAACCCTTAGAACATCCGTAATACCTATATGTGTGTTTGTTACACATATGTCGCATATTTGGTTTTTATTGTTACATAATATAAAATTGTCAATCTGTAAAATATTTGAGACAAGCACTTATTTCTTTTTTTTTTTTCATTTTCTTATAACAATATATTACATGCGCAAACACAAAAAAGAAAAAAAAATTGAAAGTTACACCGGGTTTTTACAAGTTTTCTCAACTCAATGCGTTTTCAATTTATTCTTTCTCTATACACACACATATGACTTCTTAACAAATATCTTTTTTTTTTTTGCACAGCCTAAACGCGAAAAATAAACGCGACATTGATGGGTTGTAAAACACATCCGGTTTTTAAATAGTTTTTAGTCGATTTTAGTTTGTAAATACGTCGATTTTGTTTATTTTTTAGATTCTTTTTACATTTTATTGTTTTTACAGGCTTGTCGAATGAAATGAGCGGAAATCGAGTTCGAAACCCGAAGGAATCGAGCCCCGGTTGAAATCAAGAGAAAAAGACAAGTTTTAATCATTATGACGTCATCGCGGTACGCGATGAGGAGAAATACAGCCTTCGCGGTACGCGAAGGATTTCGGGGGTTCCCCGCTTGTTTTGTCTATCGCGGTACGCGATAATGTTTTGAATTGAGCATCGCGGTACGCGACGTCTTTTGAAATTTGAAAAAAGTCAAGATTCAAGCGAGATTAAATAGGAGACGCTCCCCAGCCGTTTGGGAGACGATTCTCGATCATTTTTGGAGTAGGAGAGCATTCCAGGAGCTTGAGAAAGCATTTGGGAAGCATTGAAGGGCTAGAAGACTTTGTTTACATGTGAAATCATCTTGGTCATTCTTTGTTCTCATTTGTTCTTAATTTTTAGTATTTTATTTCATCTTATGCTATTGTTTCTGAGATTTATTGACTGAATATGATGTTATTAGGCTAGTTGTTTGATTTTACTTAGGTTAGAATGAATGTTTGATGATTATTGATGGCTATTGACTTTTGTTTTGAATTGTGATGGAAAACACTTTTGTAACAGATCTTATTCTGTCATTTTGATGAGTTTTGCATATCTAATCTTGATTATATCAGTTTATATCATGTTCCATACGTGTTTATTGAATGTCTTTCAGTGTTAGACGCGTATTAGGTCATCGACTTGGTGTTATGACTAGTTTGTAGCTTGTTTGATATCACTAGCTATAGGAAAAGATATAATTGATGTTTTTAGGATTCTTTGTGTATCTAAGTTTAGAAATCCGGAAGGTGATAGACTTGTCGGGTGATCTTTAGCATTAGGGTTTTCATGATAATTACCAGGGAGGGTTGGTTAATTGAAAGACTTAGTGTTATTGTCATTTCGTGTCAAATTAGACATTCTAAGATTACTTCTTGCATCTTTGATGTATTGGAATAAGAAAATCAGGAATGTGACTTGTTCATTTGAGTACATAAGTGTTATTGGAAAAATCCGGGAGGTGATTCAATTAACTAGTGTGTTTATTGCAAAAATAGATTTTCTTAGTTGGTTTTATCTGGTAATTGATCCAGAATCCATTAGGTTACCTATATTTTGCAGTTTAAGATCCTAGTTCCATCATATCAAACAAAGTCAATAGTATCAATAATCACAAACAGGAATTCTACCTAAGTAGAGTTTTTCTCAATTGTTTAGGTTTTTATAAAACTGTAATCATTTCTTTTAATTAAATTCATTAATCTGTTTTAGGGTTTAATTATTAGTTGAACTTGCTTTTTCTAATTTAATTAGGATAATTAGTTTAATTGAATTGTCATTTTTAATTCAAACCCCCCCATTTGTTTTAAATCATTTTCTAATCTTATTTCGTTAAGTCAGTGTCTCGTGGGTTCGATATCCGGACTTTCGTTAGCTATTCTACAGTTGATAGGTACACTTGCCTGTCGTAGTGGTTTAGTTTAGGATTTTCGGTTTTAACTCGTTGTAATTAAGTCGAGTCTAGGTTAGTATTTATAGTTATTTTCTTAGACCATTTTTGAGGACATCAGACATTAACCCAAAAATACACCACAGAAAAATAAAAAATAAAAAATACAACATTCCATACTAAACGCGACATTAACTCAAAACTTATTGAGTGAAAAATGGGGTAGATTCAGGAAGCCAAGAAGGTAAAGACGATCAGGAGAGAGCTTTTCCTAGACATGGACCTTAACAGACTCAACCGGAAGATAAAAAACAAATGAGCATCCAAGGAGAAAAGTCCGAAATTATCAAAACAAAAGAGAAGAAAGGAATCAGGCAAAGTACACGCCAACCAAAGTTGCCAGACTTGGCCTTTTCCTGGACCTAGACCACCAAAACATCAATACAACTCAAATAGATCCTGAAAAAACATTTTTTTTATAACCTAAAGTGAAAACTTCTCCATGAGTCCCAGTAAATATTTCGTATGTTTCCCCTGTTTTTGATCCACAAGTAATAATACATTGAATCTCTCCAAGAAGTTCCTTTGCTTCTTGATTGAGATTTTTAAAAATCTTCCCGTTTCTTGACTTCCATAAGATCCGAAGAGATGTATGTAAGATGCCATGCATGAGTTTTTTTCATTTTCTCATGGTATGGCCATCAGGGGCGGCCCTGAGAATCAAAAAAAATTTCGGGGCCTGGGTGATGGAGGGTGAATAGAATAAACCTAATAAGCTTTAAGTGGTTGATTTTGATTATATTTATATGCTTATATTCCTTGAATTAGATAATGTGGCGTTTCGGTTGCGTTTCAGGTTAAAAAGCTAAGAACCGGAGCATATGACGATAAATTAAGTCAAGGAAAGATGGATTGGTGATTATAGGATGATAGAGAATGGAAAAACGAAGATTTTGGTCCAAACGGGAGGTTAAACGGAGTCCGGATGAAGAAATGAGAGTCAAAACAAGTTTAACGCGAAAACCGGACCAAAGGCGTACCCCTATGACTCAGCCGTACCCCCTACGGTGCTGAAACATGAACTTAACAGAAATCAAGAGGCGTACCCCTACGGCTCAGGCGTAGCGGGTACTGCAGCCCGCAAATTTGTTTTTTTTATTATTTCGATCTAGGGTTTTGGGGCATCTATCATTCAGCCTCCAGGGACCTACCTTCCAAAAGTCATTCTTCATCCATAGCCATCGATCGGGGTCATTTCTAAGGCGAATCGAGATGAAATCTTCAACCGAATCATCCAAGATCATCCCCGTAATGAGTGGCTAATTCCTCTTATGTGTTTCTCTAGGTGAATGATTCTTGTAATTGGATGATTAACTTTGGTTTTCATGTTTGTTTGGACTTGTAATCTAATCATTCGATGATTTTTACTTGTTAATTGATTGATTGGTTGTAAACAATTGATTTTTATTATAAACTTGATTCATTACTTATCAGTTCCTGAGAGTTCTATTAATTAGGATTTATTTAGTTATGTTTTTGGTTAATAATTATCAATTGATGTTCATATGATAATCTTCCGTTGAATAACCGAAGCAAGTAGTCTTTGAATGTCACAATCTTTGAATCAACTGAATCATGTCTATGTGATTTTACAAATTGAAAACCAGGTTAGGAATCTAGTTTGAATCGGGATCCTAGGGGAACCACTTTGCTGTTAATTGAACCTTTTTCATTATTGTTTGAAACCATTTTAGTTAATTGCAATTGATTTTCAAGTTTAACAAACAACTTCTTTAATTTAAGTTTACATTTTCCGTTTTAGTTAAGTTTAGGTCATAAATCAAGTAACAACTACACCATCCACATAAACTCCTCGTGGATCGACATCCGACTTACCCGTACTAAGGTAATTAGAATTGGAGCTTTTGCTCTTATTTTTGATTGATCCTTCGACATCGGTCACTGAGGCGAGAAAAAAAATGGGCCCCTCTTAAAAAATTAACTTACTAATTTATATATAAAAAGTTAATAATATGAATATATTTGTTAAAAAATTAACAATACCAAAGTATTGTATCATTATAATATATTTTAAATACATAAGCAAACCGTGAGGCTATTCGATCATTTTTTAAAGCAAAAGTCTCGATCATCTATTCGGTATTCATACTTCATAAGACGGCGTTCTTAAGCAACTTCAACTCCAAATAAAGTTCATCCGCAATTCCGCATCAATATATGATTGTTATTCATACTTCAATGCGTGGCTCGTTGGAGACTGCAACCGAGGTTGTGCTTAGTGGCTCGTGGTTGTGCAATTGAATTAGTGGAGGTTGCAGCCTGCATGGATCCGTTTTGTTGCATTTGGAAGGTGGGACTGGAGGGCTGGAGTTGGACGTTGGTCTGGCTACTGGATCACGTCAGGAAATTGGAAGAGTTGAAAGTAAAACCAATTGAGGGGAAAGTCAATCGAAACCTAATATATTTTTAAATATGTGAGGTTTTTTTAGGAGTAATCCATAACCAATTAAACTATTTTTATTCTATCAAAATTTGTTGGGCCCTAAGTTTTATAATTTTTTTTTATAATATATATATTTTTTTTAAATTTCAGCCCCTAAAAACGCTAGGCCCGGGGCGGTCACCCACCTCGCCCTCCCCCAAGGCCGGCCCTGATGGCCATGTATTGTGTATCATCAGGATGTCTTTGATTGCGAAGATAAGACCCATAGGGATTTTACACCAGTTCATCACCTTATTCCAAACTTCGCTAGCAATCTTGCAACGGATGAGAGTGTGGTCAGTGAACTCTAAGGTGTAACTACATAGTGTGCATGAAGTGTCTAGATTGGTTCCACATTTTTGAAAATATTTTCTTTTGAAAAGATTTTATCTAGGGATGCTCTCCAAACGAAAGCATTAATTGACATCTATATCCATATATAAATTGTCATGACATAAGTGTGCATAACAAAATGTGAAGGATTACGAGTGTAATGAACAGTCTTTTACTAACCAAGACTATTCTCATTCACAATCAAGTAACCAAGATTATTCATTAAAAATTAATTTATCTCTCTTTCACCTACATAACCAACTAAACTTAATTTTTTCACTCTTATTCACAACCAAACCACAACCTAATAAACCAAACCAATAGCATAAATACATATGTCAAAAAAATTAAAACATTAATAAAAAAACACGACCACTGGTTGGTGGAGAGACTTGATTGCCATTTATCTTATTTATTTATTTATTTTAATAAACATCCACCAACCAACCAAAACTTTTGTTCATGGAAGAAAATGGTATAACTCGAGGCTGTATCATGAGTTTCTTTTCTTTTTGTTTTTTTTTCTAAATAAATCCAATACATATGTTAAATACTTAACAAAAATGGGTTTTTAATGTGGTAAAGCCATATGATTATGACCCCTACCATGGCACCTGGATTTGAATTTTGAATACTGGCTTCCCACCTTCTGGCCCCCCTCACCCGTGGCCGTGGCCCGTGGGCTCCCTTCTTTTTAATTTTTTTATTGGATTTTCAATTTTCTTTATTTTTATTTTTTTATACATCTGTTTTGGAAGTGTTTTTAATAAAAAGTTAACCGTTGTATGCGTGTTCATGTTTAAATTCAACTAAAAAATTGACTCTTCCCGTGAAGAAACGTAGGTATAATCCACCAGTTGTAGTCAATTCACCTAATTTGTTAGAAATTTAAAATACTAACAAATATTTTTAGTAATAGCAGCATCACTAAAAAAAAATTCTATAACTTTTAAGTGCACACTGCCATAAAATATATAAAAACACAAAACTCCTATAAAGTTACCATTCTTATATTTTATAGCAATGCAATTAATATTTTATGTCTTATTTGAATTTGACAATGTTTGTTAATATATATTATCCTGAAAAAATTTAAACTCCGGGCTTCTAGCCTAATCATTAGAATATTTATGACCATGTCAAATGATTTACCAGTTGCGAGGTTACTTTTGTGATGGGCACGAGCATATGCCATGGAACGTCAAATATGAGAAAGACATTTGAAACCTTGTTTTTTTTTAACAGCTAAACAAGTCCTCGGACCCAACAACCCACGCGCTGCGACCACAGACAGCTACCAACCCCCGGAAACATTTAAAGCCGGGCGTTGGCGAGTGCCGAATCGAGGAACCGCCGTACCATCTAGAAGGAAACTCACACTGAGAAAACCCCCTAGCTCACCCAGAACATTTTTTGCTCTAGGCGAGATTCGAACCCAAGACCTCTCATTGCTGGTAGTCAAGGAGTACCACTAGGCTATAAGCCCAATGATATTTGAAACCTTGTGTTTGTGTATTCGTTACAAGCCGCCAAAAAAATATATGAAATTTGTAAATGTTGTTAATATAAAGTTTTGTAAAAGTCTTTACATTTATGATGGGTTTGAATTTCAAATTATATGCCTTTAAGATGGGTTTGAATTCCAAATTTATATGCATTAAAATGGGTTTTTGTTATATATTAAAAAAAAATTACATATAAAGACTTCAATGAGGGATTTTAAAAAAATAAAAGCAACTTAGATACTTAATAGTGAGCCCCTGACAAAAGGAAACATAATTAAAAGTGATAAACTGATAGCTTATTTGTTTATCTAAAAAAGTGGGTATTAATTGTTCCATTTCTCCATAAAATTTTTAAGTCATATAGTTTTCGTCATTTTATTAGTAGAAAAAAAGTCTAGTTCGATTTCTTTTATCATGTAAATCAAGACGGAAAACGTTTCTCCCTGATTTGCAAAATATTTGATTTTTGAAGTTCAAAAAATCTTTATCCCAAACCCGAATTTTCAGTAATTATGAATCAGAAATATCCAAAAATTTGAACATCAGAAAATTTAAATTCAGATTCGGATTTAGAATACCCTTTTAAAAATTTCAGATATGGGATATCCGATTTTTTAAATTGAACATTTATATAAACTTTATTAAAAATTGAAAATTTAGAAGGCGATTTCCTTGGGGAGAAGAAAAAACTAATGTGAAGATATAGTAGTTGCTACTTGCTAGTTGCTACCAAGAAAGGACGGCTCGGTCTTGGCACCTTTTAGGCAATTAGTAGAGGTGCTCAAACCGGTTAACCAGTCCAAAATTAGTTTTAGAATAACCGAACTGGGTTAACCAGTCAAATGCTAGTAATCGGTTTTTACCAATAACCGTTTCAATTAATAACCGGTACGATTAATAACCGGTTTTTCAAGCTCTAAAAACTAAACGATATAATAACCGAAACCAGTTAACCGCAGAGTTGGACCGGTTAACCGATTTGGTCTTTTGAAACCTTAAACCGGTCCTAAACCGCCGGTTTTTTCAAAAATCTAAAACCAATTCCAATAACTGGTTTAAAAACCAGTTAACCGATTTGGTCTCTTGAAACCTTAAACCGGTCATAAACCGCCTGTTTTTTCAAAAACCTAAAACCAATTCCAATAACTGGTTTAAAAACCGGTTTTTTTGTTCAACTCTAGCATCTAGTATGGGCATGCTCTAAGAAATGGTGGTGACGCTTTAAAGTTGAAAAGCAAAGTTTATGGCAAAAGGTTGTTTGGACGATACATCATAGCTCTAGCCTCTAAGAGTTGGAATATAATCTCGGCAAAGGTATCCTGCCTAGAGGTGTACAAATCGGGTTTTTTTTGGAACCGGTTCCGGTTCCAATCGGTTCCAGTTCCAGTCAACAAAGTCAATACCCGGTTCCAGTTCCGGGTTTTAACCGGTTCCAACCAGTTTTTGACCGGTTCCGGTTCGGGTTTTGGCCGGGTTCAGGTAGAACCAGTTCCGGTTTTCCGATTTCGGTTTCGGTTCTAATTTGTCTGAAAAACCGTACCCGTTCGTACCCTCCGGTTCGGGTATGACCGGTTCCGGTTCCGGTTCGGGTTGTCGGTTCCGGTTCCGGGTCCGGTTTTTTTGTACACCTCTAAATTCCTGCCCAAGCACATGGAAATCAATTTATAAAATTGATGCTAATTTGGTAGAGGTAAATGTTAATATTCGAAGTTTAAATCTAAGAAGAATTGGGATGTGGAAATAAAATCATGTTTTTAATTGATCATTGGCTTGGAGAAGAAGCATTATTGGGCCCAATTCTCACTTCTTTTTAAGCTTGAGAGTTGAGAGTTTAAAACTTTGAATTGATATACAAATTGCGGCCCATTAAGAATAATATGTGGTCTATGCCTCTATGGGATGGGTTTTCACCGTAGTTTTGGGCTTTGATTTGAACATTTGAGTCATGGTGATAAAATTCTGTACATACCAGGCCGTAAAAAGTAGAGATGTCATGTCAATCATGTCGGGTTGGTTAGACTACGAGTTGATGAGATGGTAGGTTGAAGTGTGCCACCCAAAACCGACCTATTTTTTTATTGAGTAAATTACATAAAAGGTTATTTATGTATACATCAGATTTCAGATTTCAAATTTCATCATTAAACTTTAATAATTACGTCAAACATCATATATCTTATTGTTTTATAACAATTAGGTCCTTTAACACTAACTAAAGTTAATTAATCTGTTAATTTTTTTAAAATGACAATTTTGCCCTTATAACTAAAAGAAATATGAAACTTTATATAAAGTTAAAGGACGTTTTTTGTGCTTTGCCAATTTTTTTAATTTTTGTTATTTTCTATTTCTTTTCTTTTTTTTCTTTTAAATTTATTCTATTTAATATTTTATTTTATAAATTTTTAAAATTAGTAATTAATTTATTAGCTTATTTATTTTATAATTAAAAATTTATTTTTATGTTTTTGTGCAAATTTTTTTTCTTGTTTAGTTTATTTATTATTTTTTTCAATTTATCATTATATTTCTCACAAATTAATTTATCAATTTATTATAAATAATTTAAGCTGTGATTTATTATCTATAACTAACAAAAAAATACGAAATTATTTTGTATCGTTTTCGTTGTTAACTAGTGATCAAAGATTAGAGGTGTTCATGTTTCGGTTTTTACGGTTTTTATTTGAAACCATAAATTAAACTGTTAACCACGTTTTTTAAATAATTAAAATCTAAACTGAAATGTTAAAAATAGTTTAAACCGTTAATAAAAATTATATCTTTGATTCAATTTTATTATTAATAGGCTCAAAAGCTTAAGCCCAAACCATAAACCAAACGGGAACCAAAACGTTGATAACGATTTGATTCGGTTTTATTTTTAACGTTTCGGTTTTGATTTTAATTATTCAAAAAACGTTATTCACAGTTTGGTTTTTGTTTTCACCCAAAAATGTAAACACGGACTGTGAGCACCCTTATAATATTTAGTCAACTAGTTAATAACCAAAGTGGTACAAAATAATTTTATATTTTTTATTAATTATTGATAATAAATCATACGTAAACATTTTTACAATAAATTGATAAATTAATTTGTGAGGAGTATAATGATAAATACAAAAAAATAATAAATAAACTAAACAAGCAAAAAAATATTTATAAACAAAAACGTAAAACTAAATTTTTAATCATAATATATATAAACTAATATAGTAATTATTAATTTAAAAATTTATAAAATAGATTATATCTAAAAAAAAAAAGAAAAGAAAATAAAAAAATTTAAAATTGGTAAAGTACAAAAAGTGTCATTTAACTTTATATCAAGTTTCATATTTCATCATTTAGTTGTAAGGGCAAAACTGTCAATTTAAAAAAATTAAGAGAAAAGTTAAATTTGTTTAGTGAAAATGACCTAATTGTTACAAAACACAAAGATAAAGGATGTTTGACATAATTATTAAAGTTTAAGGATAAAAATTGAAAATTGATATATACATAAAGGACCTTTTATGTAATTTACTCTTTTTTATTCGTATCAAAGTTTTCAACATTAACTTGGTCAGACATAAATTCAAATCAAATCGAACTTGACTCATTTAACTAAAGCAAAAAAATGAATTTACAAATTGTAAGCTGTTGCTGGCTTGAAAACTCGTCAATAGTGTGTTTATTAGTTGTGTATGTGTAACAAATAATTGGTATAATATTTAAATAAAAAATTAATATTACTAGAACTAACCATATAATTACATAAATCAAATTGATAAAGTACGAAAATTAAAATAAAATTCATTTTATAGTTAACAAAAAAAAAAAAGCTATCTTTGTAAATGAAAAAAAAATAAAAGTTTTAAGAAAGTTGTTACTCGTTCAATTAATTTATGAAAAATAATAAATTGAAAAAAAACTAAATATATGTTTTAAGAAAGAAATAATAATTCTGAAACCTAAAAAAAATTAACGGGTTAACATGTTTATAAATGGGCCAACCTGACCCTAACCTGTTTTATAAACAGGTCAACCCGATTTACAACGTACATAGGGTTAAGTTAAACTAAATAAGCTTCGTATTCTAAAAAGTTTAAAAAAGATTTTGAGTTATTAGATCATTAATCAAGGGTTAGTTAAATTAAATAAATTTCTAATCCTAAAAAGTATTAGAAGAATCTCGAGCCATATGATAATTAATCAATGCATATGATTAAATGAAATTTTTGGAGAGTATTTTAGTGATGATTATTTTTGTCAAGTTTTCAAACATTCTTTAAATGCTAATAACTTTTACATATGTAACCCCCAGTTCCTATTTAATCATTTCCAAATAATATCAGAGTTGATCCCAACAAATTTTTTGTTTTTAAAACCTTGTTTGACATTCTTTATTTAATAATATTAAACAAAGTTTAATGCAAATGTAAACGTGTCACACATTTTACAATACTTATTTACATAAGTAAGTTTAAACTAAAATTTCACACGTTTGTAACAAGGTTTGTTTGTTCGATTCCCAGTTCACCTCGATCCTTACAGCCAGGTCCATCATGTTTGACCTACAAACATCACACAATAATTCACATTAGTTCATAAAAACTAAGTAAGTAAACCCCAATGGTTTTGCACAACCAAATTGTAAAAATACATTTTTCACAATCAAAATTCAAACTGAGTCAATTCTATTTGAGTTGACTCTCACAATGTAATAATATCATATTACCAATCATCAACTATTGCTCACAATAGTTTAAGCAAAATTACACTATGGTGTTCACATTCCTGTACTTCCACCATAGCTATTCGTCAGCACCTCTGACTATTCACACATTTGTGGTATCATAATTAATTCAAGTCTTGAGATGTTCACCCACCGGTACTTCCATCTAAGACAAATTGCTAGCACCTCTATCTATCCACCATTGCGGAGTCATAAATGATTCAAGTCTTAAGATGTTCACCCACCGGTACTTCCATCTAAGACAAATTTGCTAGCACCTCTAGCTATCCACCATTGTGGAGTCATAAATAATTCAAGTCTTAAGATGTTCACCCACCGGTACTTCCATCTAAGACAAATTTGCTAGCACCTCTAGCTATCCACCATTGTGGAGTTATAAATAATTCAAGTCTTAAGATGTTCACCCACTGGTACTTCCATCTAAGACAAATTTGCTAGCACCTCTAGCTATCCACCATTGTGGAGTCATAAATAATTCAAGTCTTAAGATGTTTACTCACCGGTACTTCCATCTAAGACAAATTTACTACACCTCTAGCTATCCACCATTGTGGAGTCATAAATAATTCAAGTCTTAAGATGTTCACCCACCGGTACTTCCATCTTAGACAATTGCCACACTTTTATTCACCAAGGTATTAGATTTATCATAGGTTGTTGAACTTTTATTATTCAACATTCCCCTATCACCAATGTCATATTTATCATATAATTTATTCAACAACAAATTCAATGTTTATCATGTGATTTCATCATGGTTGGAGAAATCGCTAGGCGCTGCCAGGTCGGTCGAGTGGGGAGTTGCGAGTACTTGGCCTAGGCGGAGAGTACTCGGATGCGATAAATGATAAAAAATAGTTTTTAAAAAATTATATATATATATATATATATATATATATATATATATATCAAATATCATATTTTTACTAGTATATATAACATATAAAGTGATATATCAATAGAAATGAAGTATATATAGGGAAAATCAAACAATAATTGGTGAAAAACAATGAAAATCAGGGAAAATCGGTAAAAAAAAGTGAAAAACCGAGTTGGTCGAGTTTGATCAAGTTGGCCCGAGTTTGATCGATTTGGTCCGAGTGGTCTGAGTTGGGCCGAGTTTTTTTGGCCGACTTGGTCCGAGTTGGACCGAGTTTGACCGATTCCGAGTTGGTTGGCCGAGTTGGAGAAAATCGGTTCGGCCGAGGGCCGAGTTTCGAGTACTCGCCGAGTACTCGGCCGCCTAGGCCGAGTTTTACAACACTGGATGTCATAGTTGTGAGATTACTTACCTTAATCAGATAAGGGATTAGCAACTGCATGCTCCTTTCCTGCTCTATGACTAGTGATTTGACTTCCACTACCACCACCTAGTTGCAAAACACATATACAACTAGTTTCAACACATAGAGCACATACAATCAAGTTCAACGCACTTGACGGGTTTGACTTTCTCGAAGTCAATTTATCACATAATTGACTCTATCTTACTTTATTTAGCAAGTTTTAGTCAATTATCACAATTAATCATATTTCATGCCTCTTTAGGCATTTTATCAAATAATTGATGTTCATTACATTAGTTACGATCTTTAATCACTTCTTTTATTCAAAATTCTTTTATGATCATAACTGTTAATAATTTTAACATCAATTTATAACATATTAATATTTAACCTATGGATCATAATCCATATTTCATTTAAAGTCATAATATACCCATCCTACTAGTTATCACACCATGATATGAGTTTCATAACAACCGGACATTATACCGGCTTCAAAACGAAGATTTCACCGTCAAAATATCAATTTCTTCGTTTCTAACAATTCCTAGTTATCAACTAGGTAATAATCAATACCCATAATCATAGTATTACATTCAAAACTAAATTTAATTCAGACAATATTGAACCAGTAGGATAAAACGAATCGTTACCCAATTAAACAAATGTTCAGTAGCAAAACAACGATCAGATGTTGCAGATACGTTATCTGGTACGATCCGTAGGTTTAAACGGCTTCAAATCTGAGTTTTGCAACTCCAAACTTCGAATATGGGTGTAAGAAACTCGACAGGAAGAGTTATGAACTCTTTTGCCAACAATTCTGATCTTTATCCCAATCTGCCAACTCAAAACACTCCAGGCGCACCGCCTCGCGTGGCCACTTGGCCTGAGGCGTATCGCGCGAGCCACCAAATTCCCAGATTTCATTTTTGTCCCGCGCGTACCGCCTAGCGTGGGCTACTGGTGTACGCGTGGCACCTATTTTCTCAAATTTTTAACTTTTTCTTCGTTTCGCGATTCCGGACAATCCGTAACTCCGTTTCGCGCACGGTTTTCTCCCACGTTCATAATTTCTCACATATTTTCAAATTACAACAATCACAATCGTTCAATTAACGATTATTTCAAATACATTTCATTATTAAAAACCGGTTGTTACAACATACGAAATTATTTTTTTTTTAAAAAAGTCACATAAAAACGAACATTTTTTATCTTCAAAATTAGTATAGTATTGCAATTGAAAAAATATTGTTTTTTAGTTCATTGTGTATTTTGTACAAAGAATTTTTCTTTTGTACAAGTTATTGTGCCTTTTGTTTTTCATGCTTAATGTTATGTTTTTCTGAACAATTTAAGACACAATAATGTTGTACAATACATAATGTCAAGCAAAGATGACACAATGACAAGTGTAAATAACACAATAATCGTTGAAAAAGACACAGTTACCTTTAAAAAAATATACAATGACGTGTAGGAACAAGTTTGTACATGCTATTGTGTCTTTTGTGTTTCCTGCTCAATGTTACGATTCCTAAACAATTTAAGACACAATGATGTTACAGAATATATAATGTCAAGCAAAATGACACAATGACGGGTATGAATAACACAATGATCGTTAAAAAACACAATTATATGTAAAAAAAGAAACAATGAACATCATGTCTTTTGTACAGGACATTGTGTCTTTTATACATGTCATTGTATCTTTTGTATTTCCTGTTCAATATTGTGTTTTCTTGAAAATTTTAACACACAATGATGTTATTTACATATTATCAAGCAAGGATAACACAATGACGAATATGAATAACACAATGATCTTTAAAAAAAATACAATTACCTATAAGAAAAACACAAAAAATATAATTATACACAAATGTTAAAGAAAGACAAAAAAATGATAATTAGATACAATAAACTGAAAAAATTTCATTTATTTATAACAACACTATACTCATTTTAAAAATAAAAATGCTCTTTTTTATGATATATTTTTTTATAAAAAATAATATCGTATGTAAAAGTTATAAACGTTTAAGAAATGTAGGGAAGTGATCATGACTAAATTAACCTTCAACAACTCTATCCTTTTAAATTTTGAATTTTTTCTCTTAAATTTGATCTAATGATCTAACAATCAATAATAAATTTTATAATTTTTAAGATAAGAAAACTACTTAGTTAATCATAATCTGATAATAATAATCTAACTTTAATAGCATACTTTATACAATGCATTTGACTTGTTTCCTTTTTAGTAGCTAATTTTGCTAACTCATCTTCTTAAAACTAAAATATAATACTAGTCAAGTTGTTAATAGGTTTCTAAGTTAAGTCTAACTGTCAGTCTGTCACCTCCAACAAAAGTACAAAAATAATAATTTGAGAAGGTCACTTTCCCCCTAGGCACCACCTTTGTTGTATCCATTAAAATTTGAACCAGAAAGCGATTAACAAATGTCAAGTGGTTCCTTCAAGTTAAAAACTACAAATCAAAATTATGGAAGCACGTATATGAACCCTTTATCTGTGTTTTCGTCGAATGCCTCGGCTGGCATCTTGTGCTAGCTTCTGTTATTGCAGTTTTCCATCGACTTCAGTTGGAGCTGTAAAATCGACAACCACAAATCGATCACAAAATTATTCTTGTAACAAATTCAAGATCTACAAAACTACATGAAAATTACATTCGAAACAAAAAGTCTAATTTTAGATTCAAGAAATTTGCATACCTAGCCCAATTGCTTCAGAGCCTTTCATTATCCTTAATCTTTTGCATGAATCTATAAACATCCTGCAAAGCCAAGAACATAATTCGTCGAATTTAGGTAATATTGACGAAAACATTAAGGAACAAAGCTTTTGTTTGATTTTGAAGAACTTACTCCCAAGGAACATCACCAACAAGCATCCAGTCACCATCTTTATCTTCATATGTTAGCACACATTCAGAACCATGAAGAAGATCTTTTAAGTTACTTTCACTAAGCCCTTCTCGCCTGTTATTTCTGTTTGATGTGCATTCGCCTAAATCATAAACCATCCATAATCACAAGTTAAAACCCCGTAAGAAAGGAAACATTTGGGGATTACTTATGCAAACATTTGATCTGATTATTGCATTTCTTTCAAAAATAACTGAGCACTTTTGGTGTGCTTGGTCTATGGATAAAGAAATGAGCCGGGGGTCTCATTGGAAGTAGCCTTTCTATTCCTACGGGGTAAAGTTAAGGATGTCTACATCTTACCCTACTCAGACCCTACCTTAGCTTTGCTAATAGAGGGATATACTGAGTACGATGATGATGATGATGATGATGATGATAATCTTTGGATAAAGAAAAGTGTTTAAGCTTATGTTTATCAGTAAATAAGTTGGCTTCAAGAAGGCAATTTTATCAACCTCCCCAAAACTTTCAAATTCAACAAACATATTGCAATCTCAACTTAACTACACTAAGAGGGTGTTTGTTTTTCTAAAAAAACCTCTTCTTGCCTCTTATGTCCGCCCCGCGCAGACACGGGAAGAGGTTAGAAGTCTACAGCTTGTTTGTTTTCTCGCAGACATTTCATTAAAAAAGGTCTGCCCGGCCTCTTCTTGGCGCAGACATGAACCAAGCACTTCTAGCCTCTTCTTACCTCTTCTTCTATTATTAGGTTAAAACAAACCCACCGCCCTTCTCGTTCCAGATCCGCATCCCACCAGCCCCACCATCTCCACCGTAGCTCGCCTTCTCGGTCGGCGCCCCACCAGCCCCCTGTCGCTCTCCTTCTCTGTCGGCGCCCCACCAACCCACCACATCTACCGCCGCACGAATTCAAGTCAAACGAATACGGTGGCCACAAAGGGGAAACACAAAGAACAAACGGATACGTCTCTCCACCACCGGCGTCATCTCCGACCGACCCCATCTCCACCGCCGATCTCATCATCTTACTACCCATCAGTCCCATCTCCTCAATCGATTTCCATCGGATTCTGCCATGAAATTGAGGTTGATAAAGGGGTTTTCAAGGTATGGATGCATAACAACAAGATGACGTTTGTGGATCTTCCGATGGCCACCTGTAACGACGATGGTTTTGATTTCCTGTGCTGTTTTGATTTCCAGCATTGGTTTTAACTAATCTTGATTATTATTATTTATGGATAATAAAGTAATAAATACTTAGGTGGATGTAAGAAGAGGATTTTTTAAAAGAGGTTTGGGTAAAAAACAAACCCTCTTCTTGCAGAGGTTTGGTCCACCTCTTCTGCAAAAGAGGTTTGCAGACATGGTCCGCAGACTGCAGATGTTTTGCTTTTAAAAAAACAAACACCACCTAAATGAAACAAACATACCAAGAGTAAAGCAACTGAACATTTTCTGAAGAGCCTTTGAAAGTTCTGCATAATTATTGTAAATCTTGAGATCAATCTTCCTTAAATATGGAGCACCATCCAAGCTCACCTTCACATAAAGACATCCTCCAGATACCAAATTACATTCAGCCACATCACCATTCTTTGACAAGTTGGTAGCCATGGTGTTCTTGCGGAACGATCTAATTGGTGGCCATCCTACCACCTGTGCCCTATATGGCCAAAAAGAATTGTTCTTGAATGCAATTCAAATAATATTGGACAAACATTAGATACATACAAGGTCAAAAAACAAGATAAACAACACAAATTTGAATTCTCACACAAGAAAGCTAGAATCTTGTTTTCTTAAAGGGTATGTAAGAAAATAAATTAATAATAATGATAGAAAACAACTCAACATTATAACTTTTTAGCTGAAGTTATCCAAGATTAGGATTTAACTTTTAAGCATAAATAATTTACAAGCAGCAACATAACATGCATATGAACAGAAAATCAATGCTAAATTAATAGACCTAGCAATCTTAACTCAAAGCAAGGAAATAGGTGGTTTGGGTGAATGAGTATTGTAATTCGGGTAGAAATATGAGATGAAATGGATAACTCCTTAATACAACGTGATTCAAATGGATTATAAATATTAATAATATGTTTGATGAAAAAATCGTTGAAAATTATTTAAATAGACTATTTGTTTAGTCACAACTCATTTTGATTTGAGCTAATTGAAGTATTTTGAAAACCAAACATTTAGACCCAAACTAATTTTGCTTAATAAACATCGTGACCCAACCCATACCGACCCGAACCCGTTCTAACCCGTAACCCAACCCGACCCAACCAACCCATTTTGCCGGGCTTACTAATTAACTAAACAAGCATCTAAAAATTAAAGGAATTAAGGAAACAAGATGCAAATCAGCTCAAGATTGTAGCTTTCTCTAGGTAAAAAGTTTTTAAATATTGGGGCTTTAGTCTTTAAGCACATTTCATTTTCAAGAAACAAAAAAAAAAAAAAAATTCGCATAACCACCCTAATTCAGTAAAAAAAAAAAAATTAGATGATAAAAAAGGGTTCTAGAAAATTTACTTAGCAGAAGGTAAAGCCCTGCCAACTTCATTAACAGGGCCTTTCTTTTTCTCATCATCAGGCTTAACAAGAACAGGAGATGAAATTGGATTCTTCTCAGATACACCATCAATCCCCTTACCCAAATCAGATTCAGTTACACCATTTAAAACCCATTTGCCAGAACCATCAACATAAACATCAGAAAACCCTCTTTTAGCTCCCAACATGAAGTTCTTGGTGACAGGCCCAAATTTCGCAGCATTTTCTTCAGAATCTTTGGAAAAACCAGGCAACCCAAGACTGAGTTCAGTGGCTTTGAGATTGACAGCATTGTTGGTCTCGTTATCAGATGAGATGTTTGAGGATTCAGAGCTTCTTTCCAATGAAGAACCATCTGATAAGCCTATGTAATCATGTTCAAGTGGCACAGACATCAGTGAAAACTTGAGTCAAACTTGTAAAATTCAAAGAAATTGGATTCAGAAACTATTGAAGAAGAAGAAATATGGATTACAGAGATTGGAGTGTTGGACTGTGTGTTTGATTAAAGATGGAAAAAGGTAGAGCGCAAAAGGAAGGTGCTTGTAGTTGTAGGAAAAAAAAATTAAGGTAACAAGATACTTTTTTTTTTTACAGCCAATTAATCAACTGTCGGATGCTTCGTACGTGACCCTTAATGGTTAAAGGATGCCCAAGTTGGCCCTAGTCCAGACGGACGGAACCCTTAGCCCACCAGCCACCAATTCCCAGGGAAAACCCGACTCAAGCACCCGCCTAAAGGCACGACGGTAGAAGGCCGATAAAACCGGTTGGGATCAAGAATCGAACCCATGACTTGGGTCTTCTATCACTTTTCTCATACATCTATCTTACCACTATAACAAGACATCATTAGTAAGTTAACAAGATACATAGATGGGTTCATTGTCAAGTTTAAAGGACACCACTAAGGGTGAGCTGGACGTTTATTTTGGGTTCAATCTTAATGAGGGTGAGGGTTTATTTTCTATAATGTTTTCGCGTGTCTGAGAACGTATGTTACTATGTTTTACCTCTGTTTGATAGACTCGGTTAAAAAATATAAGCAATACGTAACAAGATCACTGTTCAATAAAAAAATAGTCAAACTAACGCTGTTGTTGGTCTCTACTCGCTAACGCACTCTTTACATCTATACATAGATGGTTAGTTTGCTAACATTAATGTCATAACTTTTTTTTTTTTTTTTGACGTGGAATACAAGATTATTAGTTTTAGTCGTTTCATATGAAAATTTATATCATACTATAATGATGATTTTACATATTTATATAACGATGAGCCGGGGACTCCTTTGGAACAGTATCTCTATCTCAACTGGTATAGAGGTAAGGTTTGTCTCATCCTTTCTTCAGACCTACTAAAAACTGAAAATATACTGAGTAAGTTTGTTTGTTTGTTTATATATTTATTTTAACAAAAAGTTTTTACATCAATCTTAAAAACATCGTTTGTTTTAATGATATTAAGCTATTAGCCCCCTAAAAAAAGAAACATAAATATCCATACTTTATAAAATACTAGGTTAATACCCTGTGTGTTACAGTGGTTAAATAAAAAGATATAATGTATATATACTAATGAAAATTTATACAATATAAGATGATTTTTAGTAATATAATTAAAAATTAGTATAACTTAATACTTTAATTAATAAAATAATTATATTATATCTTAAAACCCTAATTTTTTAAAGTTCATTTTCTTTAAACATTTCATTTTTTTTTAAATTTAAAATTTATATTGATTTTTTTTAAAAGTGTGTACTTTAACATTAATATATTTTTGATCTATTAAAAATCCTTTTTAATTTAAAAATGTATAAAAAATACATTTAATATGAGATGTATTCAATATGAGAGAGAGGTGTGTAAATAAAGTTGATGGGCTCTAAAAATATGACATGTGTCTATCAAAACCTTTATTTATTAAAATAGATAGATTATACGTCCTTACTTGAATTAAGAAATTAAAATTTTTATTGGTGTTTATCAAGTACCAAACGACTTCTAAAAAATTATTTATAAAACCATGGATGTTTAACATATCCATCTTATTAACCCAAGTAATTTTCTAGAGAAATGTAATCCCTAGGGTTTGTTTCGAAAATTTAATAAATGTAATCATGACTAAATTATAATAAAGCAAAGTATGTGGTATTTATTTATTTTTATGTAATTTAAAAACACAAAGTTATGTTGCAATTATAAAAATTGTTACATAAATATATACATAAAAAAGTGTATATATATCTTAAATATTAAATATACACTAAGACACATATCAAACAATTTGCATTAATAAATTATTATAATTAATAATTCTTATGATTAACAAGATACGTATATAAATAAATAAAGTGGTAATAATGATAATAATAATTATTATAATAATAATAATAATAATAAAAATATATATGAGGTTTTGCAAATAAATAAAAGGTTCATAAATTTTATAAAACTTTCATTTCAACAAAATAAAAGATAATTATACAACATAAATTATAAAATGGTTTTATAAAATATGGAGATAAAGAAACAAATTTGAGGGATTAACTTTGCAAATCTTGAAACTAACTTTTCAGCTTTAAAAAAAAACAAATAAAAACAAAATAAGAAGGGCTGAAAATGGAGGGGCCAAACTATAATTAACCCAAACCTACCCATCCCCTTTACCCGCCTCCCTATTCGGTATACCAATCGACCCGTTTTTTTACCCGGATCGCAATCCACACGATTACAACCTAATTACAGCTCATCCTCGGTAGTTTAGGAAGGTATCCGAACGTATTAACATTCCCAATCCTCAATGATTCGAAATCAATCACATTAACTTGAAAATTCGTTCTAAAAACAACTCAATCAACCCGGAAATCGAATTCACTCGAAATCACTATAAAAGCTCAATCAAAGCACATCCTTAGCACCCTTGCAACATTTCGAACTCGTCTGGGCGAATCAAACACTCGTTGAAGCACGAAACAGAAGGATTCGAGACCCAAGTGCGGCCGAAGCTTCTGCGTACTCGAACTCCACTCAAACGAATCTCAAATCAAGTAAGTAATACATCATTAGAACCGTAGGAATGTAAGGATCAAAAGCCCTATGCTTTTGATCCCTCACAAACATCAATCGAAAGGATTGAAGATTTGATTTGGATTAGGGTTCGTATGATTTGAGATCCAATTTCTATGATTGAATAAGTTCAAATCGATTCTGAAATGTTCAAACATAAACGAACTTGGCTCACTGGTTGGGGCGCCCCATATGCGAGTTAAGGGTCGGGGGTTCGAACCCCACCCGGAACCCTTGAACCGGTTTTAATCATTTTTAACCTATTTTAAATTCATTTTTTTTATATAAAAATAATAATAATTCTCGAAAATACTTTATAAACAGAAAATGTTATTCTAACAGCATTTATTTATAATTAACTAGGTTAGTACCCCGTGTATTACACGGGTTGATCATCAATGAAAATAATTATATTATTTTCTTAAACACTAATTTTTTCAATGTTTGTTTCCTTAAACATTTTGTTTTAAAATATTGTTTTAAATTATATATTTTATAAAATCGGTTTTCTAAAATGTGTTTTATTAATATCAATATATTTTTTATTTATTAAAAAATATTTTTCTTAATTAAAAATGTATAAAAAATATATTTAATATTTAATATGATTATTTAATATGGGGTGAATTTAACAGGAGAGAGAGGCGGGAAATCAAAGTTGAGATGGGATAAGAACGCGTCATGTGTCACTAGAAACTTTGATTTATTAGAATAGATAGATATGCATGTCACATAGTAAAATAGTTTTAATTAAGATTAAACATTCACTACAAAAAAAGTGGTCATTAGAGACTAAATAATTGGTGACTGATATTTCAGTCGCAGATATATAGTATCTAGGACTGATTTATTAGTCCTTATTTCATTAAGGACTGATTTATATTTTGGAAAATTCTAGTGACTGATAATCAGTCCCTAATATGTTGACAATTATTTAAAACTATTTTTCAGTTGCCAATTTGTTTGCGCAAAAATTATTTTTGGACGTAAATTTAATAGCTAATGAATTTTAGTCTCAAATATGTACCATTCGTAATGAAGAATGATGCAAATATGTTGGAGCCCAATTTTTTGTCTCTAATATATTGGAAACATATTAGGTACTAAAATTTAGTTCTTAAAATTTTCATAAAGAATATAATTAGATAAAATTAAGTTATAAATATAATATTGTTAGCAAATGACCGATGATTAATCCTGGTACGTAAAATTTACATCTGATAAGTAGTATCAATGGTTGAAAATCAGTCTTAAATTAATTTCTTGAAAGGTTGTTGGGGACTAATATTTAGTATCGAGAGGGATATTGATATCATAAGAATTATTTAGTCTCTACTAAACCCATATTATAGCTTTTTATTGCAAGGCATTAAGGACTGAAAATCAATGTTCACATTAATTATAACATATCGTATTAGAGACTCTTTAAAATTAAAACAAATATTTATGTAGAGGTAAAGTTGGCTCGCGACATGAGCCTATTATTTAAATAAATTGAATCAATTACAATTATATGTGTGTAATTCGGAAAAATGAGATGATGTATCTCGTGAGCGAATATCTATTACTATCATACATTAATAGAGTGAATTTTTGTTACAAATTTGTAAAATTATAAATTAAAATATACCTACTACCCTCGAAAAAAAAAAACAAACAAAATACTAACAAACAAAATACTTGTCTTTGATATTAATGATTCAATTGGAAATATTAGAATGCAAAAAAACAAAATTATGAATGATATTGTGATTCTGATTAAATATTTATTACTATAAATCAATTGTATAACAACTTTCGTTGGGACTACTTTTCAGTCCTTGATATTCATCAGAGCTAATTATCAACTGTTTCGAGACTGAAAATAAATTTTATTCAAGTCTGATTATCAGATTCTAATAATCTATAGGAAGGACTAAAATAATATACAATTAGAGAATAATTTTTAGTCACTAAAAGTATCATATTAAAGGCTCAATTTGAGTGGTATTGAGGACTAATTTTCTGTCTTTAACATGTATTTTTGAAGACTGATTTGATAAATGAACACGAACCTATTAAAAAGAATTGGGGACAATATAGGCAATTTTAAAGGAGTGATTTCCAGTCCTTAAAACTATTTTTTAGAGATTGAAATCCCATAATATCCGAGACTGATTTGCAGTTGCAAATGGAATGTGTAGGGAGTAAGATGATGTGGTACCGGGTGACACATTGAGGACTATATGTCACACCCCCAAATTCCACTTGTGGCGTATGTCCACGTGGATGTGACGTGTCCAGAATCACGGCTCAAGGTCATATGGAACACCTCTATATGCGTTTACAAATCCAAAGTTTGACACATACACTCATAAAATAGTTTGCAGCGGAATAAAAGTTATCATATCATATTACAGCGGAAAATCAAATGTTTGACAAAATGCAGCGGAAATGTAAATAGTTTAACACAACATTGTTTAACAGAATAAAAGTAAATTGTTTTCAAAATGACAAGACAGAATGCATGTGAGTTCCTAATGCTCGTTCCTTAAATTGTGCATTACTGTCCTCCTGCTAGCTGCGCTAGTTACCTGAGAATACAAGTTAGAAAAAGTGTCAACACAATGGTTGGTGAGTTCACAGGTTTTGATATACATATAGTAAGAAAGTGTGTCATGCTGTTTATCAAATGTTAGTACCGAGCCCTAGGCCCAAAGTGTCAGTGCGTCACTAACGAACTAGACTTGTTTGTCCTTGCCTCCGCTATGTCTCGTATACATAGCAAGTTAGGTCAGAGTTTGCACGGGTTATGACATCCAGTCAACATAGTGCCCCGTGGGGTTAGTCATTCCCTAATGGATCCATCCAAATCTACCACGTTGTTCGTACATTAACGGTAAGACTTTGTGAGGGCTTAATATGAGTTCAACACTTAATGTTTGTCCAATAAACCAGCATACACCAAATATATTTGTACAGTAATAAATGTATGACTCGATGTAACTAGTATTCTCTCCCTATTTAAAAGCGTTTGAAAAAGAGTAAAGAGGGGCCGTAAACTCACCTTAGTGAAGTAATCAAGTGTAAGCGTAAGCTCCTGAAGCGTCAAGTAGCGTAGTCGGTCACCGGCAACCTATATCGTACACCGTACGTGAGTTCGTGTATGTGACCGTGCTAGTGTTCGTGTTAGTACTCGTGTTTGTGCCAACAACCCTTGGTTGTTCATGTTTGTCCGTGTCGGTCCACAATGACTGTGTTTGCTCGTGTTGGTCCACATTGACCGTGCTTGACTGTGTTGGTCCACATTGACCGTGTTTGACCGTGTTTGACTAGTGTTGACCAAAGTTGACCGTGTCAAGTCAACGACCCGTTGGTGAACCGTGTGACGGTTGTGAATCGTGTAGCAATCGTGTAAGTGCTCGTGGTGTGCAAAACGCGCAAGTCGCGTCTATGGACAACTTACTATTTATAGCAAGTTTCCATTTTTGGAAAGTTCACAAAGCATAACAGTTTTAAAGTTCTAGCATGCTCATTTGTCCTACGTGATCATGTTAACACATAGCACATCATCATACGGATTCACATAAGTCGTTTATAACATGTTAGCACATAAAAGTTTCCTAAAATGGAAAGTTTCCATTTATAGCATACGTGACATCGGAAACCATCTAACTTAGCATCTAATCATCATGTTATAACATATCAAGTCACTTAGCATGCTCAAATCACACAAAATGTTTACAAGTTGGTTTTTGTAAAAATAAAGTTACTATAAATAGTAACTTTATGGTTTTTCATGAAAACAACCATTCTAACATTTCTAATCCTATTTTCATGTCACCAATCATCATAAATACTAATCTAGCATCATTCAAACATGTCAACATAACCGAATTCATCCACTTAGCATTATTTAAATAACAAAAGTTACTAAAAATAGTAACTTATCACGTTTGACCAAATTTATCACTACAAATCACTATCTAAGAATTCAAATCGTCATAATATCATTCATACAACGTATCTAACACATGCATGCTCATCATCTTCACCAAATCATCACCTTGTAAGTAAAAAGTTTCTAAAATTAGTAAGGTTTCTATAAATCATGTTTTTAACCATTTCAACACAATCAAATCATGAGTTATCCTTCTAATATAATCAATAAACATCTATCAATGATCAAAATCATTCCAATAGTCATGGATCATACATGCATGGCAATACAATGTCACAAAACATCCTTTTGAGCACCAAGTCTTAGACCTATCATCTTAAATCATCATAAAACATCATATAATCATTGTAGATCATCAAATACAGCAGGTTTATCAACAAACCCAGAAACAAAATTCGTGTACATGCATCCTAAGTGCTTGCATGTGAGTGTAAAGCCTTGCATGTGTGTGTAATGGTGGTTTTAAGACACAAGGGATGTCAAGACTACCTTTCAAGCTTCAAGAAGTCCTGGGATGAGGATGAACAGCCTCCTTGACCTCCTGGTTTGTGGGTTTCGATAGGAACAAGAAGATGGTGGCGGTTCTTCGATTTCCTAGCAATCTCCTTCCACTTCCAAGCTTCCAACCTTCAAGCTATGGCTTCAACAATGGAGTTTTTGGATGAAAATGGTGGTAGCAGGGGGTTCTTGTAACAGCCGGCCGTATTGGATATTGTCCGCTCTGCCCCACCGGGCTCACGGATTTGCTTTTGGTTACCCGGGTGAAAACTTCCCAGGGAGGTCACCCATCCCTGGATTGCTGCCACCTGAGCACGCTTAACTGTGGAGTTTTCATGTGCTCCACAGCCAACTAAGCCCAAAACGCGTCCAATAGAGAAGGTCTCCACTACCTCTTATAAGGAAGTTTCGTTCCCCTTACTCAACCCATGTGGGATTAGCCAGCCGCGCTGGAGTGGAATTCCTCCCCCACTGGGGAATCAGCGTCCCCGCTGATCACATGGATTCGGCCCCTGTCTCTGATACCATCTGTAACAGCCGGCCGTATTAGATATTGTCCGCTCTGCCCCACCGGGCTCACGGATTTGCTTTTGGTTACCCGGGTGAAAACTTCCCAGGGAGGTCACCCATCCCTGGATTGCTGCCACCTGAGCACGCTTAACTGTGGAGTTTTCATGTGCTCCACAGCCAACTAAGCCCAAAACGCGTCCAATAGAGAAGGTCTCCACTACCTCTTATAAGGAAGTTTCGTTCCCCTTACTCAACCCATGTGGGATTAGCCAGCCGCGCTGGAGTGGCTTAGGCCTAGATCAACTGGCTAGTATGCATGGGTAACACCCGAGGGTCGCGGGTTCAATGCTGGGTCAAGCCGGTTTTGAACCATTATTTTCAATCTGTCACACCCCGAGCCGGCGGGGTAGGATCGGATTTCCCCGTCGGGCGGAAGGTTTCCCGGGGTGCGATATCGTGAGTGATAATCGAAATGATCAGATTGTTTACATTGCACATGATATATAAATGAGAAACTTACTAGAATAAAATAGAATTACAAAGTTAAATTACATCAGTTAAGTTTATAATTTAACAATGTAAATCTATTATAACATCATAAATCTTCAATCTTGTATCTGCACAAGATATACAAAATAACTGTGTATGATGTCCAAAAGTATGCAGGTCCAAAAGCTAGGTCCTCTATCTGTAATCTAGTCCAAAAGAAACAACTCTTCAGTTGACCTGTTCGTCACCTGAGAAGTCATGCAAAAATAAAGTCAACACATGGTTGGTGAGTTCATATAGTTTAGTGATTGAAAATGATTTGAAAACCTCTTTCGGTAAAGACCCTAACCTCATTAACTCCACATGTAATATCCACATCGGTATGCTTATATATAGGGAATCACGAAAGGGTCAAGCCCAGACGCTATCCCACCACATACTAATATGCACATGACACTGTTGTTAATGATAATTAAGCATTTTTACCCAACACCTCTGAAATTGATTTTTGATTTTGAAACCTGATTTACCTTTGATCCTCTTGAATTCCTCATAGATATAGGATTTCCAAAAAATCAGTGATAATAGCAAAATGTCAAATATTTAATTAATAATTAAATAAAACATTTAAATACAACTAAGACATGATGATTGGGTATGATTTTACTCAATCAGTTAGACTTAGTTGTTGGTGGGTGTCCAAATTATAACCTCTCACACGTGACCCATGTCAGGTATAACTCACAAGGAGTACACCTGAACTGACGGGATTTTAATGATTTGCCCTTACAGCTTGACCCAAAGGTCTTCTGTACATGCGGGGACTTTAATGTTTTGCCCTTACAGCTTGACCCAAAGGTCTTCTGTACATGCGGGGACTTTAAGGATATCCTTTGTTTCTTGATCTCTTGATTCTCTTAGACTTTGATATTGATTTCATTTGATCGTTCATGTTATTGCCCGTATAGCCTGACTACAAGAGTCTTCTATACCTGAAGGGACTTTATATGTGTGTTACACGTGGTCTTGATTCCCTATACAACTGACATCCACCTTAACTCAAATATTAATGATTTCATTAGATTGTAATGATATCATTATTATTATCATGATTCACACACATTTATGATTTCTGATTCCTTGAGCCTCTTAATCTTGATCTTTATGATTTCCATGATTCACAATGATAATTGATTCTTGATTATGATTCTTGGTTCTCAGATCACACACTGAGTTAAGTTTCCTTTGAATATGATCTTTTGATTTAGTTCATATGATTTCACTTTGAATTTAGATTCTTGAATTTGAGCTTGATGGACTAAGGGTTGATTTAGAGATTAAATTAAAGTATTACTCATAAGAGTACTTTAATTAAGTTGGTTATCTGATCTGTTTAATAATTTCCAAGACAGGAGTCTAGGAGTATCAACAAACATATATATGTAAGAACATATAATAAATAAAAGCATTTAAATAAACGGTTTAAATAAAACAGTTTACGCATGCTTCTCAGCCCCGCGTTTTAAAACAAAAATGTTAGAAAAGGGGCAATGAACTCACCTGTGTTGCTTTGTATAGAATTACCACAAATGCGCGCTCGTTGTTGTAGCTTATGTGTCTTCGGTTCCTGAGTTGTTTTAAACGAATTCGCATACGATAAGTGTATATAATAGACGTAGTAACTGGGGTTTGGTCTCAGTGTGCAACTAAGTGTCCTAGATTACTAACGTGCTTCTAAGACTTCATCTAACTTAGTCTAATTCATTACCCGTTAGTAACCCATATCCCCAATTAACCCTTTAAAGACTTTAATCATATCATGTTCTAATTATTTCATTCCAAGTAAATTATTTAGAAAACATTACTTAGTATAATTTAATAAAGTTTATGGATCTTTTACTTTTACTAACACCTCATTTTGTTTATAAAAACATAAAGTTTAAAGGTGATGGGCCTAAGTGGGGCCCATTTGGCCACTTTCGGCCCATGTATTAGGCTTTTTCATATTAGCTTCTTGTTTAACTCAATCTTGATAGTTTATGAAAACCATCTAATTTAGTTATATGTTTTATAGAACATCCTAGGGTTTAAGTGTTAATATTTAAATAAACACTTGAACCTTAGGTTATTGTTTTTTTTTTTTTGATCCATATGACATTACAATGAAATCCCGATGCGTTAGACTTGAGTAATGAATCCTAATGATCCCTCTTTAGTTGTTTGAATGAACTAGAAACCCTAATACTTTTCTCCATGCATACACACACACACAAGGTGCATGCACACACACATAACACGTTATCCCATCCACACCCTTAACCAAAACAACTCCGATCGAATAGCTATGGCCGGATGAGCAACCCAGATCGAATGACTGTGGACGAAGTGGGCTGGTCGAATGGAGTACCATGGCGAATCAGGGTTACTGTCGAATGGGTCTTGGCCGAATGTGGGCCGCATGGGATTTGGCCGAAAGAGGGTTCGGTCGAATGGCTTGAGTCGAATGAGAGATGATTGTCGAATGGGAGCTTGGCCGAAGGAGGAACTGCCGAGTGGGCTGGGCCGACGAATGAGCTACGGTCGAATGAAAATGACCGATCGAATGGCATCTGCTTCGGCGAATGAGGTTGGTTGGGCGAATGACTGGGTCGAATGTTGCCTTCGGCGAATGAGGGAGGCTGGTCATTCGGCGAATGAGGTTAGTTGCTCATTCGGCGAATGAGATTAGATGGTCATTCGGTGAGCTGCAGCCGAGTCATTCGGCCATTCGAACTCTTCGAGATGCAGCCATCTAGACCGGGCAAATGTCTACCCCAGGTCCTAACCCACTTGTTTCCACACTATCCTATGGTGTTGGTGAGTGTTTTCCCTAGTGTTTGGTGGTCCAAATCCGGCTAAAGGAGAGGTTCGAACCTAGGGTTTTTAAAACCCTAAAACCGCAACAAAATCTTGATTTTACCTCGATTTGGCTGGATGAAAGCTTAGATCCGTTGTACTTTCGTGTTCTACAAGTGATGGTGGTTGTTTAGACACCAAAATTAAACGATTTCATCAAGAAATGGGGAAGAAATCTTAGAGAGAGAGTGAGAAAATCTAGAGAGAGAAAGTGACGGTGGTGAGGTTGAAGATGAGAGGATTATGAGAAAAATGAGGGTGTGGAAGCCTCATTAAAGGCTTTCAACATACCCGGGTGTTCGGTCTCACTCGGTTTCGCGTAAAGATGTCGGTTCCTCGTCGTTTTCGTGACGAAACGACTCGGTTTTAAAGTAGAATTCATAAAATTATTTTAGGTTGTGATTCCTAATAAATTAACTAATTATCTTCTATTTATTTTAAATTTTCGAAAATATTTAATTTACAGATTAAAACCGAATCGTACGGTCGTCGCGCGTATTCGTTCGAATCGTCACCCGTACGAACACGGCGATAACTATACTTTTCGATGTTGTTTTCTAATTACTGGATATCATTCAGAACGTTAAACTTCCAGATTTATTCGTATAGATCGTCACCTATACGAATGATCTGCCGGTTTAGCATTCACGTAACGACATCCGGGTTGTTTTGTTCAGTAAAGCCTCACATACGTTTATACATAATAAAATCCTAACACATAATCACATGATGGTTCTGTATTGCCAGGTAATTATCTGACTGACGAACCATGATTCCGAACTTTGATTCCTCTGAACTGATTCTGAATTCACTGTTTGATTCATGAAGTGATAATAGTATATGATATGAATGTGAATTCACACTGAAATGCATAAAAGTTGTACCTGATTTACTGTTCATGTACCGTAGAGATCACTATTCCGGTGACGTTTCCGGCACTGATGTTACAGTTCTGATCGAGACAAGCCGGAATGGTGGCGTGCAAGGGTTTTTAAAATGATTAAGATAGGTGAAATGATGGATTTTGTGGTTTTTAAGAAATTTTCTGCGATTATAGCTGCCAGGCGTAACGCCTGACGTGGGTGGTATGGTTTCGTCGTTACGCGCGAATGGCCAGGCATCTGAGGCACCTTCTGTGTCTCGCACGCATCGCCCATCACCAGGGCTCTGGGTCGGGCGTAGTGCCTGGCCCAAATGTCAAGCCCAATAAGTTTGTTTTGATGTTCTGGGCCCATTCTTGCCCGTTTCTCGACTGTAGAACATCGTTCGAGCGTCGTTTGGACTCTAATAGTCAATTACTAGCCATAATTGACTTGTGAGGTGCTTCTGTGCTCAAGTGTTGTGATGTTCACCAACGTTCGTGTCACACCCCGAGCCGGCGGGATAGGATCGGTTGTCCCGGCGGGCGGAAGGTTCCCGGGGCGCGATATCGTGAGTGATAATCGTGATGATCAGATTGTTTACATTGCACATGATACAAATGAGAAATGCTAAATATAATAGAATTACAAAGTTAAATTACATCAGTATTGTTTATAATTTAACAATGTAAATCTATCATCAACATCATAAATTTCTATCTTGTATTTACACCAGATATACAAAATAAATTGTATAATGATGTCTTCAAAAGTATGCAGGTCCAAAATGCTAAGCCTTCTATCTGAAGTCCTAGTCCAAAAGGAATAACTCCTTAGTTGACATGTTCGTCACCTGAGAAGTCATGCAAAAATCAAGTCAACACATGGTTGGTGAGTTCATATAGTTTTGTAAATGAAAATGATTTGAAAACCTCTTCTGGTAAAGACCCTAACCTCATTAACATCACCTGTATCATCCAGATCGGTATGCTTATATATAGGGCATACCCCTGGGTCAAGGCTACAACCCCGCCCAGACGCCATCCCACCACATACTAATCCGCATAGGACATTGATGTTAATGATAATTAAGCATTTTTACCTAACACACCTCTGATTTAGATTATGATTTCCCAAAACTTGATTTACCTTTGACTCTCTTGATTTTGAACATAGATACATGATTTCCCAAAATCAGTGATATTAGTAAATTGTCAACTATTTAATCAAATAATTAAATAAAACATTTAAATACAACTAAGACATGATGATTGGGTATGGTTTTTACTCAATCAATTAGACTTAGTTATTGGTGGTTGTCCAAGTTGTAACCTCTCACACGTGACCCATACCAGGCATAACTCACAAGGAGTATACCTGGGCGTGACGGGATTTTAATAATGCCCATACAGCCTGACCCAAAGGTCTTCTGTACATGCGGGGACTTTAATGTTTTGCCCTTACAGCTTGACCCAAAGGTCTTCTGTACATGCGGGGACTTTAAGGATATCCTTTGATTCTTGATCTCTTGATTCTCTTAGACTTTGATATTGATTTCAATGATTGTTCACGTTGTTGCCCGTATAGCCTGACTACAAGAGTCTTCTATACCTGAAGGGACTTTATATGTGTGTTACACGTGGTCTTGATTCCATATACAACTGACATCCACCTTGACTTGAGTATTAATGATTTCATTAGATTATAAAGATTTCATTATTACAATGATTCACACACATTTATGATTTCTGATTCCTTGAGTCTCTTGATCTTGATCTTTGGAATTTCCATGATTTACAATGGTAATTGATTTGATTATGATTCTTGAATCTCAGATCACACACTGAGTTATGATTCTTTGGAATATGATCTATTGATTTTGTTCATTTGATTTCACTTTGAATTTAGATTCTTGAATTTTGAGCTTGATGGACTAAGGGTTGATTTAGAGTTTAAATTTAAGGTATTACTCATGAGAGTACTTAAATTTATTTGATAACTTGATCTGTTTAATAATTTCCTAGACAGGAATCTAGGAGTATCAATAAACATATATATGTAACAACATATAATAAATAAAAGCATTTAGATAAACAGTTTAAATAAAAACAGTTTACGCATGCTTCTCAGCCCCGCGTTTAAAAACAAAAATGTTTAGAAAAGGGGCAATGAACTCACCTGTGTTGCTTTGTACTGAATTACCACGAAATGCGCGCTCGTTGTTGTAGCCTAAGTATCTTCGGTTCCTGAGTTGTTTTTAAAAGAATTTGCATACGATAAGTATTTATAATAGGCGTCTTAACTAGAGTTTGGTCTCGGTGTACAACTAAGTGTCCTATGATTACTAATGATTTTCTATGACTTTATCTAATTAAGTTAAACTTATTACCCGTAAGTAATAACCCTAATCCCACATTTATCAGTTAAAGACTTTAAGTAGAACCTTTTCAATTTCATTCATTTTAAGTTAATCCATTTTATATTAACACTTATTTAGAAAATCATTTAATTGGTTTTAACATAGTTTACAATTTAGTTCTTTAGTTAAAACATATTTACTTTAAAGAAAACAAGTTTCTTAGCATGATGGGCTTAAGTTAAGCCCATTGGGCCACCATTGGGCCCATTACTCGACCTTGCTTACTCAAAAGATTCCTTGATCGTTTACGTGTATAATCCATCCTAGATAGTCTAAATAACTATCTAATGTAATTATATGTCGTTAACATTTTCCATAATTAGAAGTCACTCATGAGAACAACTTCAAAGGATTAGATTTTTAGTTTGATTCTTAATGAATTCGAAATGTTTTAACCCAAAATGATGTCCACCCCTATGTCCGGATAAAATTTAGGTTTTAAGAAAAGTTTTGTTATTCTTACATTAGTCATTCCAAAAGAACTTTAACTCATGATTTCATGAATAAAAACCCTAATGTTGATCCCATATATACCCACATGCACTCACACAAGTCTCATGCGCGTCCCCATGAGATCCCCATGCAACTCATCACCCAACCCTTATTCGAAAGACACTTGAAACAGTTTTGTCCTAAACAGTGGGCTAGTACAAACGACTAATAGGCCAACCGAATAGAAGTGAGTCGAATAAGGGGGAGGGTCGAATGAGCATGGTCGAAGGAGCTTAATCACGAATGGAAGTTGTCGAATGAAGGCCTGATTCGACGAATAGGTCTAGGCCGAAGGAATGGTTGGCGACTGGATGTATTTGCCGAATAGAGCTCGGTCGAATGAGGCCTGTTCATTCGGCGAAAGAAGGAGTGAGGTCGGCTAAGGCCATTCGGCGAATGGGGGGGGGGGAGTCATTCGATGGGCTGGTTGTGGCTCATTCGACCATCTGATGATAGGCCATTCGGCCGCACGAACACAACCACCATAGCATTCCTATACTGACTCTAAACAAACTAGATTCGAATACCACTTGTTCCTACATGATTCTAAGATGTGTGTAAGTGATTTCTCTAAGGTTTTATGGCTTGAAACCGGTTTTGAGTGTGGGGTTCGAATTAGGGTTTTCAAAACCCAAAACCGAACAAGAACTTGAGTTTTTACCTCGATTTGGCTGGATAAAATCGCAGATCCTTTGTACTTTCGAGTTCTACTAGTGGTGGTGGTGATTTAGACACCAAAATGACTTGAAATGGTGAAGAAACGAGTGAGAAAACTTAGAGAGAGAGTGGGGTGTTCTTAGAGAGAGAAAGTGACGGTGGTGAGAGGTTGAAGATGATAGTTGAGTGTATTAAATGGGTATAAATGCCCCTTTAATGTTTCAAATTAACCCGGTTCGTTCGGGTTCGTTCGGTTTCGCGTGGTTTCGCGTAAAGATGCCGGTTTCTCGTCTTTTTCGTAACGAAACGATCCGATTTTAAAGATAGAATTTAGAAAATTATTTTAGGTTGTGATTCCTAATAAATTACTAAATATCTTCTAATTATTTAATTTACAAAATATTTATTTCACGTTTAAATCGAATCGCGCGGTCATCGCGCGTATTTGTTCGAATCGTCACCCGATCAAACACGACGATAACTACACTTTTCAATATTGTTTTCTAATTATTGAATATCATTCAGAACGTTAAACTTTCAGATTTATTCGTACAGATCGTCACCTATACGAATAATCCGTCGGTTTAGCATTCACGTAACGACATTTATGCTGTTTTGTTCTGTAAATCCTCACATACGTTTATACATAATAAAATCCTAACAGATAAATCACATGATGATTCTGTGTTGCCAGATAATTATCTGACTCAAGAATCATTGTTCTGAACTGATCTCTGAATTGATTATGAATTCTCTGTTTTGATAGCATAAAATGATACTGAAACTTGATATGAATATGAAATACACTGAATTTCATAAGACTTGTACCTGATTACTGTTCACGTACTGTTTACGATCACTGTTCCGGTGACATTTCCGGCACTGATGTTACAGTTCGTGTGTTTTGACACGTGTGTGTTATTTGCCGATAATTCCTCGAATTATCCTGTCGTGTCTCAATGTTCGTACTGTCGTGCCTCGTGCCATGTGTCACACTAAATTAAACTAATTCTAGTGCCACGTGTACATAAGACATTTAAATAAACATTTAAATAAATGAGAAGCTGATCTGGAAATTACGGGGTGTCACACTATATTTTTGGTTATCAGATACTGACTAGTGGTCTCTATTGGTGCAACACAATGGGGACTGATTTTTAGTTATTAAGACCACTATCTAGAACTAGGTATCCGTCACTGATTTTTCAGTCCTTAATCAGTCCCCGATAACCATTAGCTACTGATTGCAAAGTATTAAGAACTCACTTTTCAGTCCTAGAAACCCTAGTTTTTTGTAGTGATTATACAAATCTTTTAAATCAAGATAACCTTTATAAATATATTTTTTTTAAAACCTAAAGTAATTTAAAAATTTAAAACTTATATTTGATAAGAAACTTCAATCTTTCTTTTAAAACTTTTAATAAGAAAATCATACACAAATTTATGTAAGTTTTTTTTTTTAAATTATAATTAATTAAAAACATTTTTTTTGAGCTTTATAAATCATGACTTTATAAAGAATACTTGAAATACAACTTTTAACATCTTTTGATCAAATATAAATTCTATAATTTTTAATTTCACCAAACTATTAGAAAAGTAATTTTATAAAATATAAACAATGAAAACTATTCAATAAATTATCAAAACCCTTCTTTTAAAACAATAAGTATTATTTACTAACTTTTAACACATCTAAAACCATTATTATTGGGGTATCAATTAATATTCATAGACTTTGTGTAATAAATAAATTGAAATGCTTTGACATTTTATTTTGTTTATTTTAAACAAATAAGAATATTTAATTACGATTAAATATTCTCAAAACAATTATTCTTAGAATTCATAATAAATAAATGAGATAAAAAAAATATTCCAATTTATTTATTAAATACAAATGAAGGTTATTTAATTATAATAGATAATTAAATAATCCTAAACCATTATTCTAAGTATGCATTTTAGAACATTAGGGATTCAATAGAAGCCATAGACTTCTAGGCAAACATTTGAATTTTAGACAATCATTTGAACTTTAGTCTAAGACATATGCTTTAAACATTAGGAAAGGACTTCTAACTTTCCTCATTCATACAACAAACAATTTGGACAAGCTTAGACAACACACAAGAGAGTTAATTCTTACTCCCTTTTACTTTTGTAAACTTTTTGGGATGTTACATATGTCATATACACAAACATGTTCTTAGAGTCAAAACATATACATGATGCAAACCTTTAAGCTTAGTAGAATTGATTTAGAGGCTATGTGAACTTATGTGCTAATTGCTATGTGGGATTTAGGTTAGAAGACGTTTCATACAAAAACAAAACAGTATCTAGTAGCCTAAGAATGTAGCGACGTTCTTCGCATTGACTTATGTCTTGTGAGAAAAAGGTGAAAAATACACCTACATAAACATTATGATTTACAATGTTTAAGTTAGGACCTAGCTAGTCTTGATTTAAACTTTGTAAGATCATTTGGATTCTTGCTTTGTGCTACTTGCAAATTTACATATGTTTTAAATCTATTCTATTTAGTTTAATAGTTTTGCATCATTTTTATACGTATTATATCAAACTGTTTTGAATTGCTCACCAACTATGCAAATAGTTGACCCTTTATTTTACATATGTAACAGGTTAAGTTGAAGACATATGATGAAGACTTAGATTAGGTTTAGAGGACCTAGTTAATTTTTTTTTTTGAACGGCAATGCTTACTCTCATCAAAATTACACCTTACACCTTAATTACACCATTGCATAGGATTGAACCCATGACCTCCCATTCTAAGAGGCAAACCTCTAACAAGTGGGTTAGTCCCACATTTGGACCTAGTTAATTAAAACAATGTTTAGAATATCATTTGTAATTTGTTTTGAACACTTGTATGTTATTTAATGACATTGAATGATTTGTTTGATTACATTAATGTGGATGTTTTAAATATTGAAACTTTAACATAGTACCATGAGCTTTTGAACAGTCAAACTCGCGCCCCGACGTATTCCGCTGTCGGTCGGGGTGTGACAAGAAACACAAAACCGACCAAGAAAAATTTTGATCTTCTCATACAATTCATGTTTTTATTATAAATACTAGTTTACACAACTATGTATTACACATGTTTATGTTTATGGTATGGATACAAATATTGTAATTTTATAATGTTTTCATAAGTTTATATAACCGAAAATATTTTATAACAAAACATATAATATAAAAGTATAAATTACAATTTATAAATCTTTAAGTGCTTTTGGGAATAACACATTATTTATTTTGTTTGAAATTAATTATAAAAATTAAGTAAGTTGTTATACATAGATAAATTTTGTAATCAAATTGTTGATAGGATTAATATTTATAAATAACAGTTGTTTTATAATTTGATATAAAACATAATATACGATTATATATTCTTTGAAAAAAATATTAATAAGATTTAACACTATATTATAAATTAATTGTAAAATTTTTTGTATTATTTTTTTTTAAATTTTGTTGATGATTATGAATAAAAGTAAGTGAGTTTAATTTTTATTTAATAAAAAAATATCAATAGAAAATGAGATAAATGATTAGAGGTTGAAAAGTTCCTTTGTTTATGATCATTAACTAATATTAAAGATATATTTAGTAAGTTAATGGTGCGAATATACTATTCACATATAATTTATAAAATTACCTATTGCATACATATCTATTGTTAGTTAATATTTCAAAAGATTAATATATTAAAATTGAAGAAAAGATTAATATTGATTGAAACAATTGAATTATTGTACATATAAACAATAGTACATTAATAATTATCATACCACTCACTTCTTCACTGCATTCAAGGCCGTAACGTTTCTAGTGTGGTCCGATATTTTACACTTAATAATTTGTATGGTTCGTTTAAAGAAACCTCAATAATCACCCTTTTTAGAACAAAAGATAAAAACACACATGCACTACTTTACTTTTTTTTTTATATTCTTTTAATGGATTCTATTAAAAAGCTAAATGCTAGAACTGTATATGCAATTAAAAAATCACATCTAAATCAGTCAGCCAGCCAGCCTCTTAAGTATTAATCATCAAGCTTTTAAATATAGCCTGAATGATTTAAACTTTTTACATACTTAACACTAAATAAACTAAACAATCTATGTTACCTTTTCTTAATTACTTATCATTTTTTCAGTTCAAAAAGAGAGTAGAAAATATTAGTGGTTTCCAATGATTAACCAACATTATTATTTGTTTTACTGGCTATCTTTGATTAACATACTTTTTTTTGAAACAACAAAACACCAAACACTCGAGCGGTAAATGAATTATCCTTTTGTCCTAAAAAGCGATAATGTGATGCCCCATCCAATTCTGTTCAGAAAAAAATCTATAACTAAAAAAAACTTTGTGGTCTTAACTTGAAAAAAAAAATACTTAAAATAAAACTTCAAACCCGTAACTTTTTATTAAAAGAAATTAATAATCTATCTTTGTAACAATTATTCTTTGGTGATTTAATATGAGGGGCGGATCATATTATGTATCGACCATTAACTCCTAACCGAATCATTATTGCCGATAACTCCTATCTAACCGGTTGACCAAACGAACCAATCCGGTTTAGGAGGGACATGAATTCATTACAGGAAATGAAATAGAGCATATCATTATTGGCTTTAGTATTTAATTGTAGAGGCAATAAGTGTACTCTGCCACCAACAAACCAATATCATAATCTTCTTAAACGACACAGGGTAATGTCATGCTACCTTCGGTTATTCATGAGGTTGGTAACTAAGATCGATTCATCGATCGCCGACCGTGAGATCGTACCTCCCTGATGCGCGAGAATCTCATGGAATTGGTAAATCATCGCCCCCTATTGGTTCTGGTTTAGAACCCAAGATTAAGCTCGAGATTTCTCCGCTCATCTAGTATCCGTTAAAGTGTCACCAGTGAGATTTAAACCCTGGTCTCCAAAAGGAAAAGATCAATATTTAACCACTAAGCTAAATTTGTTGGATTCTTCTTCTATAGTGCTTGTTATTTCTCTGTTTAAATACTATTATTAATTTATGTTTTACGTGGTTTACCAAATGTAGTGTGCGATCCACAATTTATTTGTTTACTTACGCATAATTATAATAATTTAATATTTTATTTGTTTACAACTTTAAAATCACAAATTTTAATTTGTTTTTGAACGACGACAATCGTACATACCGCGTATGTTATCTTAATAAGACCCACCGGACAGAAGTAAGACGCGGCCACACCAGATGCGCGAGAACCCCCTGGAATGGGTAAACCCCATACGATCACAATTTTTAAAAAATTGATCTTTATTTTGTCACTTTCTCCAATAACCGACATCTTGCAACCGATTTCCTGCAATATTTCCATACCTTATTAATTTATGGAACTCTAGAAATCGACTATATACTCTAGATTATTGTAATCTGAATAAAAGAAATATTTTAGGGATTTTGTTGTCCCTTTAGGTAATTAATTATTGTACAACTTTTCAGTTGGATTTTTTTTATTAAATATCTGCAGATTTTCTTTTATAACTACAACAATAACAGTGGTGTTGAGCGATTGACAATAAGAAAAGCCGGAGAAGATCCCGGTGGTTTGGGGATATCATATTCTCAACAACAAAATTTGTAACAATGCATCAAATATATACGATTCATCCAACATGTTATGCTTAAATCAAAGTAAATTGTCGAGATGATATGCATTTTGCTAGTATTTTATTTTTGGTTCTTAGATTTTATAAATTATCCGTATGTTTTCAAACTTTAAATATTTGTAACACATATAGTCATGTGATGGTAATTTAGTCAAACATACGAGGGTAATTTGATAACTTAAATATTGTATGTGTTACAAATATTTAAAATTAATATATTTAGAAATTTAATAATGTTTAGCACAGCAAATTAGAGACCAAAAGAGTAAATCAATCGCAAACTAAAAATATAATATATTGATAAAATAACTTCTTAACAATCATATCCAGTTAAATTTCATTTACAACAAAATTATTTGTAAGATTTATGGCGAATGTGATGTTAGTAAACCTTAACTTTAACTTTAGGTAAAGAGATGTTGCTTTCTACTAATCTTGACTATGACATACATTTAATTTTTCGATGTTTGTAGTACAAGGTATCAATCAATCAATCAACGTACTCAGTATATCCCGTCATTAGCATGCTAAGGCAGGGTCTGAGGAGGGTGAGATGTAGACAGCCTTACCCCTACCCCGTAGGGGTAGAGAGGCTGCTTCCAGTGAGACCCTCGGCTCATGATGCTTGATCAACCGTCCGAAACGATTTTAACGTTATTTTCACTGAATAAGTAAAATAACGTTAAAATTAGTGCAATTTTACTTTTGCCCTTCAAGAGTTGTCAACACATATATACATTATATGTGCGCACCGCTAACGGGGCGCAGTTTGTAGTACAAGGGTGGTATATTAAATTATAAGGTATATCGAGTTACACTTACATGTTGCATCGAGTGGAGTATTTTTTTTAGTTGATTTTGGACTAGAATCATGCTAGACAACAAACACACCATGAGTGATAATTACTGAAAACTGACGTATGTAAATGGTATAATAATTAGTGAGTTTAAGTAACAAAATATTGATAATGTTGGTTGAGTGTAAGCAAAAAGTAAGCCATAATATAAGCAGACACTAAAAAAAAACATAAATATAAACCCTTAAACGCATGACCACCATCACATTGACCACCCTATGTGACACCCGTCACAGCCATGCCCATTGACCACTCGGGTATATGCTTGTATTGTGTTAGCCGTGGCATGGGAGGCCCTAGGGAGGGGCAAACCCGACCTCCGTCCATGGCCCATTTATCGCAAGGGCACAAAAATTTTAAAAATAGTTTTTAAATTATATATATTTACTTATATCTCAAAATACAAAACTGAAAAAACACTAGTTTATAATTCACTAGGGGCATTTTTTTCTCAGTACGTCCGGGCACTTGAATTATCAGGGCCGCCCCTGAGCCGTGGTATGCACATTGGGTATTGAAAGAACGTGATTTCATATGATGATGAAGTCCGATCGCACCTCAAGTTGTTTTCATAACTTCTGAATCCTACTGGATTTAGCACGATACAAGACGTATCGATGACATGGTTAGAATTGTCAAGATAGGTGCTATAGACAAATGATCAATTTTACCTTTTGTGTTAATGGTCGTGAACTAAATCATTTGAGTCCCAAACTCTTGGACCTTTAACTACTGCATGAAAGGTCCAGATTATTGAACCATATGGCATATGGTCCATATTTATTATTTAGAATTAGTGGTACAATACTACAATATCAGACAGTTTTAAATTTCATGTTACAACATGAAAAGTCCAAAAATCGGCCCATTCTAACTTACGTTAGAGTTTAGACTCGTTAGTAGTAGACTAGTAGTGGTGCACAAACCGGTTCGGGTTTGGACCATGCTGCTCAAAGCCTCAAACAATGAAAACTGTAATTCTGTAAATACCACATATCCAATTTAAGTAGTAACGGAAGCCCATCAAGAAAATTGAATCCGTTTAGTACCCTTGGGCCTTGATTACGATCCGTGTCATCTGTTACACACGTCCGGCCTCTTGTTAAAAATATTAGCAAATAGCAACTATATGATATGATTTTAAATACGTTGGTGCACATGTTCTATGGTGTACTAGTGTTTAAAGACAAGACATGTAATCTATGTTTGCTTTAGCTAATTATTTATAAACTGGAAGATAAGAATTAAGAGCCTCTTCGCCTGGGTGATTTGGGTGTTGCTTCTTGAACGTGAAAGGATGGCTAAGTAGGGGTGTTCAGAAAAACCGAAAACTGTTTAAAACCAAAAACCAAACCGTATCCGCAACCGAAAGCCTGAACCGAATTCTGAATTCGGTTTTCGGTTATGTTCCTAACTGTATCCGAATTCCGAATTCCAAATTCGGTTTCGGTTCAATTATCGGTTTCATTTTTCCTGAATTCGGTTTGTTTAGTTACCGAATTTATATTTAAAGTTATTATTTTTATTAATTATATAAGGTTGAATTCAGTTTATTCGGTTTTTAACTGTTTTTTCCCGTTTTTAATCGGTGTATTCGGTTCTGATAACCAGAACATGTTAATATAACCGGCTGCTGAGCGGTTTTGTTTTTAGTCTACGTTATGCTTAACCTAACAGAGCGGGTTTGAATCCCATGCTTGGTCTTCTTCTTTTTTTTTTTTTTTCCTTTTTTTTCACATGCTAATGCTAACCTCCACCCTGCTGACTTCAGCACAACTTTTTAAAAAACAAATGTTTTTTTGCCAATTTGATTGTAGTAATTTCTGAGCATTCTTTTCGATTAATATAATTCATTTCTTGATGTCAATATAGGATATGTGATATAAAAATGGAGGATCTATTAACTTTTTTTTTCTCGTTTTTCTTTTTCAAAAAATGATCTTGGAGGTTGTGTAATGCTTACTCTCAAACTTTTCGTTTACATAATAGTAATTTTTTTTGTTTCTCTCTTCATCTTTGGATTCCTATCCAATGATCCAGGACGTAATCCTGTACGTGAAGAATAAATTAAAATTTTCGTTTTTCTTGCCTGATTACAATTTTTTTAATATTTTATTTTAGCTATTCTACATATTTAACTAGGAAAAAAAGAAGTAGGGGTTTGCTAATGTCTAAATAAGTTCTTTTCTTTGTATAAAGTTATGATTTTTTTTAAAAAAAAACGTTGAACCTGCTAATGAAGTGCACACATGCCACATCGTTTGAGCACAAACACTAGTTAAGCTTTCAATGACAATGGTGAAATGTCCAGAGGTCTTTTGTTTGTTAGGAAATTCTTAAATCTAATAAAATTGTAGCTTTTACTTTCGATAATTAGTTGACATTAAAATCGAAATTAATAGATGACATGTTTGATTTGACATGAAAAGGAAAAGTTAGACTATTGGGTGTGCCACATGACCCAATCACTCCACGTATGCGCCACGTAGGCGCCACATAAGCACTCACCACAACCACTCATCCCATCATTTTGGTGAAAATGCCTCATTACCCACTCACTCCACGTCATCATTCCTTTATATATATACATGTGTGTGTCTGAGAGAGTAATATGTGTGTGTGTGTCTGTGAGAGAAATATGTGTGTGTGTGTCTGTGTCTGTGAGAGAAAGAGATAGGAAGCACTCCTCACGTCGTGAATCCTCCCACGCCCCACCTCCCACGCCCCTCTCACGCCCCTAGGGGGGCGGTGTGCCACGCCCCTCCACAACCCACCAACGCCCGGTAAAGGGGCATACCGGCCGGTCTTATAATGATGAATAATAACGTATTTAAGCTAATTATATGAAATATATGCATCATTTATTGAATTTTTTTTACAAAAAAAAATATATGCATTTACTAAATTTTCCATCTAAATAACACATTTTTTTACATGAAGACTTGAACTCTTAACCTTAAAAAGAATAAAGGACACCATCTTAACAACATCTTAGTTATGATTGAGCTAAAAACTCTTACAAACATCATTCATTTGTTATCTTTTTGCGTATTTATGTTGAAGTTACTAACAAAAATTTGACAGGTCAGGCTACATTTCGTGAAATGCATAATCCTGATTGTATTTCCCAATTTAACAATGAGATGACAGAGCTGCAAAAAGAACACATTTGATGGTACAAATGTTAGAAGTGTGACATTTTGCACATTTATTTAGCTTTGGTGGTTGGATAACTGGAAAGTACACATTTAAATTAATGGTGGGTCCTGTAAATTAATACTTTTACCAACTTCTTGATTTCTAACAAGTTAAAGTTGATACATCTGAATAAAGAGAATGATTATATTTACCAATATGGAATGTACCCAATTGAACAAGAGTTGCACTTGTTTTTCAGCCTGATGGACACAAAATGAGTGACATTTGTCACTAATAAGTAGAGGTAACTGTTCAAGACTTTTATAACACTATACATTAATAATGTTTATTGTATCAAAATGAAATAATCTATTGGTTAACTGTGACGGTATACACTAAAGGACATTTGTTCCAATGATACGAATGTATGCTAAGGTGTTTTTTTCTAAAATGGGTTGAGGGTACAACTCTCATATAGCATATAAAAAAGGTGGAAAAAATTGTTCAAAAAAAAAATTTGTGACGGTATGCAGTGATTTAGCTATAAAGTTGAACTGGAAACAAATTAGTCCATTAAACCGTTTTGACCCGTTAACTAACCACCCGCTTGTTTTTCCATCTTTATACACTTGACATAAGCCAACAAAAGGTACACATTAGAGGAGGTAAATTAACACCTAAACTGCAGAAACAGAAGATATATGACACATGACATGCCCTACAATTGGGCATAAAAAAACTCAACTTAAACCTTTTTTTCTAAATTTTTACTTGACATAAGTTGTAGGAAGGAAGAACCATAATAAAAAGGCAAGAACTTTAGCAAAGAATTATAAAAATATTTGCACAATTCAAACTTATAATGAGGTGACATGCAATAGATGAAATACCACAAGCTGTTGATTTCAGAATATTATCTCATGCTTCCTTTCTTCTCCAGTTGCCTCAATGATTTTGAAGATATTTGCAGGTTTAATTATTACAGTCTAATAGCAGGTGAAACAGTTGTTGCCATGCAAAGATCAATATCAAAAACTAACATTCTACAGGAAATGACACAATAAAATAAAGGTAAGTACAGTTGCAGCTTTTTATTTAAAAAAAAAAAGAAAAAAACAGGAGAAATTAAAAGATAGTGGCATAAGGTAGCCTTATATTTATATATCAAGAAACAAATATTCCTTGAGAATAAAGCAACTTATTTAGTGCGCTCATGATTAACAATTTACATTGTGCACATTTCAATTCAATAATAGGACTACTTATTACTTGTAGAAGTCAAACTCCCTCTTTCTTTTTGACACTTAAAGGAACAAAAAGAAAGTGAAAAAGTGTTTATCTTTTTCAGCATTTTATGTGGATTGGTGGGCAGATCTTAGGCTAATTAGATGCGTTAGGATCGACTCATCTCTTTTACGCGTTCTTAGCTATAAATAACAAACCACAAAAGGAGGTTATAAGTTGATTTGAGTTGTATTTCATCTTAAATGCCAAACGTGTAAAACAAACTTTAAAGAAATCAGCTTAAATAGGTAGAAACTACTTCAGATTTTACCTTTTTGTTCATAAAACCTTCTAAATAACCGGTATTCAAATAATATTGATTATCATTTGATAATATAACCTTTAATTCACAATCACACTCTTTAGGCTGGCCTAACAAGAGTCGCTTGACCTAAATAATTACCCGTTTTAACCTATTATCATATCAAGTCCATGTGACTGGTCCATAATTCATTTATTCGCCTTTACTATTTGTGAGGTGAATTAAGTAACAATTGATAGTTTTGTGGTCTTGATCAAGTGTTTGTGCTTTGGCATATGTTTATCTAGTTTGGACGTACATATATAAGCTAGTGTGTTACAATGGCTCAAGAATAGCAGCCTTTGATATGTTTGTTTTTTCCTTTTTGCTTCTTTGGTTGTTATGATGGGATAGGTAAGAGTGGGAGAGTGTGATGGATTTAAATAATTTGGCCTTTTGATTGCTTTATTTGCTCACCTTCCTCAAGTTGGAGTTATTTATAACTTATATAGACAAAACACATTCAAGTGCACCAACTTTTCTAGATATGGCCACCACCTTCCACTTGTTGGACATGGTCTTTCTGTATTTTATGAACCATTTTGCAGTTTTGGAATGACTTTGGACACAGAATATATAAAAAAGTTGGTCGATAAGTGTATAATTATAAAACCATGGGACTGTTTAGTGGCAGATCTAAATTTTTTTTTCATGGGGCGGAAATTTTTTAAGTTCGTTGGTTGTTAAAGTTTGGTTGGGGCGGGTCGGGTCGGGTCATGTTCGAAAAATACAATCAAACTAAATTTCATATATAAATAAATAATGAAAATACAACATATTTAAAGTTTTTCATATCTGGTTTTATTTTATATATATATTTAAAACAGCGTATAAAACAAATACAACTATGGTTTAAATTCTCATAATCAATTTGAATACGCAAATCTAACTTCAATTATTATGTTAATAGGCTATTAAAATTAATAATATAATTTTTTATAATAGGCTAGTCTGGGGTGGTCTTGAAAATTAGGGGAGCCCAGAATGAGTTGAAAAAATGCATCTTAGGAATTAAGATATTAAAATAGGGGTGTTGAAGCAGCTGAAAATTGTAAATACAGGAAAGTGAGCCGTATTCTTAACTGAAAAAAACAAACCAAATTCGGAATTCAGTTTGGTTCCTAATTGTGTCTGAATTCCAAACTCGATTCCTAATTGTATCTAAATTTCGGTTTCGACTCGGTTATCGTTTCAATTTTTTTTAATTAAGTTTGTTTGGTTAACCGATTAAAGCGAATATTTAGATTTAAATTTGTTATATTTTTAATATATAAGGTTGAATTCGGTTGATTTAGATCAGTTTATTTGATTTTTAATTTGTATATTCGATTGAATTCGATTTTTAATTTGTATATTCGATTAAATTCGATTTTTAATTTGTATATTCGATTGAATTCGATTTAATCGGTTTTTAACCGGTTTAGTGGTGGTTTGAGTTATTATAATTTATATTAAACTTTATTTTACATTGGGTTTAAATTATTAGTTGGACATTTTTCAAGTTAGTTTTATTAATTAACACTTAAAAATTACATGTTTAATGGGGACGATCAAGGTCACAGTACGCCACGGGGAGTGTTTAAATCTTAAAATCTTAAAATGGATTTCAGACAGGTGCATAATTAGTTTCTAACTTATATATGGCCGGTAACTCTTCAAATGAACGAGAACCATCTTCGTTTGAAATTGAATTGTAACCTTATGGGTGAGCTCCCTATAATTTCGTTTGTGTATTTCATATGAGCACAAAAATTTAGGCGTCGTTTGATTTTTTATATTTTTTATTTACATATACTTCCCTATCATTATATGAATTTTTATGTGTGTATGGTATCCAATCCCAAAATTCTCTCTCGTTTGATGTCACCTTTCACGCGATACCGATACATACTAGGGGTTATCACAGTCTAGTTTCAAACTAAGAAAACCGTCCAAACCGGTTATCAGTTTGGTTTTACGTTCAACTTTTCCAATCATTTGGTCTGTTGGTCTTTTGAATCCACAATAAACGGTTTAGTTTCCGGTTTTCATATGGTCGTAAAATATCGGGTCACATGTATGTGTACGTGTGTGTATAGAGTGGGTAGGGATAAATTGAAAACTCAGTGTAACATTCAAGTTTTTTTTTTTTCATTTTTTCTGTGTAAGTATCTAATACAGGGCCATCTTTGAAAGATTATGTACCTTGTGCGAATGCTAAAAATGAGTCCCTATGTGTGTGTGCACGCACACACACACAAATTGACGATAATTACAACAACAGAAAAATCAATATAAACAATATTGCTTTAGCAAAATAATGCATTTCAATGTATCAAATAACTAAATAAAACGTGACGTTCTTTTAGCATTTTTTGATGCAAAATTGTTGATTAAATCTTCATAATCCACATTATCTATTATTTCATTCTCAATAGTTATCATTGTCAACCCATTTATTCTTTCTTGAGACATTATCGATCGTTAGTATGACTTCAACAACTTTAATTTTGAAAAGCTTCTTTCTGCGGATGCTACAGTTACCGGAATAGTCAACAAGATTGTATATGCAATTGACGCATTTGGAAAACAATCGACTCGCTTCAAATATTTTAAAACATCAACCGGGTTTAGAATCTCACAAGGTAATAAAGTATCCAACAACTTTAACTCCATATTAAGCTCATAACCATCAATATATGATCTTACATCATACTTCAGAGCATCCTAAAAAAGAATACAATATGAACTAATGTCATTGTCGTCCAATTCCTTCCTCTTTTTAGGAAATAAAAATCCAAATAATTTTTCATACTTTTGTATTGTTCAAATGTTGTTTGAAGTGAAACACTTGCTTGATCAACAATATATAAAAACCCCACTTTGGTTTTTGGTAATTAGTTTTTAATTAGGTTAAATATATTTTAAAAATTGGATTGTAAATTATATGTGTTTATTGTAAAATAAATTTAAATATATATAATATATAATTTTTTTTAAAAAAATTTAGGACCCCTAAAAAAATGAGCCTGTGCGGTCGCACCTCCTGCATATGCTGTAAGACCCCCCTAATCTAATATATGTTGCTATAAAAAAAGTTACATGTGTTTGTTACACATGTTATTGTAACATAATGTAAAACGTCGTTCTGAAACATACGTGCGTGTAACAAACATTTATAATTTCTTTTTATTTTCTTATAACAACATATATTACATGCTTAAACATAAAAAAATAGGGGGAAAAATTGAATATTACACCAGGTTTTCACGAGTTTTCTCAAATAAAGTGTGTTTTTAATTTATCCTTCCTTTATATATAAATATATACATATATGTGCGTGTATGTATTCAGTTTATCATTTATATGCCAATTAAAAAATTCATTTGGGCTTTCGGCTTGGTATAATCCGTCCATTTTAAACCATAAAAAGTTTTAATTTTATTTAGTTTTTATTTTTAACGGCTCAATATCCTGATTAATCCAGAACCAAAGCTGTTTATCAATAACGATTCAGTTTGGTTCGACTTTTGTTTTTAACAATTCGGTTTTAGTTTTATTATTCAAAAACTGTAACTAAAAGTTTGGATTACAATTCTGCCTAAAAACTATCAAAACTAGACCAACACCTTAACACATAAATGTTTAATTATTATAAGATATATTTAATAATATTAGAGGGTGATTTAAATAAAAATTATTTTTTGCCTAGAAAGATGTGAAATAATGGATCATGGTTAGGGCTGTTAACGAACCGAACGTTCAGCGAACAGTTCGTGAGCCGTTCGGTGGGAAGTTCGTTTATGTTCGTTCGTTTAATAAACGAACGAACACAAACAAGAAATTCCGTTCGTTTAGTTAAATGAACGAACATGAACAGAGGTCGTGTTCGTTCATTTGTCTTCGTAAACGTTCGGTAACATGTTCGTTTACGTTCGTTTATGTTCGGTTAAGTTTATTTATTATATTTATTCATTAAATGTGTTGTTTATTTTTAATTTTTGTTTAATACCATAATACTTAAGGGTATTTTTAGTTTAATAATATAATATCTTAATTTATATATTTATAAATGATTATCTCAATTACTTGAGACTAAAAATGTTGATTTTTATTATTTAAATAATATGTGTTCGTTAGCGTTCGTGAACAAGCTGAATCCTTAATGAACGAACACGAACAAGAATTTTCGTTCGGTAAGCGTTCGTGAACCGTTCGTGAACAAGTTAAAAGTTAAACGAACGAACACGATCAATGGCCCGTTCGTATTCGTTTACAGCCCTATTCATGGTAGAAAAAAAAAGAAGAAGATGATTTGGGTATAGTATTTTTTATTTACATTTTTTTTGTGTTTCGTTTATTTTTTTTAAATATTGATAACATTTTCATGTCATTTTTTTTAAAAACAATTACACGACAAAAAAGTATTTTTTATCTTTAATATAATGATAGTACTGATATATAAAAATGACAATTAAATTTTTTTTTAAAATTTTACTAAAGTTTTAGAATTTTTAATGTATTTTCGAAACATGTGCTGATTTTGGTTAATTAAGAGTATGCTAGTTTTTTAGTGTAATACGATACATTAAAATACATAACAAAAAATGTAGCATAAAAAATACAATATAAAAAAAATTCTGCACGTTAATATATTAAATTTTTACAACACACACATATTTATAGGGAAGAGTTCATTATTAACCTTATCTTAATATGTTAACTGAGTAATCACATTTTATTAGTTTGGGATCCACATTAAAGTTGATATAAAGGTGTTGATTTTTTTTATTAATATTGGCCCCAAACTAATATTCACTTTTCACATTAATTAAAAAAACACTCTTAATTATATCAACTTTAACGTGAGTCTCAAACTGATAAGATATAATTATTTGGTTAACGCATTAAATTAAGATTAACAATTGAACTATTCCTAAGTAGACACACTATAGTCAAATTAAGGAGAAGAAATTTCTAATTCTATGGTGCAATTATTTGAAAAATATATTGTTTTATAAAAGTTATGAAATTTATAAAAATGAGATAATTTAGAAAAAAAAGTAAATAAAATGTTATGTTTGTATAACTTTTTTTGATACTTTAGTCTAAATAATTATTTAAAAAATTAAAAACTAAGATTTTTTTGTGCCTTTGTTAGGCAAAATTTTTTAACCTTCAATAATTTTAATACTCTCTCACTATTTGAGTGCTGTGAAATGCTGGTACTTCATATATAGTTTGATAAGTAGTGCATGTCAAATCCGAAACCACAAGCAAGTGTAACATTTGATTTTAAAAACACGTAAATTCTTTTTAGAACATTCGTGAGCATAATTAGGTTATAAGATAATTAAAAAAAATATTATTTTATACTTGAATGATTGACGTGTTTTTCGTTTTCATATAATATTTACATTAAAGTTATAAAGCATTCATATATAACATTTTAACTTTTTTTTTTAATTTTTATTTTCTTTTTCTCTATACTTTTATCAACATCTTTTAATCTTTTAATATATGATAAAAGCTAGATAACGATTTTCTCAATTCTTTTTTGATGACGATGTTTATGCATTGATTAATACAATATGCTTTTCACCATTACCGTTATAATGGTATTATAATATGTTATTTGCAAATTTTTGTTGTAAAACTAGAAATAAAATATAATTTAAAATACTTGATAATTGGTATTGTTATTTTAGTATAATTAAATTGACTTGTTTATTAAAATAATCTTAATAAAATTCTAAAAAGTCGGAAAATGTGAAATGCATACTTGTTCGATTTAATTATTATTTTTAAACAAAATAAAGGTAGTTGATTTTTTTATACAACTATGCTCTTGTTGCTAGAATTTACACTATTAAGTTGTTGATAACTATAAAATCTCATAAAGAATTCTTGTAATGAATGTGAAAACTATTTTCTTGAATGTGAATTGATGGACGAGATTTATATGAAGTAACTTGAAGAATTTGTCATGCATGATAATGAAAACAACGTTTGAAAGATGATAAAATCTATGTATGATTAAAAATTTGATGGTATTACGTTGCCTAATGGTATATACTATACCAAACATACAAGTATATATATTAAGTTTGATGTTTTTGGTAAAAACCTGATAATAAAAATAAGGTTTGTAAGGTGATAAAATCTATGTATGATCAAAAGTTTGATGATATCATTTTGTACAAAGGTTTAATGTTGTACCTAATAAACAAGCGTGAATATATCATGAAGTTTGATGCTTTTGGTAAAAAAGTTATAATTTGTTTATATATCAATGACATGTGATCTTTGATACTAACAAGATCAAATTAATAAAACTAAAAACATATTGTAGGATCGGGTTGTTATCTCTAAACAACACTTCACAAGTATTTCTTACTTAATTCTAACAGATGCGGAATGTTCTGTTAGAATGATCTCACAATTTCACTCAAAGTGACACAATAATAATCTTTGAACAATATTAAGAACACAAGAATAATTCAAGCTCAAGGATATATTTCTCTCAAAGTGGAAGTATACAAGCAAGCACACTTCAAGCAACAATACATTGGGAGGTTATATAGCCGAGGCTACAACCGTATACACTTAGGAATACAAGTTGGGTATACTAGACAAGTACATAAAGTAAAGCTTATTCTAGTATGTTGAGTGTCTTAACAGGCTAAGACACTCAGTCATGATCATTACATTAATAGACATTGACTTTACAAAGGACTATTAAATACAAAAGACATTTAATGTTGTTGATCTTCAAGGCTTCAGATGATCTTTTGCATTTAATGCAGCATGGGAGAGGTAAGGCGCTTTATCTGACTCATTACATGTTGTCTTTGTCTTTACTCAGACCAGCATGTCTTGTGTCAGTACCTTTTGTACTATGAGAGTAAGCTGCTACAGTCTTTATCAGAGGATAAACCTCGGAAGTCTTTGTCTTTAGTGCATAAGAAGATTCCTCGGAAGCAGTTGTCTTGTACAACCTTCGGCAGGAACCAGTTATCCTTCGGAAGCAATGTTGCTTCCGAAGAATCACTTCTTCCTTCCGAAGGTGTTTATTCAAAGAGACTCCTATACTTAGACAAAACAAGAAGTTTGGTGAGCATCAGCCTTTATTAGTCTTTACAGTCTCCCCCTAGGCTGATGCTACCAAAACTTATAAGGCATAAACCTTGGCTTCCATGTACCCCTCAGTACCTGTGCCCTTTTTCTAATTAATCTGATAGCTGACCTCCCATCTGCTCCATTGTCAGGATTATTGAGAGGGAGCATATCTAGATCAAATATATAGGGTTTTGCCAACATCATCAGATGCAAAAGATCCACCAGTTTTATTTCTCCATTGTAGTCGGTGAGGATGAATATCCTTTCTTGTGCATTGAAGCTCCAATTTACCAAAGGGATGTATGAATGCTCATGCATTAATCTGCTGATATCCCTCATGTCTTCTAGGGTTTGTGTAGTTTTGGGAGTTGCTTCAGATGTGGCTTCAAGTACTGAGAGTGTTGTATCAGGCTCAGAGTCTAAAGGGATAGTTTTTGTTTCCTTTTTCCTTTTAGCCATGCTCTTTCTTCTTGTGAATCTTGGTTTGTCTTGAGCAGTGGCTTGACTCCTCAGAACTCTGGCCTGTTGGGCTTCCACAGTTGATTCTACTGCTGCACCTGTTGTTGCAGTAGGCTGTGGCCCAATATCCTCATCCCTTGAGGGTTCTGTTCTCCTCTCTTCAGCCTGTGTATGTCTCTCAGGATCAGGGTTTGGTGTTGATTGTTTCCTTGTAGTCTTCTTACCCTTTTTGTAGACTGAGGAGATTGGCATGTTATCCATACTTGGACTTGAAGGAGGAGATATTGGTTCTTCTTTTGGATTTAGGGGGAGCATGTTGGGGAACATTGCTTTTGTTGCTGCCCCACACATGACTTCTTCTCCCTCTCTGATCCCTGCACCAGAGAGGGGAAATTCTATTGTAGCTCCTCCCCCTAAACCTAAGCCTCTCATTAGGCTTTCCTTTCTTGCCCTGATTTGTTCAATTGAAGGTAACTCACCTCTTGCAACTTTGGCTTTTATATCTCTGATATGCATATCCATGGTTGAGTTCTTCATTGGGCCTAGCTGCCGAGCATGGAAGCCATATTCCAAGAGAAAGGCCTTGTTCTTGTCTCTGTAGGCCTTCTCTTTTTGTTCCTTTGTAAGTACACTCAGGGCCTTTGATGCAGCAACAGCTTGTTCTTGCTGCTGCACCTTGTCCAGCTCGGCAGCCATTCTAGGTACCGACCAGTTGATGACTTCATCAAAGTCATAACCTTTTTCTTCTAGCAAAGCAGAGAGTCTAGCTCGCTCTTCATCTAGAGAAGTGTTTGGTCGGCCCTTTGTTTTCTTTGGTCTCATCTCCTCCTGTTCTGCTTCCTCCTCTGGGGTTAGCTTACGTTTTCCTTTGTCATCAGCAGTTATTTTTGCCCCAGAGGAGATTTCTTCTGTTGCCTCACCAGCTGGTTCATTGGCATGTAGCTCCTCTGTGGAGGAAACATCCAGGATGACTGGGCCTTCGGAGGCAGCTGCAGCTTCGGAGTTAACCTCAGCATTCACTGTCTCCTCCAGTTGACCAATCCCCTTAGATGATTCCTTATTGGATTCCACAAAGGGCTCAGGAGAAGAAGAGAGAGCTTCAGCAGCTTCAGTCCCAGAAGGGGACACAGATTTCATGGAAATTGATTCTTCTTGTGCTGTGTCTTCCATGACAACCTGAGCTGCAGTCTCAGAAGGAGACTTAGTCCCAAGAGGGGACTGAGGTTCCAAAGAGACATTTGATGTTTGCTGTTCAGTCTCTTTGGCAACCTCCCTTGTATCCTCAGAAGCAGAAGAAGAGGAAGTAGAAGAAGAATCTTGAAAATAAGTACCCAAGAAGTCATCCCATTCAGCAGTCAAAGTGACTAAGGATGGAGTAACTTCCTGTGCACCCTCCTCTTCTCTTGCTTCTGATCCTGACCCTGCAGTTGGTATATTCTCCCCCTTTTTGGTAGCATCAGGGGAGGTGAAAGTGGTAGTAGCAGGATCAGGGTGAAATGGATGTAGAGTGACCGGGGGACGCCTCCTGAGGTCCAGAATAGTGGCATCTTTGGTTTGGACCTCAAGCCGCAGGGTAGCCACCTCAGCTTCTAACTGAGCTACCCTGGCTTGGAGGGAAGTTATTGTAGCCGTCAATTCCTGTGTGGATGTGCCCTCCTCTACCGGAGTAGAATCATGGGGCGATGGAGTCCTGAGCCTAGCTCCTGCACCTCCACCACCAGATGTGGTTTCTTGGCACCCTGGATTCCCTTCATTGAGAAGAACCTCAAAGAAGTCCTCCCCAATATAGGTTGCCGCAGGTGAGGTCCTATTGCCTGTACCACTGTCCTGTGGATCTTTATTAAGATCAACAGTAGTGGCAGCCTCACCTGCATTGACCCCTTCAGAACTACTGGGGCCAACCTCTGATTGAATAGGCTCTGGGTCAGGGAACCGAGCTTGTAACTGTGTCACCACTCTCATTAAAGTTTGGGAAGTGGGAGAGAGTGGTTCCTCCAAAGCTAGAGCAGGGGTTCCTTGAGCCTGGGTGATAGTATGGGTGGGGGGCATTTCTGGATGATATGAACCTGGAGACTTGGGAGACAGTCTCTTATCTAATGAAGTTGCTTCATGAGAAGCAAACTCAATGATGGGTGCATCCCTTTGAATATTCTCAGATATGTTTTGTGACATAAGCTGAGGGCTTTCAGGCTGGTTAAGGGCAACCACAGGTTTCAAAGGAAGAACCTGTGGAGAAACAAGGGGTGTGGCTTTCACCTTAGGTAGAACTGTGCCCTGAGCAGTTCTTTTAACCTTTTTCTGTTTTGGTTCAGTAGAAGGGGCCTGAACAACTGTAGAAAGTTGCACAGGGTTTCGTTTGCGTTTGTAAGTGATTTTTATGGGGTGAGGAACAGAAGTGGAAGGTGTGGGTTCAGCATCTGTGGGGTTAACAGAGCTGTCACCTTCTGGAGCAGGGGACTCCATAGAGGAAAGAAGAGGAGTGAATGTCCCAGAGAACTGAGCACTCTTCTTCTTGAGTTGCACAAAAATCTTGGAAGAGACCAAGGGCATTTTGTAAGTATTCCCAGTTAGAGAAAGGGAAGCTCCCAACTCTTCATTAAAAAGGTGTTGCAAAAACCTGGGATACATACAAAACTTCTTTGGTGACATGATGTTGTCAACCAAATTATTGAAAATAAAAGCAGAAAAATTAAACAGTTGATTGGAAACCAAGCCATGAATAGCCGAAGCTAAATCAGATGGAACTTGGTCCCAACCACCAGATTTATTTGAAAGACAATGTAAAAACACATGTATGAGGTACTTGTAATTATAGGACACTCTACCCTTCAAATAGGTTGTTGAAGGGAGAGGACCTTCGTACCCCATCGACTTAAATGTCGATGCTACCTCATCCTTCGTGAAAGAGACCCTTCCACCGGCATCATTGAATTTAAGATGCCGACAGATGGTTTCCACAGTGATAGCAATGGGATGAGCATCAATGGTGGCTTCAAGAGACCGACCATTGGGAGACGAAGAAACAGAACAAGATGCCCAAAACTGTTGGTGATGAGATTCATACACCAAGGGCTGAACAGTTAATGCAAAGAAATACCTGCTCCTTTGAAGAAAGGAGATTATTGGGGCGAAGTCAGCATCATGTTCTGCTAATAACTCCGCTGGTACGTTGTGAGCAGGTTTGAAAGCAAGAAGAGCCATGAAAGTTGGTGATTTTAGGGCACAATTGGAGAGATCAAAGAGAAGAAGAGTTCAAAGTGAAACAGTTTGTGAGAATTTGAATGAGCGGGAGACCTTTATATACATTCGGATTTCAGCATTTAATATATAGACACATTAAATTTGAGATCCGGATGTCAGAAAAAGGTCTTCCGATGACAGCTGGTTTCACAATTAATTTTCTCTGACTGAGGTGCTTCCGAAGAAGTGACTTTCGGAAGCAGGGTATTTATTAGACCAAGAGAGTTCAGAAGGGATGTGCTTCCGAAGTATAAAATTTATACTGTCGGAAGCACTGCTTCTGAAGTGTTAGAAAATTCATTAGGCAAAATGTTCTTCGGAAGACACTTTCTTCTGAAGAGTACCTTGAGAAGCCTATGCTTCCGAAAATAATGTATCGGAAGAATATTACTTCAGAAGGTAAGTTAGCTTCTGAAGTGTGAGATCTTCCGACTAAGGAAGAAATAATGCTTCCGAAGACTTAACCTATCTTCTGCTGAGTAGATACTCATCGGAAGATAAGTTAAGTTTATCTTCCGAGGAATTATTTATTCCTTGTCAGTACATTTATTCAAAGTTGATCATCCCAATGGATGTTATTAAGTACCTGAATCTTCCTTCATCAAATGCCTTTGTGAAGAGATCTGCCAAATTGTTTTCTGAATCAACTTTGACCAAATGAATCAACTTCTTTTCTGCACAATCTCTGATGAAATGGTATCTGATGTCGATGTGCTTGGTCTTGGAATGCTTGACAGGATTATTGGTGATGGAGATTGCACTGGAATTGTCTATCTGAATAGGAGTATTGAACAGATCTACTCCATAATCCTTCATCTGATTTTGGATCCAGATGACTTGTGCACAGCAGCTAGAAGCAGCTATATATTCAGCCTCTGCAGTAGAAGTAGAAACACATGACTGTTTCTTGCATTGCCAAGACACAATCCTGGATCCAAGAAATTGACATCCCCCTGATGTGGATTTCTTGCTGATGTTGCAACCCCCATAATCACTGTCTGTATAAGCCATGAATTGGAAGTCTTCATTTCTAGGATACCATAATCCTAGACTTGGTGCTCCTTTGAGGTATCTAAAGATTCTTTTTACAGCCAGCATATGAGAGACTTTGGGATTGGCCTGAAATCTTGCACATACACAAGTTGCAAACATGATATCTGGCCTGCTTGCTGTGAGATACATCAAAGAGCCTATCATTGCTCTGTACTGGTGCTGATCAACATCCTCCCCCTCAAGATCAGGGCTAAGTGATGTTGTTTTGGACATAGGAGTTCCCAGAGCTTTGCAATCAGAAAGCTTGAATCTTTCAAGAATGTCCTTGACATATTTTGATTGACTAATGAAAATCCCTGTAGGAGTTTGTTTCACTTGTAATCCAAGAAAGAAGGTGAGTTCTCCCATTGAACTCATCTCAAATTTGGATTTCATTAGTGATTCAAACTCCTTGCAGAGAGATTCATTAGTAGAACCAAAGATAATGTCATCAACATAGATTTGAACTAGCATGATATGTTGATTTGACTTCTTGAAAAAGAGAGTTTTATCAATTGTTCCTCTCTTGAATTTGTTTGCCAACAGAAAAGAAGATAAAGTTTCATACCATTTTCTGGGAGCTTGATGCAACCCATAAAGAGCCTTATCAAGCTTACAGACATGATCAGGAAACTTTGGATCTTCAAATCCTGGAGGTTGGCACACATAAACTTCTTCATCAATTTTTCCATAAAGAAAGGCACTTTTAACATCCATCTGAAACACTTTGAAATCTTTTGCAGCTGCAAATGCCAAAAATATTCTAATAGCTTCAATTCTGGCAACAGGTGCAAAGACTTCATCATAGTCAATGCCTTCCTCTTGAGTGTATCCCTGAACAACCAATCTTGCTTTGTTTTTGATGACAACACCTTTGTCATCTTTCTTGTTTCTGAACACCCATTTGGTTCCAATGGCATACTTTCCTTTAGGCAAAGGACAAGTTTTCCAAACTCCTTGTCTTTGAAACTGAAGAAGCTCTTCTTGCATAGCTTCTACCCAACTGTTATCTTTTAAAGCCTCTGCAACCTTCTTAGGTTCTATTTGGGATAGAAAGCAAGAAAACAAGCAAACATTTGCTTCATGCATAGAGCTTCTAGTTCTGACACCTTCTTCTACATTGCCAATGATGTTTTCAACTGGATGAGTGCTGTGAATTCGAGTCCTTGGAATCACATCCAGTTGAGAAGATTCATCCACGTTGAGTGACTCAAGGTTAGGAAGAACTACCTCAAGTTGGATTTCTGGCAGATCACGTGGATTCAACGTTTGAACTGTTGTGGGTTGGTTTTCTCTGGGAGTAGTGATTTCCAGAGAATTTTCCTCTGCTGAAGGACTTCCTACTTCTTCTTGATGTTGTGAATTAGAAGCAGCTTCAATTGAGGGACCTGCCTGAGATGTGTTGATTGTCTCAGACTGTGATACATCATTTTGTGTTGAAGTGGATTCTGCCAAGTTTTGTCTTGAAGCTATTGGCAGTTCAACACGAAAGTCATCTTCTCTTGAGCCTTTGGAGGTGTCTGTGGTAGCTGACTGTGAAACTGGAACATACTCTTTCACCAGATTAAATGCAGATGTAAAACTATCAAGATCAAACAACCAATCAGGGCCGGTTCCAGGTTTATTGAGAGTATGTTCATTGAACTGAACATTTGCAGACTCTTCAATAACTCTGGATGCTTTGATGTATACTCTATACGCTTTAGCATTTGAAGAGTACCCAACAAAGTAGCCCTCTGCTGATTTCTCAGCAAACTTGGCTAAGTAATCTTTAGTATTCAAGATGGTGCAATGACATCCAAATGGTTTGAGAAATCCAATGAATGGCTTTCTCTTATGCCAAATTTCATAAGGAGTCATGCCATGTGACTTAACTACCAATATTCTATTTTGGACATAACAGGCAGTGTTGACTGCTTCTGCCCAAAAAGTTATTGGAAGTTTGGCATCAGACAACATGGTTCTTGCAGCTTCAATTAGTGTCCTATTCCTTCTTTCAGCTACACCATTTTGTTGTGGAGTTCTAGGAGCACTAAATTGTCTTGTGATACCTTTAGATTCACAAAAAGAATTTAAAACATGATTCTTGAATTCTGTTCCTTGATCTGATCTGATTATTTTTACATGATGGTCACTTTCATTCTCCACCCTGAGTATAAATGACTTTAGGATTTCGGCAGTTTCATCCTTGGTATTTAAGAAAAACACCCAGGTATACCGAGAGAAATCATCAGTAACCACCAAACAGTATGATTTTCTACCAAGACTTTTAACACTTGTGGGGCCAAACAAGTCCATATGTAGTAAATGAAGGACTGTGGTAATAGAATTTATCTCTTTGGCATAATGAGATGACTTGTGTTGCTTACCCTTTAAGCATGCAACACATTTATCAACACATATGAATTCTTTTGTTGGTAAACCAGTTACTAAATTATTTTTGACCAATTTATTCATATTTTTGAGGTTTACATGACAAAGTCTTCTATGCCAAAGTGATGATTCATCAAGTGAAGCTTTTGAGACAAAGCAGCTTATATTACTAAGAGGTGCAGCTGTGCTCATATCTAGCATATACATGTTACTTCTTCTTGGAGCTCTGAGTAGAATTTGATCATTTGGTATCACAAATCCTGGTTTCAGAACAATGCACTCATGCTCAGTAAACAACATGTTATGCTTTTGATCACACACCTGTGATACACTTAGTAAATTGTAGTTAAGTTCTTTTACAAAATGTACATTCTCAAAGCTTACCTTACCATTTGTGATTGTGCCTCTACCTGTTATGTATCCTCCTACTGGATCACTTCCAAAAGCAACAGACCCGCCAAAGAATGGTTCATATTTGTGCAAGAGGGTCTTGTTGCCTGTCATGTGCCTGGAGCAGCCACTGTCAACTATCCACAAGTTGCCTTTTGATTCCTGCTGTTCCTGCACATGACCAGAAGTGAGTTAGTTTCTGATGGGAACCCAAGCCCATGTGGTCTTGGGTTTACCATTTGCATCATTGTAAGTAAATTTCTTTGACATCATTCTAGGTGGGACAGATGATGTGGATGCTTCTGATGTGGGTGATGGCTTATCAGTTGATTCCTTCTTCTTCCATACTTGTGCCTTTTGAGTTGTCGGAAGACTTGGTTTCTTTTGATGGTCATCGGAAGCTGTTTTTCTTTTTCCTTCCGATGATCTTCTTCCGAAGACAGATGACCTCTTTTGTTTGTTGAAAGCATTCCTTTGATGAGCTTCCGAGGTTCCTTTTCTTTCGGAAGCTTCCTTTTTCTTTGCTTCCGATGCTTTCTTTTCAGAAGCATTTTTATTTTGTTTCTTCCTATTACTGGAGGTACTTGCTTCCGATGCCCTCTTGACCAAATTTCTTCTCTGTTCTTCCGAAGAAGTAGATGACTGACTCCAACTATTCTTTCTTCCTCTTCCCTTGATTGAGGAAATTCTGCTTCTTGGATTATAGAAGCAATCAGCAGCAAAATGATTCTTTTCACCGCACATCAGACATAGAGTTTGAATGTTGGGAGAGTGTTGCTGCTTATCCCTTTTAACGAAGTCTGATCTTTGATCCTCAGAGAATGATGGTTTGGATGTTCCAGCATACTTGTTAGTCTTAGACTTTGCCTGTTTTCCTGGAGAATTGACTTTTCTCTCCATTGATCTACCTCGTTTTGACTTGTCAGATGGGCAAGTCACATACTCATCTGAGGAGATATTTTCTGTGGTTTTAGCTTTGATAAAAACTGTTGAATGTTTCTTAGTTTTCTTATTTTGATTCTTAAATTTCAAAGCTTGTTTTCCTTTTACTGATTTAATAGGAACATCATCCTCATCTGAGCATGTTGAGGTACTTGGATCAGAGAGATTATCCTTTTGAACTACCTTGTGTATATCCAACTCCTCATTATACACAAGGTCAACCAGTGATTTACACCTAACATCTGTTATGGAAGTATAAGCAGATGGAGGTTCCACTTTGTTATATCCCAAACCAGCTCCCCTTTTATTCACAAGTTCAGTTGTGCTGCTCATTCTAAAAAGTTTTTCATATTTTTCACCTTGGCTTAGAAATTTGTCTCTGTAAGACTCAGCCAATACAAGTTCAGTCTTGGCAGTGGTTAGTCTTTCTAAAAGATTTTTAATCTGACACTGTTTGTTAGTATCTTCATGTTTTAAACTTGAAATGGTCTTTTCCATTTCTTCAATCTTTTCTTTGTAATTTCTTTCAACCTCAAAGAAATTTGCCTTGACTACTTGTAGAGACTCAAGTTCATTACAGAGTTGAGAATTTATTTTCTTATAAATAGTTAATGTTTCTAAGCATTCAGGTGAGCACATGCTATCAGTTACCTTGCTTGAGGAAGATGAGTCATTTGCCATCAAAGCACTGTTGGAGATGGAGGGGTCCTCAGCTTGAAAGCTCCAGTCTGCAAAATCTTGTTCAGCAATGTTTGCATTGTTAGATGAGCTTGATGGTCTTTGTTGTGGTTGCCCAGAAGTTGTCTGCTGAGTTCCTGTGGACTTGCATTCTCTGGCAAAGTGGCCTAACTGTTGACAGTTAAAGCATTTGAGTTTAGATTTGTCAAGTCCAAACCCAGTCTTCATATTGTGCTTTTTGAACTGTCTGCCGGTTCTTTGGTAAAACTTCTTTGCCCTGTATGAAATCATAGCCATTTGATAGTTTATATCCATCTCCTCAAGATCATCTGCAGGAATACCATCCAAGTCTTCTTGACACAGATGAAAGTAATTTGTCTCCTCAGCCATAAAAGCTCCTTGCCCAGAGGTTAGTAGTGGGGTTGGGTTAGATACAAGGTTTGATGAATTTGGAGTTTCAGGAAATGTGACAGTGGGTGTGGAGGTAGAATGGTAGAGGGGTTGATAGCTTTGGTATGGAGGATTATTGATGGGTGCATAAGAGCAGCTGAACCAGATGGTGAGTGAGAAACTTTAGATTCTTGGGCATCTAATTCCATCTGATAGGCACTGAGAATACCAAACAATTCTCCTAAAGTTAGAGTTTTCAGGTTTTCTGTTCTTCTGATTGTTACAGAATAGATATTCCATGCCTTTGGAAGAGACCTCAGAAATTTCTGAGCACATCTTGATTATCAAGAGTTACACCTGCAGTAGTTAATTCATCCACAAGTGGACATACCTTAGGTACTGAGAAGACATATTCTCATTGTTTTGTTGACAAAAGTTTTCAAACTTCTGTTTCAGCATATCCTTCTTGTTTTCTTTGACATCTTCTGACCCTTCATACATCTGCTTCAGGAATTCCACAGTTCTTGAGCAGACTTGCATTTCTTGAATGCATGTATAATGGAGTTCGGTATTGACATCTGAATTAGCCAAAGAGCTTTAGAATCAACTTCCATCTCTTGTAATCTTCGTCTGAGTACATAGATGGATCTTTTGGTACTGCAGCAACTCCAGCACCGGCAGCAGCAACTGTAGGAATGTAGGGACTTTCAGAACAGACTTCCAAAGTTTGAAGTCTTGGTTTCCTGATGAACCCTTCCATTCTGACTTTCCAGGTATCGAAGTCTTCAGGTGTGAACATTGGTGCTTGTTGAGAGTGCCATTTTCTGTATCATGTTTGTTTAGAGCAGCCATCTTGGACAGACACCAGAAAATATGAGTGTTAATACTATGAGGTTTATAAGAAATAGAACTGGTAACTTGATGATGATTAGTCAGTCAAGTTCAAGAGCCAAAAGCTCTGATACCACTTGTAGGATCGGTTGTTATCTCTAAACAACACTTCACAAGTATTTCTTACTTAATTCTAACAGATGCGGAATGTTCTGTTAGAAATGATCTCACAATTTCACTCAAAGTGACACAATAATAATCTTTGAACAATATTAAGAACACAAGAATAATTCAGGCTCAAGGATATATTTCTCTCCAAAGTGGAAGTATACAAGCAGCAAACACACTTCAAGCCAACAATACATTGGAGGTTATATAGCCGAGCTACAACCGTATACACTTAGGATACAAGTTGGGTATA